>JBAMBK010002779.1:0-357198 GCA_037043435.1 Drosophila suboccidentalis
AGTGCAAATGTCTGTGCGGGCAGCACCCAAGTGATTACTTGTGGCTGTATCAATTGCAGCGGAGGTGGACCACCATCTGCTGCAGGCGCCGCAGCTGTGCTGGGTAGAGGCGTGGGAGTTTTCAACAGATCCTCTACATTGGGCACGGGCACATCCAGGGGACTGCTGCTGTTGCTGGCTGCCGCAGCGGACACTGCGGCGGCGGACACCATTGCCGAGTCCAATGCATACACCTGCGGCGTGTGAAGCGAGTCACCGTCGGTCAGTGGCACTTCCGAGCGTGTCGGTGTCACGGGAGGCGCATGGCCACCAACTGCATTCTGCTCGGCTGCTCGCTGGAACCCAATGTCAAAGGGGTTCACATGCTGCAAATCCTCAAAGAGTCCAACTTCATCACAGTTCTTAATAAGGCGCGTCGGCGTAGGAGTCTGGTCGGTGGCAAAGAGGTTCTCTGCCTTCTGACCCAATGATGTAGTCGAGAGTCATAGCCATATCGTGTTTTTGTTGACATTGTCCATAATTATCAAAGCTTGCACCCTCATCCCTGTTCTTTGTCTCAAAGTCGACAAATGAGACGGCTGTTAAGTCCGCAATATTTGCATCTGTTTCCATTGTCGCCAACTTCCGAATGCATTAATAAACAATAACAACTTAAATGCAACAGTAGTGTCCATCGACTAAACAATAACACACACATCAGTGACACGCGCAAGCACTATATTTCTCTCTCTCTAACTCATTGTCACGCCACGTGCGCTCTCGCTCACACAGAAAGAGTCCCTCGACTAAACAATAACAAAACCATATGCTTTAACATAGTAGACTTAACATTTCACTTTTGACTGTTATTAACAGCAACATTTGTTTATAATAAAATTTGTATATCTTTATATTGATTAAAGTATTATACAGCTCGCTTTCAACGAATTTAATGCATGATTATATTATATACAATACAGATTACAAAATAAATCCAGTAAATGTATTAGAACGAGATACGAATTTGAACTTAACTGATGCTGATTGGTTGAAATCAGATTGTTTACCATAGGGTAACAGAGGTGTATTTAACAGAGGTGCCCGCCTGCCTATCAAGCTATCGTTATCGCTTTGAGTTATTGTTAAACTGATGACAGTGTTGGACAACAATTTAAAAAATAACATGAAAAGCACTGGTTCCGGATCTAAGCATGGCCCGCGAGAAATTTAAATGTGAACTTTAATTTAACAATAATTGAGCAATAAATTATAAATTTAGTAAAAACAAATTAATTATAAATTAGAAAAAAAGGAGATTAAAAACCATCAGAAATATTACAAAAATTCTTGGAAAATTTTCAAAATTCTAGCTTGAAATTAACAAATATAAAAAATTCTAAGCCTGGGCATCGTCTTTTTCTGTGGTTTGATGGTTGCCTCCGTGTTTGAGAACCAAGGTTGCCCCACCGTTTGTTGGTTACAGTAATTAAAAGAAATTTCAAGTTATTTCGGCGTTCATCTCTATCAGTTGGGATTAATTGATGGCGACGGTTTAATCAAATTCCCCGATGACGAGAAAAGAGGCGCTGAGTGCATTGAGGGGGGCGGTATGAAGTGCGTCTTTGATATCTTCGATTCGATTATAAACGGAGACATAGAGACAAATGGTTCCATACATTGATAACTGGTACTTAAACTAACTTAAACACCCATCCCGATGCCTTTGATGGCAATCTGATGGGCGAATTCTTGCAATCGTCGTGCCATCCACGTGGGAAACCAGCCGTTCCATGACCTGGAAAAGGAGAATTAGTTTGAAGGAGGATGTGATGGACACTGTTGCGCCCTGGATAGCTGAGCTCTTGAACTTCTACACCGTGGGCATCCACTGTGGTCAACTTGATACTATTGTTGTCCATCCATTGATTGACTCGCAACTTTCTGAAGCATCTATGGCTTTCCATGGCTCTAATCAGTGTAAGATTGCACCTCGTGAAAACTGGATGGTTGGAAGCACGCTAGACATTTGGTTGATTCACAATGGCTCCACATGATCAGCCCAAATGGCTCTACGAGATGGTAAATCATCTTACCCATTACAAGTACTGAATGCTTAAAAAATTTACAATTGCAGTTTAAGAAAATCTTAAGATACCAGCAAATACTTGATTAATTGAGTTCAACTGATATTCGTATGTGTACATCTAAAAGTCGTTACGTACTAATAGATTCATAATATTACCTCCAGTTTTTAATTTTGCTCCAAACTTTGACATTCAGCACTTCCGTCTTGTTTACGTATCGCGACTCTGGCATCTGAAGTGCATGCGGCCCTCGAACCTTTTCACAGCACGTAGCTCCAATCATACAAAATAAGAAAAAAAACACCAAAATATTTTTGGCAATAAAGAAAACCCCATAATTTTAAATTTTGTATCTTTTAAATTAGATTTCTCATTGAAGGAAGTACAAAAAAAAAACAAAAAAAAAACCGAAAACGAAAACAACTAACAGAAGACACGCAAAATGTTTTCGAGCCGCTTTTCGGAAACATGCACGCAACGAGTAATTTTCTAAAACTCTGGGACGTATTTATTTCTCATAAGAGGCCGCCGCAGCGTCAGCAACAACATACTCATGTTGTGTTGTGGGTCAAGTTCAGTGTCCAAATCCTCCATAGCTTCCCAAGCCAAAATGGTGGGCACAAGCAGCAAGAGGAAGAACAAGAGTAAGAGCACCACCACAGGCACAGCCAGAGCCAGAGACAGAGCCACAGTCACAGACACAGACAGACGAGGAAGATGCACAGCATGAAAATTAAGAAAAAGTGATGCGTAATTACAGTCATTCTCTTTCACTGCAGCAAACGGGCGATTCCGTAGCGTCCCGACCAGAGTCGAGCTTAAAGCCAATGCCGGGCTCTGACTGTTGCTCTGACTGTGGACTGTGGACCACTCGAGTATGTTGCATGCAACAGACGCGGTTTTTGGACAGCCATGGCCGCCGCTGCCGGTAGAAACAATCAGTTTGAAGTTCGTTCGCATAATTATGGGCAATTTTCAAAGAACATGCGTTCCGATGAACATCTCTTTCTCTCTCTCCTGTTGCTCCTGGTCGCATTCAAAGTATCGTCAGCCGGGACAGCAGAGAAGCCTCTGCCTCTGCCTCTGCCTCTGCTTCAACATTATCGTGCGCGCCATTTCTGTGCCCCATACGCAATCCATAAGATACATTTCTGTTTTGCATTTGTTTCGCCAGATTTGAAAATTACAGGTTGTCCTTGTTGCTGCGGCTCGTCACTAGACAGGATGCAGCACAGATTTTAAGCATTTTTAAGCCAAAGCTCTTGCTAGTTTTGATTTTCGTTTATTTTATTTTATTTTATTTTTATCTTTTAGGCTGTTTTTGGGCTGTCAGTTTGTCACCGTAATGGGGTGCAATGAGTCTTGCTTACAAGGACTCAACCTGTTGCCGTTCTAGACGCCTTCAGGGAACTGTTTAATGCGTCGAATTTATTCCTGCTATCCCACAATAACTCATAACGGCATTTACAATGTGCAACGTGGCACGGGAAACAAGTGCGGCCAGGACGAGAACCTGCGCAGGACCCTTGTGGCATTTCATAAATATTCAAAATGCGAAACATAACAAGCTGCGTCCTGTAGCTGTGTATCTTTCGTTTCCCTCATGAAAATTCCTAGAACGCCCCACATTTGTTTTGGGCTTAGTTTTGGCTTTTGGACAGTTTGTTTGTCTTGGCTAGCGGGCATTTTGCATAAATTCGGCTGTTTTCACGGTTGCATGCAGCGCAGAGAAGCGCAGAGAAGAGGTAAATGGCCAGCAACTAAGGCTTGCAACTTGCCACAAGACTGAACTCTTGCATAACTCGGAGACTTTCTTAATATAAAATATGTGTATACTTATCAAATATGCACAGAGAAAAAAGCAATACGAATAAACTCGATACTTAAATGTATGCTTGATATAAGTACGAATTACTGAAAATGATTATAGAACTCCTTTATCAGCACTTAGATCAATCTAACGAATCTTTCGAATCTTGAATCAAGTAAAACTCTAAAATTACTAGAAATGAATACCAAAATTCTTAACATAAGCTCGGAACTCAGGCTTAACTCACAGATGAGGTTTATAAAATCTTAAATCAACTTCTTTAGTACTTTTATCTCTTTTACGTGCGCTGGTTTAGAATTTCCAAATGGTTCTGGCTTATCTGTTATGGAGCTGTACTAAGAAATTAAGACTTTATTTTGCTATTTAGCTGTACTTAGTCTTCAATTACTTTCACACAAACTAAGAGCGTTTTAACACCCACTCTGATGATTTAGATTGTTTTATTAAGTAGCGTAATCATAATATTTTATATATATTTTTTAAAAACATTTTGTTACATATAAATCAAGTTTACACAATTTTTATTTAAGTCTGCAGTACTGTTTAATTAAGCACTAGTTCATATGTTCTTCTACTCAATTTCAGAATTAAATGGACTTGAATCAAGTACGAATTGTACTAAAAAAGTGATTTTAAAAATTTGTGCTTAAGATATCGTACTTGAAATAAGATTAAACTACTTGACATTCGTATTTTAAATCTTAGCAAAAAATCAAGTTCGAATTGTGTGGTTTTTTAAGTACTAAATACTCAATTTTTTCCCTCTGTGTACATGTAACACATATTATTTGTATGTATTAATTAAAAAAACAGCAGCAGTTTTATTTTTAAATGTTATATATTTTATTCAATACTCTTTTTATGCAACTTCCTGCGCCGGCAGCAAACTGATTTTGGATTCCATCGACTTCCTGTTCGGACAAAAATGAAATGAAATGATTTTTACTTTCCCGACGGCAATGGAACGCTGGCTGTAGCTGAGCGTCTAAAGATATCTACAATATTTTAGTTTTACTTTGTGTTTGGCATTTTTATAGCCAAGCGTTGCGTCTAACTTGGCGCTCAATAATAATTTCATAATTATGGGTTATCTGGCAGTCGCATTCGTAAATAAAAAAGCCAAACGGCAAAAAGCGGCAAAATATGAAACCAAAACAAGCGCACAAAACTTTATCACTGGATTTGTTGCCGTTGTTGCTGTTGTTGCCGTTGGTAGTGTTGTTGCTGTTGTTGTGATTCTTGCAGCGTAGCCGAGATTGATTGTCGCTAATGGGCGTGATGTGGCTACGGCTCGAGCAGTTCCAGCGAAAGGCCCTCTACACTGGCGTCCCACAGAACGCAGACAAACAGTCAGCTACAGACATAAATACAGATACAGATGCAGCTACAGTTACAGATACAGATACAGATAAAGATGGAGACAGGTAAAGGTAATTGTTTTAATTGCCACTGAGTCGGTCGGCCGAAAGTAGATCACGCGGCTTTAGAAACTGCGGCCAGTTATAGAGGAAGTCGCCATCGACATCGTCAGCAATTAATTGTGACCTTGACCATACAAAAAACACATATACACACACATGTATAATGGGAGCTGGAGCTGGAGCTGCGCCTAACGCTTAACGGTATTTAGAGCTGCGGCTTAGACACAAATTAGCCAAACATTTTGGCCGAGTTTAGCTCGTGCGGCGAACGCGCCAAAAGGCAAACTTGCAGTCATCATCATCATAAAGACCAAAAAAACGAAAGGATGCCGACAAGTGAAAGAGGACCTGAATCTGGACTGCAGTCTCTGGAGCACTCATCACGCCGTGATTCGCCAGATGATGGATTGCGTTCACTTTTGATGTATCTGCCACTTTCAGCTCACAATTTAATGCCCCACGTCCATTGGGGCGCTGCCTAATTGCTCCACTGTGCTGCTCCTCGTTCTATCTCTCTGTCTCCCATCCACCTTCCCTCTCTCTAGTATGCATCATTTCCATTTCCGTTAAGGCCGCCGGGCAGTTGTCGCGGCTCCATCCCCATCCCCATTTCCATTCCCCTCTTTACTCCCTTGTCACTCCCTACTTGCGGCTTGTATTTGATATTAGCTCGCTATGAACAACAAAATCAAAAGTTAACAAAACTTTCGTTGATCTTTTGGCTTCTTTTCGCCGACGGCAACAACAACGCGCCGCAGCTTGAGCATATCCTGCGCTCGCGGCGCATCCTTGGCTTGGTCAAACATAATTGGCGTCTGGAGGCGTGCCCCTCTGTGGCCCCGACGACTCCAGACTTGTGTCTAACATGCGCCAGGCCTGGATTTGGATTCGGATGTGGATGTGGATATGCTCTTCGAGCTGCTGGTCAGAGGGCGTGTGTTCCCCATAAGGCCCAGGCCTTTGAAAAGGGACATGCGCTCTGGGCAGTCTTTGGGCTGTGGGCCTGAAACACACCTAGGCCAATAACGGTATTAGATGTGAGTGTGCGTGTTTAATTGCATGTTTTCAGATATCGTTGTTGAGTTTTTCAAAGGAATTCGCCAGCAAAAGGAATGTTAAATGCGTCATGCTATAAGCCAAGACTTTGGATGTCCAAAAGTCTTATCATAATGAAACATGCAATGAAAGCTTTTTAATTTTCAACTCTTTTTAACTCTCTTGCTTAAAACATTACCAAAAAGGTGTAAAAAAAACACCAAAATTGAATTTTCACCGTAGTTCACTAATGAACATGGTCAAGACAAAGCCAGAGAACGTTAAGATCATCGCATGAACAAGTTAATACATATATACAAACAAACCATTAACCCAAAATTTTAGAACCTGTCAATGTTCATCAATGAATCGTGGACAGAAACGTTGTCTCTTTTGTTTTGTCGGTTGACCCCAGCGCTTGAGAGTCCAGTTAGAAATACACAATTAATTAAGAAAAGTTCATTCGATCGTGTGAGGCGACAAAGCATCCAAAATATCTGGAGGCCACACCAATCCCGTCCGGGACTTCCTCAGGATTTACAATGAACTGGGAGAGTATGCTTTATAATATTGTAAACATATATTTTAAGAATACACATATATTGTTAGTTGATGATGATAGTTTTCCCAATTCAAAGGAAGCAACTTTCAGCACATCATAATGCCAAAGCTCAAGGCAAGTTGGCAGCTCGTTGTCTTTATAAGGAATACTTGCTTAATTGGGCAGGTGCTAGTAGCGTGAATATTTTACACAATTCATAAAATACATACAAGACTAAAAATATGAGTAATAAACATGTTAAAAATTATAATAATAAATCCATAAAGTTGAGGTGAAAATAAAAGTATATTGTTGGAGCTAGTTGGTCTAATAAAGTGATCGGTCTGTCAGAGAGGCACTAAAATGATTAAGCCATTGCGAAATGGATAAGTTGTGATACCATTTCACTTGACTTCAACCCAATGAGTGTTATATGTATTTTGTGTATTCTCTTTTTTTAATTGTTACCACTTCATGATACGAGTATTCACCCGTTCGCAATTCACCCGCAGGCCATCTTCACCGGTTGACTCCGTCGGTTTCTTCTGTCGTTTTTATTCTGTTTTTGTTTTTTTTTTGTTTTCATCTTTTACCATTGACAAATGAAGCTAGTGCATTGGCCAGGCCAGGAGAGTTGGCCAGACGAAGACGGCAGCAAAAACTCATCAATTAAAAGTGCTAATGGCTATAATAATGATATGTTAATATCACTCGTAGCTATAACTATTCTGCTTTTGTTTTTGCGCTCAGCTAACTGCGTTTTCGTTCAGTTAGCCCGGCCAAAAGGTAACACAAAAGCCCCAAATGCTGTTAAGAACAAAAAAAGCGGAACTCCAATCACACGTCCAAGACCAAGACTAAGTTGAAGTTGATGTTGAAGACGTAGTCATAGCCCTAAGAATGTTGCATGATTAATTATGCTTTGGCGACTTTTCGGCGCTCTTTGCGAAATGCGTCGAGAAAACCAAGCCACAAACATAATACATTCATAAGCATTTCGCATTTGGTTCATTAGCGCATTTCTTTATCTGAAAATAAAAAATTGAAAAAATAACCAACCAACCATCCGACCGATCGGTGGCCAAAACAGCTCTCGATATGTGTCATATTAATTAAGTTTTTTGTGGCACAACCGTTGCGGATGTGATGCAAGTCAAACTCGAGACTCAAGACTTGGCCATAGAAAGTGCTCCGTTGGTTTACAGCAGGTGCTCAAGCATTTCTTATAGGTAAAATATGTGCTCCAAGAGAGTCAAGCTAAGTTCTTTATCAAAAGTGTTTTATTTATTCAACTCAGATTGAGCTTCTACTGGGATGAATTAATCTATACATAGTGCATAGTTAGTAATTCATTTTGCCCATTTTCGGATTATTTTTAGTTTTTGTTGTTTTTCTTCATAATAGATTGATTCTAGTTTTCTTTTAGAACGCCCCACCTTTTCTGTCCCCTGTAGAACTACTAGGAACTATCAGCCATTATCTTTACCTACATGCACAACTGATTACGCTTTGCACAGTTCACTTCGTGTTTTGGTGCCCAAAGTATAATAACCTTTATCACCTTATCTCTGCAAAACTTTCTCTCCCCTCCTTGGAAACCTATCTTTTCCTCTTCCTTTCTAGAAATCCCTAACCTTACAAATTTATAATTCTTGTAATATATTTAACTATTACTACTAATACTTTTTGGTCTGGTTGGGTTTTTCCCAAACCTTGCAATGAATGTGGGATCATTTCATAATTTTTAATACCCTCACATTTTAATTTTAATTTTTAAACTTAAAATTTGTTTTATAAAATTTGTATCTTTTGTGTTTAAATTTAAATATAACTATAAATATTCAATAAATAAATAAATAAATAAATAAATACATATATACATACATATGTACATACATACATAAATATATACATAATACTTTGAATATTGGGTTGCCCGATTAATTGCCGATTTTTCATACAGACAGTTTTGATAATTTTTTTTGAACAGCTTGTGACTGTTTAATTGTATTTTTTCTTTTGTCAGTTATTAGCTGTCACTTTTAGCTTGCTTTAGAAAAAAAATTTTCATTATTATTATTTTTTTTTTTTTTTTAATCTTTAGAACGGAATTTGATAAACCAATTTCGACACTGTCTTTCTTTTGAGGCTTTATCACCATACAAATCACGCAACTTTTTAGCAACCTGCTCTGCGTTTTTTCCTTTACGGATATAATAAAGTAAAATATGACGAAAATGTCCAACTTGAAATGTAAAAAAATTACGCAAAGCAAGTTAAAAGTGACAGCTAATAACTGACCAAAGAAAAAATACAATTAAACAGTCACAAGCGGGTCAAAAAAATTATCAACGCCGTCTATATGAAAAGTCGGCAATAACTTTCCGGGCAACATAATCGAATTGCAAGCTGGAAATTTTATTATGAAGATAGAACAATGTCTGATATATAATTTTTAAACATAATTTCTTTCAAATGTTGGCCGTGATCGAAACTGAATATACTACTAATGTTTATGTTATAAAATTCATGATCATAGTCAAGTCTATCAACGTAATTGCAAATCTACAAACTGCACTGAAATTCAATCAGCTTGATACAATACTTGTCATTTCGTTAGATCTCTGTTCTACTGATTTTATTTAAAGTATTGCCAAAAATGATAGATGGCATTTAATTTATTGATTCCTGAGTCCACTTTTGTTTTTCGGCTGATTTATAACTTCAATCAAACTCATGAATATGCACACGCATGTGAGCTGAGCCGCAGGCGCTCCAGATTCTGATTTATGACTGAAAAGGAGCTGGAAAGATTCCGAATCCGATGCTGGATGGCTAGCTTAGGCCACTGTCGATACAATATGGCACAATAAATATAAATACGTGTATGCAAAAGGACGAGGCTGAGGTCAATCGGGGCTTTGGACTGACAGGCCAATTGCCAATAAATAAAGCAAATCCAAAGGGACGGCACAGAGATCGATACGAAGGAGAGTCAGAGTCAAGATCTCAGGCTCAGCTTCATTGGCCAGCTGGATGGACATGCGCATTTTTCACCATTTTCAGATTGATACGTGTTGGAATTTGCGGGAAACGCGTGTCCCCCCTGCCCCCCTGCCACCCTCAATGCCGGACATGGAGATATGTGATATATGCGTCTGCTCTGACCGGAGTCTGCCTCAGACTTGGGGTCTGGGGGTCTTGGGGTCTTGGGGTCTGGCATTGGCCCGTCATGCGTATGCCTAATGATTGGTTTGGTGTGCGCAGGGGTTAAGAATTATTGTTGAACTCCTGGCGGATGTAGTGCATCATTTGCAAGCGCTAATGATAGGTCAGCCTCAACTTGAGGTAACAATATAAATAATAATAAACGAAGACAAAAAGAGACCAACTTAGATACAACATTTGGTTGCATTTTAATTATTGCGCGTCTCCGTGTGGCAAGGCATACAAAATTTATGCATCCGTCGGCTATTTTTTGGCAGACAAACCACTTTCGACAAGCTCGACAGCCATGGGGATAGCAACGATGGAATAGCAATAGTCCGGCCATTGCGTGCCAGGAACCCATCACATGGCAAAAGGCAAAAGGCAAAGAGCCAGAAATTGCAGCCAATTGTAATGCAAAGTTCTATTCCGACAGGCAACGAACGAACGCCAACGCAATATGCTCTGGGCCAATTTCGAATTTAACTTTTGTGGCTAGATATTTGGCCAAAAAAGTTTTGTTATTGTTGTTGGCTGCGGTGGGTAACAAGTTTGGAAAATTTGCGTTTCCGGCATTTGCAAATTTACAATTCGCGCCTTGCATTTTGACAGAGATGGAGCTGCCAAGTTTTTGGGGTAGCCATTGTGTGTTTGGGTGGGTGGGTGTGAGTGTGGGTTGGTGGGTGGATGGGTGTTAGACCTGTCTGCGGTTGACTGGCATGGAGTACTACTGTACTAACTGGCAACCGTTATGTAAACGTCTTTGCGCGCACGTTTCGTTTTTTGTGGTTGTTTGGTAAATGTTTATGGCATGAAAAGAGTGAGAGAGAGAGAGAGAGAGAGAGGGGGACATTGGGGTTAACTTGCCTTAAACATGCAACACTTTGCTGCACAGCCATAGCTCAAATTGCATGCGTCTGCAAGAGTCACCCCCCTCTACAGTAGTGCTGGTGGTGGTGTTGCTGTGGTGCAGTGGTGGCGCCACTCTGCTCTCCACTTGGAACGGAAATGCTGACAGGCGCATGGCATTGGGGCTGATCCATTGACTCAATAAGCACAAGTAAATCAAGCTCCACACACAGATCACCAACTAACCTTAACAAGATCAAACAGCTTTTGTACACTATTTGTTTTTTATTTCTGTGTCGCTGTTTTTTCAGGCTCCGCTCCCATATAAATCATAAACACAAAGTGCGCCACGTTTGTACGAAACAAAACGAAACGTCAAATTAAAATGCAAATTTAATTGATGTATCGGTCAGTGGCGGCAACTAGTTTTCAGACTACACACAAACAACACACACACACACACACAAACTCATATATGGCCTAGTCGAGTGACCAGAGACTGATCATTAGACGGTTAGAGCTAAGGCTAACTAAGGTGCACTAAAAATCCAGCGGAAATTACACGAAACATAGACATGGCCAAAGAGCCTAATGCAATCTTTGGCCAACTGCAACTGGCAACTTGCAGCATTGCAGCTTTGCTGTTTGCTGTTTGCAGTTTGCAGTCTGCAGTTTGCAATTTGAAACGCTGTGTGGCTAATTACACGCATTTCGCGTTTCGCATTTGGCCAAAGGAGTGCCCCG
Source organism: Drosophila suboccidentalis (assembly GCA_037043435.1). Classification (NCBI taxonomy): domain Eukaryota; kingdom Metazoa; phylum Arthropoda; class Insecta; order Diptera; family Drosophilidae; genus Drosophila; species Drosophila suboccidentalis. The sequence continues at coordinate 11,692 of JBAMBK010002779.1, forward strand.
TGTGGCCGTGGCGATTTGCCTTCGAGACATGGATGGACGCAGGATACTCGTACGTGCCTGATGCCTATTAAGTAATAGTTGTAGGCCACCTAATATCTGTGTAGTTATGGGCGCAGCTTTTTAGGGCGTGTGCTGGCAGCAGTTTGCCGCCGCTGATGCCGCTTGCCACTTGCCACTTGCCACTTGCCGCTTGCAACATCAGTTCAGAGCCACATCATCAAAGCAGCTGCAACTGTAAACGCCGCGAGGACATTATCATTAGTAAGCGCCTTCCATTTGCCGCATATCTTTTTACTTGTTGATCTCTGCTGCCTGATGTTCTTGACTTGTTTGAGTAAGCTCAAGTAATATCAATTAGAACTCTAATCTTAATCGATATTTCCGGTGATGCTTAGCAAATTTGTATATTGACACAAAAAGAAATATGTATTTAGGAAATTTTGAAAATGTAATAAGATGATATAATGAAATAAATGATTTAAATGTTATTAATTATTTAATAATAATAATTATAATCAGGGTTCAATTTAGTTTAGTTTAATTAGAAATTAGACTAATATTCATCCAATATCAATTAGAACTCTAATCTTAATTTATATTTACGGCAAAGCTTAACAAATTTGTAAATGGACACTAAAAATTTACTGAGGAAAACTTCGAAAATGTAGAAAAGAAATGATGAAATTAAAATGAAATTTAAATGATATATATTATTTAATAGGGTTGAGTTTCAAGTTTTTTTTTATTTTATTTATTTGTTCTATTGTTTTCTTTGACTTTTTCAGTAAATAAAATTCTTTAATTTGAAGAGTTTAATCCTTAGCAAGAATTATGATTATCATTTAAATTTACTTAAGATAATAAAAATATTATTATTTATTCACTGCAGTGAAGAAAAAATCATATATAGACGAATAACTCGAATTTTCTCTAGCTCGAACTTAGTCGAGTAACAATAACGTTTACTAAACTTAAAGAAAATAATTGCATATTCCATGTTCCAGTTGGGGAAGTTGGATTGTATATAATATTTCATAATTTGGCTATATCGAGCCCTAAAAAGCAAATTTTACAGGAGAAAGGTTTTTAGGTTTCGTTAAGTTGATTTCTTCGTGTCATGTGTCGCTTACGTTATAGTTGACAGGCCAATATCTCCGGAAATATAAACAATTAAAGTTTAATATTTTGAGTGTAGATACTATTAATATTAATGAACACATTTGCATTAAAAAACAAATTTCGGAAAAATGTCGCTTACGTTATATCCGCAAAAAGGGCTCGATATGTTGATACATTTTGAGCATATATTTCTGGTTGTGTTGTGAATCCAAGTAAGAGACGATCGAGTCAATTTTGCAGTTAAAGTTCAGCCGTAAAGGCGAAAGGTGTCTTTCAATGTCAGCCAAGGCAAAAGTCAAAAGACACACTGCAAAATTGTAACTAGCGTTGCAGCAACAAAAACAACAACAACAACAACAACAACAATAGCAACAAAATTTAAGACAACATTGATCGATGCCAGCAGTCAATGGCAAGAAGGCTTAAGTTTCGTATTCGTACATGCAGATGCAGCGAATGTATCTGACAGATACTTTATACACACACACACATATACAAACTAGCATATGCCTGTGTGTTCTTGAAAATTTCAAATTGGCTTTAGCTGCTGTCGCTTTGCATGCAAGCCATTTGTTGTTGCTGTTGGGGCTGTTGTTGTTGTTGCTGCCAGCTTCATGCCGAGACTTTTTTGAAGTTACCTTCTTTTATTCTTTATTTTTATGTTTTTTTTTTGGTGTGCAGCTGCAACGAGTTGAGGCCAAAATGGCTGCCAAAGCCATGGACCAGGCCCAGTCCTCATTCGGCTGCTTATTTTTCATCTTAGTTTTGTGTGTTGCTGTTGTTGCTGTTGCTGCTGTTGCTGTTGCTGCCTGCTCTGTGCTTTATCGTCTGCTGGAAATCTGCGCACGTTTTGCTGGTCGCCGTCTCCGACGCCTCCACCTCCTTCACTTGGTTGGCTGGGGGCCCTTGAAGTCTTCGCCTTCGCCATCTCCATCGCCATCGCCATCTCTGGTTTTGGCCGTCTTGGACTTGGCAGCATGGCTGCATTGCAGCTACGTTCAGTCTCCGTCTCGTTTCGTTTCGTTTCTTTTCTTTCTTATTTTGTTTTTGTCGTTTTTTATTTATTTTTTCACAAGAAATCTTCAGCGTCAGTTGCACCGTCGCCGATGCTGTTGTTGTTGTTGTTGCCGATGCGAATCCCGCGTCCCCCGTTGCCTTCACCCGCTCCCGTCGGCCAAGCTGTCAGCCACTTGGCAGCGTGTTTGTTAACATATTGTATTTTGAAGGCGTGGGAGCCGCATTGCAGCCCAGGCACAGACAGGCAGACGGACAGACAGACAGACGGACGGAGGCAGTGAAGCAGGGAAGAAGTGGAAACGGCAAAAAGAAACATTTTAATGCAGCCTTTTTGCCTTTTGGTGCTTTAAACGCCATTTTCCCTTGACTTGGTTTCATTTGTTGTTGTTGTTGCTGTTGCTGCATTTGTTGTTGGCTCCGACACTTGGACTCTTGGGTTCTTTGGCTGTCTATTTCTAAGCCTGGCCATGTTATTTGTCAATGCATGACAATTTTATTGGCTTTTGCTGCCCTTCGCCAACTTGATGGACGTCTCTGCGGTTTGGGCCACTCCGCATTGAGCAGACACTTTAATTTCGTGCAGTCTCCGGCATTTCTGTATCTAAAAGGGACATGGGGCATGGGACAAGGGGTAAAGGACAAGGGGCAAGGGACAAGGGACAGTTGTGCTGCGTGCACAGTGCCAGAACGGCACAAATGGCAAGAGACGACGACGACGATGGCAACTGCAGGCTCCATTTAAGCCCTGGCACGAAGTAAATCACATCACGACCAGCCAAGACATGGACATGGACATGGACATGGACATCGATATTGTTGCCAGGCTGCGAGGTTCGATAAAGCCGCATTGGCTAATTATATAGTTTGATTTGTGTTGCCGATATTTGGTGATTTGCGCTAAAGCGGCAAATCATGATCCACGGGTGTCGGAAAATTCAAGGAAAAACGTTAATTTGCCAGCCCAAAAAAGGAACAACAACAGAAACAACAGCAACAACAGCAACTGCAATAAAAAGCGCGCGATTTGAATGCGGCGTTGGCGTTTGGCGTTGGAATCGCTGACGGCAACCAAGGAAATCACACGGAATCGTGGCCAGTTTGAAGTTTTTCTCTTCATTTTTCACTTTCGGTTAGCCGCTAAGAATTCATTGTCTTGGTTGGTTGACTTGTTTCCACCAATGCCCCGCGGTCACATTCCAATTGCTCCTCCGTTTGACGTTGCCGTCGCCATTTCTGTGGCTCTTACTGTAGTTGTACTGCGGTTGTAGTTGCTGTTGCTGTTGCCTGTGTGGTGGCATGTATTTTGCATATTGACGCGCGGCATTTTGTAAGCACATTTCACAGCGCAATTGGCATCGACAGCGGCAACAGCAACAGCAACAGCAATGGCAACGGCAACAGCAGCAACGGCAACGGCAACAACATGCTGGTTGTTTCGTGCCAAGATAACCCAACGATAACCAACAGCGACTACGACTACAACACATGCATGTGGGGCCCAGAGCACCTTTGGCAAATGTAAAATAACTCACGACATTTCGACAGGCCACAGCAAAAGCCCAGCTCATGACTCATGCAACTGCAACAACAACAACAACAACAACAACAACAACAACAACAACTAGCACGACCCCAAGTCAGTCCGCAAATCAACGCCAACACTCGGGCGAGAAAATAACAACTACCCATATATACATACATATGTATACACTCATTTTCATATATATACAACTACATCTACATAAATACATTTGTAATGGCTCATTTGAAAAAAAAAAACAAAACAAAAGCCAACTACTGACATTTTTATTGAGTGTCTGTTTGATGGACTTGAACATCACGCCAGCTTTGAGGTTTGTTTTTCCACTGTTTTATATTTTTCAGTTAATTCCAGCTATCTGTCAAGCCCCTGGCAATGACTCCATCAAAAAAATACTCAAGTCAATCTGGGCAGTCTTAGTAGATTCACTCAAAGCTATCATCTTTGCAATAACAAATTGACAAAGTTGATTCTGAAAACTCACTGGCAATTTCTCATTTGCTAAAATTGAATAATGTTGAATGTAAACTAAAATTAAGTACTCAATGAACTAGTTATAAGAGCTAAGTAAATTGAATTACTTTACATTTGTTATACCTGTATTAGATAGTTAAGATATTGCTGTCTTTAGTCTTTATTTATTCGAGCGAGAGCTTCTCAATTTGTTTTTTTTTTCTGTACAATTAACAATCAGAAAAAAATCAAGTTGGAGGAGGTTTTTAAGTACAGTCATCGGCATAAATATTATTTACAAAACTAAAGTTAAATCTATTCATAATTTGAACTTACTTCATGTACATTATGGCATCAATGGGAAGGCCAGTTAAATCCCGTTTGAATGATGCAAAACTTTCCTTAACCCATTAAGTACCCATTGAAAATTTTGAATTTTTGTAAAAGTCTTCTGTTTTGACTTTTTCCTCGGTCTCAAACAAAAAAATGTTTTGATGCAAAAAGTTTCTCTAAACAATTCTAATAGTGACTGCAAACAATTGTTTTCAAAAATCTCTTCGCTGTTATTTTTTATGATTTTTTGTATAGGATGATCTCAGAAATGTGTTGTATGAAATGTTTCAAAAAATCTTAAAAAAGGCTAGCAAACAGTTTTCAGAAATAAAATTTGAAATAAAAATTAGAATTGTTTAGGGAAACTTTTTGCATCAAAACATTTTTTGTTTGAGACCGAGGAATACATTTTTAAAATTAAACTTAATTCTACGTCGACAAAATTTTCAAAGGGTACTTAATGGGTTTAGGAAAGTTTTGTATCATTCAAACGGGATTAAATTGACCATTCCATTGATGCAAAAATTTACATGAAGTAGGTTCAATTTATGAGCACATTTAACTTTAAGTTTTGTTAAAATATTTTTGCCGATGGCTGTACAAACGATCCCAAAAGATAACTTGGTTCGGATTTTCTAAAAATGAAATCAAAAATCATATTTCATCTTCTTTCAAGTTCGCTTTTTACAATCTCGGAAAATTTTTTGGTACTTTTATTACTATTGGGGACTAATTTTAGTCTAAACACTCAGAAATCTTGAATTGTTCCCAAAATGTTCTTGTTCCATCTTAAATCTTTCAATCTTAAAATATACTAGTTTAATTACATAAAAACTGCGACAAATAAATTAATTTAATATTATTTTAGTTTTATGTGTTTTTGGTTGGCTACGACAAATAACTAAATTTAATACCATTAATAACAAAACACAAAGCAGTGCTCGATATTAGATGTTTCAAGAGATGCTAGCTTGATGTCACCTTTGTGCAGCTAGAGCCAGTTGAGAATTAAAAGACGCCAGCATGAAAAATAAAACTTTAACAGAGCGTTTCGTACTGAATCAAAGAAAACTAGTGGACGGTACTACAGTCGAGCATACTCAAGCCCTGCTTAAAATAAAATAAAATAAATCGCTACATTACAACAATTGTAAAATATTTATAAAGCCACAGAAAACACAGGTGCGGCTACAGCCGAGTGAAGGCACGCCGAGGGTTTGATGCTCTTTCGACTAATTGTTCGTATGTCATCTATATGATTTAGTAAACCGAATTGACCCAAATTTGATCAGTATGTATAAAACAATAGAAAATAACCAATCTGCGAGTCTAATTGTGATATCTCCAGAAAAACACATATTTTAATACTCAATCGTAATTTTTAACCGATCGTTCCAATGGGTGCTATACGTTATAGTAGACCGATTTCAATCAAACTTTGTTAAGGATGTTAAGGAACATGCTAAACGAACCTAGATACCAACCCTGGAGTCTCAAGCTCTTATAGTCTCTCAGATCTAGGCGCTCTTACAGACGGACAGACGGACATGGCTATATCGACTCGGCTGTTGATTCTGATCAAGAATATATATACTTTGTGGGGACTGCCACGCCTCCTTCTGCCTGTTACGCACATTTTTTGGACAAAGTTAATAGACCCCTGTACTTTTTTATGTACGGGGTCTAAATAGTACCATCGATTTAAAATTTTACTTTTACTTATTTTGACGGCATGTTTTTCTGAGTGTATGTATTTTTAATTTAGAAAAATACGTCTTTCTTTTATGTATTATTCGATTAGTAAATTATTAGTGGCAGTTTAGCTGAAGCTGAAAGACTGGACAGAGCCTATCTCAGATAAATGGGTTAAATGATATATGATATGCTTACTAAAGGAAACTAAAGATAGGATAGTTAAAAAAACTGAATTCGCTTAGCTATTTTTTTTTTTATTAGTTCACCTTGGCTCCGATCTGGTCTGATCAGATGTGCCATGAGCTGTGTACTTACAATTGACCCTCAGCCAGGCACATTTCCATCGAATCAATAACCATACATCATGAGTATATAGTTAAACACAAGGAGGAGTCCTCTGCACTGGGTCTGTGCAAATTTCTTCATCGGATCGGGCCTTATTCTACGCTTGGGCTTATTTTTTTTTCGCGCACAGCCCCCAACATATTTTGATAGGACTTTTGATTTATTACAAATTGAAGTTGATTTTAATCGAGTGTTTGCCAAAGTCCGCACGCTCCAGCTTCAGCTGGGCCATGTGTCTGGTTTGCGGCTCCTCAGTCCTCAATCTGGTCCGTCGGTGACGCTGACGGGCTGATTGATGAGCAGCGCAGCTGTCGAGCGCGTTTGAAATTTATGACAAAATATATGAGCCGCACTTTATCAAGTCGCGGCGATCGCAGCACGCCGCGAATATTAATTGGAGCGACTTTTAGGAAAGTGTTTTCCATTTAAATTGAATCCAAGGAACCGGTGCCCGGGCAACCTATGATGTCCCAGCCTCGTTTCGGGGCATTGCCTGAATATTATTTCGATTATAATGTGATTATTTATGCCTGGGCCAACATGCCGATCCCGATCCCGATCCTGATGCTGATGCTGGACGTTTGACACTGATGGGAAGATGAATCCGCATCCGCAACAATGTGTGTGCATGCAACGAATTGATTTCAAAATTACAGTAATTTTCACAATTTTCTAATTATTTAATCGATTATTGATTTTTGATGTGCGCTAAGTGGCTCACTTAGTGCGTGAGAAATTGATGTGAGAAATCATTTGGCTGCGCCCGCCTCATCCAAGCCAAGCCAAGCCAAGCCAAGTCAAGCCGAGTTACCAACTGGCCAATTGATGATGGGATGAGGTGTTGATTTGCCTGACGATCGTTATGTGATAAGTGAGCATGTATGTATGTGTATATGTGTCATACGGAGCAACGGGAGCAATGATTGCTGTTGTTGTTGTTATTGTTGTTGCTGTGATTACTTCTCCTTCTTTATGTTGTTGTTGTTGTTGTTAGTGAAGTGAGGCGTGTAGGCGTAGCTAAAACCCAAACCACCGGCTAATGACTCAATTAGACAACAATTTGTTATGGAAATTACCAGCTGAACTCACACCAAGCCATTGGTCATTGCTGCTGATGGCATGGAAAGCAAGAGTTGAGCTGCCCGACAAAAAAACCTACACAAAATGAGTGGCAATAATAAAGCCAAAATACGCAAAGAGCCAAAAATTGATGCCAATTGAGACGAAAGTGAAAATTCAGCGGAGCGGCAAAGTGGCAATTGAAGAAGCGGCTCAATCTGAGGCCCAGGCCAAGAGCAATTTAAGTGTCGTGTCGTTTTGTCTCGACTCGTTGTAGTTGTAATATCGTCTAAGGCCTGACCATTGCGGGTGTTACAATTTTGTTGTTTTTGCAATCAAATTGATGACTCTCTTAGCCGGAGCTCACTGTGGCTCGTTGTGCGTCTTAGTGTCTGTGTCTGTCGACCTCAGATCGAATACGATATAATGATAATGCTGATGACGATCGTAATGAGCTGCAATTGTTGCGTTTTGGAGTGTGCCACGATTCTGCTCCGATCCAGCTCCCGTCCCCGTCTCCGTCCCCGCTGCCATCTCCGGCTTTTTGTCTTGGCTCGCTGACTGATTACACTTAAGTGGCCAATGAGATTTGTATTTGTTCCGTGGCAAGCAAAGTGGACTGTGGTTTGGGTTTGCCTGGCTGATCTTCAGGATCGTTTATTGTTTCAAGTTTGTGTCGATTTGTACAATCATTTCATGGTTTAGTTTGCATACGCACCGTTGTCGCGGCCAAAGCCACCAAATTGCACCAATTATTACGGTACAACTGTCACAGCAGTCATCGCAACTCCCCTCCAAATCTCTCTCGGCCGGCTTGCCGCTTTGCCGGTTAGCCAAGCTAACGCGGTCGTGGTCTTGGCTTTTTTGGTCGACTCATTAGAATGTCAACAAATTTTGCTGACAGCGATTTAGTAAATTGGCTTGACTCGATTTGCTTTATGCATATGCATATGCATATATCCATATATCCATATCGAGTCGACAGTCAATAGACGGACAGACAGTCGATACTCGATTGAGGAGTAGTATAATCAGTTGCCAGCGATTGCAATTACGGGACAGGTGTCCTCGATGTCCCCAAGTCAACTACTTTTTGCCCTTGTGAATTATTTATCTTGGCCATTGGTCATTCTGCACTGTGACATAAGTCGAAGTCAAAACAGGACCTCACGGCGATTTCCACGTCATGCGTGACCCTTGTCTCGCATTCGAATTCAATTTACTTTGAATTATTCAAACAAATATGCCTACTGTTTGTTTCCTTCGCTGGCTTATTGTCATAATTCTAATAGGCCTCAAGGAGCACCTTTAGAGTCTCTTACATTGCTCAAATATTGGCTTTTACAATTATGTCAATTTGCATAGTCAAGTCCACATTGTGCTTGGAAGGATATCCTTAATTATTAATGCTTGATTTCTGCTCACATTTCCCGGAATCGCTATAAAAACTATTAGGTAACCTGTTGTATGATTCTTGGAAATTTACAAAACCAGCAATTGGCAATGTAAAGCGTTAAAGCTGATTCAGAACATTTCAGCACCCTCTATAAAACTTAATGTAACATTTAACTAAAAGCATTTTACAATAAAATATTTAGAACAATCTAATGGCATTTTCACTGTCAGTAAACGAGATTTCTGGGATTGGAAACTATTTCTTTCGAAGAAGATCAATTATAAATTGGACATTTTCATTTCCCAAAATAAATTAATTCCAAAATTATAAAATATAGTATTTTTATATTTAAATTACCAAATTACACGTAAATTAGCCAGGGACTGCGAATAATAGTTATGAGTTTAAAAAAATTGAAGCACGAAAAAGCGTCCTACAAGAGTGGGAAAAACAGGCATATGTTATTTTTTAATGCCAAATTCTAAAAGAGGATAAACTTTTATTTTTAATTTTTATAAAAAAAATTATTTTAAATTATTGAAATTAATTTAAATGATAAAAATCAAAAACAATTATTATTTTTCAATTTTTATATAAAAATAAAACCCTAACTCCTATTTCCAATTTTTATTATAAAAATTGACACTTATTTGTTAATTTTTATTATAAAAATTGAAAATAAAAAATGATTTGAAATATCTTTTGAACCAAAAAAGTTATTATATAGACCTGTATATATGATCTACTCATGAATACCTTTCAGTTGATTTATAATAATTATAAGTAAATTCTTTTGCCACCAGGTAAGCAGGTAAGCTTAATGACGCCTTATTAATTTGTATGCTCTATTTTTATTTATCAGAAGAACCAAATTAAAAAGATACGGGTTTCATCAGAAGCCTCGGAGACATCGTCGGTTCAACCGAATAATGGCTTTAAGCAAACATCGCAGAGCACATGAGCACATGATTTTTTGAACTCAATTGAGGTGGGATCTGAAGGTGAAAACTCTGAGGAAGAGGAAGAACCGGAGCTCAGATTGGCAACCATAGAGATTCACGGGTATTTGAAAAAACCAATTGATGTCAATGTGGACATAATGAACTATTGGCAGGAAAAAAAGTTCACATATCCACGCATGTACCGTCTGGCTAAGGTACTTCATTCTGTGCCTGCTTCCCAGGTATCAGTGGAACGGGCATTTTCTGCTCTTAAGCGGGCTATGACGGACTTAAGATGCAAGCTATCCTCAGAATCATTAAAAAAATCATGTTCCTTAAATTGAACATATAAAAAACATAATACCATAAGAACGTCTATATCTTTGGGTCTGGGCAAGTATCTAAGCAGATAATCAAATATACATATACTCAGGTGTACCTGTATTTGTACATACATTGACCATATATTTAGGTATATATGTATATACGATGTTTCTTCTTTGGTTTAAAAGATATTTCAATTCAATTTGTATTTAAAATTTTTATAATTTTTATTTGTATATAAAAATTAAAAATAATAATTGTTTTTTAAATTAGTTGTAATAATTAAAAATAATATTTTTTATAAAAATCTGCCAATAACTGTTATTTTTAAATTTTTTGACAAAACAAATTATAAGTGTTACAGTCCCTGAAATTACCTATGTATTTATTTGTGTGCTAAAATTTAATATTTGAAATAATTAAGTGACTTCCTTTTTCATTGTATTATTAATTTTATAATAAATTATAAACATATTTAAATATTTCTTTACTAACTTCGCCACGCGAAGAGCGAACTGCACCAAACCAATTTTAGACTGAAGTTAATTAATTTACAAATTTTTGATTTTGTTGTTTTTTTTTTAAATTGTTTTTATTTAATTTTTAATTGATTTTTGAAAATTTGTATGCATATTTTTGTTGCTGCAGCAAACAATCAAAACGGTCACCCTAAACTCGTTATGAACTGCTTTCAACATATCCTGACAAGCAGGCCATTCAAGCAGGCAAGTAGTTGCAAGCAGTGCCAAGCAGTGGAAACGCATGCACCGCAAAGTAACTGAAATGAAGCGACCATTTTGTATTGAGTTTGATTGCCTTTGTTTTCGTTGTGAGTTAAATTGATCTATTTTGCATTTTTAATATTCATTATCGGCGCAATTTAATTGACTGGCAATTTGAGAACAAAACGCGACAATTGTTTGCGGGCAGCTAATAAATTAATTATGCGATTTAATTGGGTGAAGACACTGGCAACTGACAACAGGTAAGAGGCAACTGCCAACAATTATAGCGGCAGCAGCAGCAGCAGCAGCAGCGGCACTTAACCATGATTTTTGGCGTGTGAACAATTTGTTACCAGCGTCGCCCTGAGCAAGCAATTTGAGGCTGACTAGTTGCTTGGACTTAGTCAGGCTTGAGGCGTTAAGCAAAAACAAAGTCATTAGCGGTGCAAGTTGCCGCTGGCATGCGATGCAGTTGCTGTTGCTGTTGCAGTTGCTGCTGCAGTTGCAGTTGAAGTTGCTGCTGCTGTGTCGGTCAGTTCTTTTGGCCGCTGCAGCTGAGCTCCGAAGTATGTGACATTTTTCAAATGCTGGGCCAAACAACAAAAGCGGCGACAAGTACAAAGTCAGCGAGCCGCCTCCGTAGCAAGGCAGCATTTCCGTGCTTGGGAAACGTGCAGACATGCCCCAAGCCAGCCGGGTCCCGGCAACATTGCAACGCATTGAGCTTCGGCCCAACTGTTCTGGTTGTGGCTCATACATATACACGCACACGAATTCAGTTTTGGCAACGCAACGCAGCACAGTCAATGGCAATGGCAACAACGACAGTGTCACAATTTCTGTAGCTGCAATCGAGCGTTGTCTGTTCTTGTTCTCTTGCTATTCTTATTCTTCTTGTTGTTGTAGTTGTTGCAGTTGTTGTTGTTGTTGTCTGTTGCTGCTGTTGTTGTTGTCTGTTGCTGCGCATGTACTCACGCCTGTCTAAAGCTATTTAGCCAGCATTCATTCAAAGCGGCAGATGAAGCTACAGCTTGAAGTCTTCAGTTCAAGGCAAACTCAAGCCAAGTCAAGCCGAGCCAAGTCATGTCATTGTCATTCACTCAGTCGCATCATTCTCCAAGTCAGCTGCTGCTTCAAATCCCAATCAAACGTTGCTGCGCCTCTGCAAGGGGAATTGTGAGAATTTCCTTTGTGGCCGTCTCGGCGTTTTGTTAACAACAAGTGGAATGCAAACTTTCAGTTGCATCAAAAAATAATTTCGGCCAGCAAAGAGTTGCCCCGACTAGTTGTTGCTGTTGTTGTTGTTGTTGCTGCTGTCCAGGCAGCGTTGACATCCTCAACAACTGCAAGGCGAACGCTTCACTTCCCGTCGCATCACTTCTCGTCCCATCGATTCGCCTTTGGCGGCAACACATCAAAGCCAAAGACGCAACGCAGCCGCTGCCGCTGCCGGCGTTTCTCTACCGCGCGGTATGATAAGAATTTCTCGTGCCTGTGCAGCCGTTGGCTTTGTTAGCGGTTCTCGGCCCGCTGCGACTGCGACAGCGACTGCAACTGCTTCTGCGGCTGCCAGTTATTCGGCCTGACGAACTGGCCTTCCACCTGGGTCACTTGTGGCCTGGGTTTATTAACCTTTCGCTCGGTTTAGTTTTTGCAACAATTTGCTATCTCTGGCTCGGATTTGAGTTTGGTTTAAGGTTCTGCTTCAGGATCGGGTTCATCAATGATAAGACAATCAGCTACCTATCTGTGTGCGTGTGTGCGGTTGAATGCCTATCGGACAATTGCATCTGGGCCTAGGCGCTGACCGAGTTCCGTTTTGGATATATTTAGAGGCTATTTGAATATTATTAACGTCGGATAATTATAGACACGCACACCCCCTCACACACACACACACAACACACACACAACGACACACATTTTATAGGTCGATTTAATATGTCTGGGTCTGAGACTGGCTCTGGGTCTGGGCTTGAGCCCGAGTCTGGCGATGCGAAACGCAAAGTGCACGCAGGCAGCGACCGGGATGAGCACATTGCCAGACAATGACATCGAAATGGGTCTCTGGTTTTTTGGTAGTTTTACTTTTTTTTTGGTCTATGGAAACCTGCACTCACGCAGGTAATTATTATAATTATCTCGAGGGATGCATGAATGAGCAGGGTGCGGATACATGCATAGGTTGCAGGGTGCATGCTGTAGTATCCTTGCGTCCATCTTTTTGGGCCGCTTCAACAGACGCCGACATTGGCCAGAAGGCGTTGCCCAATGCAGCAGCAACCAAATGTGACTTCGCAACTGACACTAATTACACGCCGCCCCACAGAGTGAGAGTGAGGAAGAGAGAGTGAGGAAGAGAGAGCGAGAGAGAGCGAGAGAGAGCGAGAGCGAGAGAGAGCGCTCATCCGGTAGGTGGCAACCGGTGCCGCCAACGCCAACTAATTGCGCGCCTCAACAATGGGATATATGCGAGACAGTTTGTCTTGTGTAGGTGTGTGTGCATGTGTGTGTGTGTGTATGTGTGCAGTCTCCTTTAAAGTTCCCGCTAGCCAAAAACTTCAAGTTCTGGCCTTTGGACAACGCCGCGCACATCGCACGTGCTGCAGATTACACGTTTCAATGACTTTGGCGACAGCAAGAATTACAGCGCTCCAGTCGCAACGTCTGTCTGTCGGCTGTCGGTTCGTCGTCTTGAAGTTCAAATGTGTTTCAATTTGTTGCCCATTGTTGGTAGTTGGTGGCTTAATTAAGTTGACGCCGCAATCAAATCAAATCAAATCCAAATCGCACGCATATGGAAAGTCGACGCAACGACGGGACGCGACGGGGCGTGCAACCACCAACAAAGCTAGCCAGAGTCAAAGGAGCACAGCTTCTCTCTCTCTCTCTCTTCTCTCTCTCTCTCTCTCTCTTTGTTAGTCTCTCTTTCTGTACTCTCAAGGACTTGAGCATATGTTGATGCTCCTGCTGTGTTCCTTGCTACTCCCTGCAATCAAATGTTCCTTGATTCGAGTGTGCGTACGCGCATAGTCAACGAAAAGGGAATACAAAGGAAGCGGAGGGGACAAGGGCAAGGGCAGGAGCAGGAGCAACTAGCGCGTGTGGTCTGCTAATTCGCTTTAAAGGCATTTCAGGGTCGTTGGCTCGTCCTCATCATCATCATCATCAGCATCGTTAAGTCATTCATTCATTCACTTATTCACTTATTCATAGATTCAAAGCTGTTTCGATTTGCGCTTATTGTGCAATGTTTACATCCAAATATTGTACTCCGAATCTGACAAAGTGCTCGGGGATGCCCAGGGATGTTCATGGATGTTCATTACGACCTGGTGTCAAATTTACGAGTATATATCAATTGCCGATAATAATATATTATTAAATAGTTGAACGCAATCGTTTAGGTAAACAGTTGGGATTAAATAGTACAGTAAGAAGAAGCAAGGCAGCGAAGGAGAGAGATATTTAGAAGACGTGTCAAAGCATTAGTTACAAATATTTATAATACTCAAATTAATGGAGAGAATTACACGGTTAATTATTTATTAATAAAAGAAAGTATAATGTTATAAAATATGATAATAATGCAATCTATAATTGATTCCAGAGTGTTTAATCTTCTACTCTGGGACGTAAGCAAATTCAACAAAAAGTAAAAACAATAAACTGGTCTATGAATCGTCCGAATTTCAAATTTAAAGCAATGTTCATTTATTTAACTTCAAAATAGCTATGCCAAGTAGTTCAACTCGATCATTTTTTTCGAATTGTAGTTCATATGCAGAATTAGGTACAGTTAATTATGGCCGGAGTTGATTAAATGTTAAAACAGGATATTTAAAATATTACATTTTCGAAAAAATTAAAGCAAGGAAAAGTTAAGTTACTTAAAAATCTATATTTTGAGTTAAAAAATTATTTGAACGTAATGTATAATATTTGAACGCATAATGAATTTAGAGGCCAAACCATGATCAAAATTATATACCGCTTGAAAATCTGCTCATTTTTTTTTTTACCCCTAACAATTCTACAAGTCATTTTAGCATAATATGTATCGTCTCAGAATTAAGTTAAAGTTAAAAGAAGTTGATAGCAAGTTAAAGCTTGACATTCAAAATTTCGAATTTTTTAAAAGCACAATGAGGAACCATTTGCAAAAAAAAAAACAAATTCTTGCGAAAAAAAAAATTGTTTTTACGAAATTAATTAAATTGGAATACAGAATTCATTTAAAGACCCAACCATGGTCAAAATGGAAATACGCTTGGATGTCTGTTTAGCTCTAAGTTTTCTTTTCATTTTTTATCGATTATACTGCTTTTACTAAAATACTACTACTTATCACTGCGGACGGCAGTCCGCGCTAGTGACGAAAGCAGCACGAAGGGTGCGAAGGCGACTAGCATATATACACAGGAAGAATGGAAGATTTGCTATGACTGTCCGATCAGGTCGAGTTATATACCGATCGAAAGGTATCAACTAAACTTACAAATGTGCATACTAAGACTTTTAAAAACTCACCTGGTTCGTGAGATAAACAGGTGTAAGTGGGAGGGGCAAAATTTAAATGATTGGGGCTAATGGGGCCGTTGGAGCCTTTCTGAAATTTTTTTTAAATTTTAACTATTCTAATCAAAATTACGCGTCGAATGACACCTCGATCATCAAAATCCGACCGCTGGTTCGAAAGATAATAAATTTTGAAATTTTTAGGGGCCTTCCGAAAATGAGATGAAAAGTCAGTCTGTCTGTTTGTTTGTTTGTTTGTAAGTATCAAAGCGTTGATTTAGCTGAAATGTTTGAATGAGGACTTGTTCCCGCTCAAAAATATAGAAACGTTTGTTCTACGACTTTTTCGAAAAATCGCTAGTTTAGCGGGAAATCGCTAAAAACCGCTAAAATTTAAACCCTCATAGCATCCAAACGATAGAAGCTACAGATGCGATCTATATATCGTTGCAAAGGTATTTTGAAGGGCTCTTAGGCATACCTTCAAAGTTTTTCTTTTAAGTAAAAAGGTAAACGGCTACAGGTGAAACAAGGTATTTTTTTACACATTTTGGCGATTTAAGAAAAATCTACACATGAGATCACTTTAAAATATTTTATATGTTATAGGCAATTTGATTCCGCGTTTTTTGACATATAACACGTATCTGTCAAAATTCGTTTGGACAAGATATTACCTATTAACTGAATATACCTTTTACCTTTACACTACTGCATGTACATATGCAGTATATACACTGCTTGCAGCGTAATGCGGAAATAAACTGCTTGCAAGTGGTGAATTCTTTTTGCGGCAGATAAATCATTTTATAATCAAAAATATAAAATCGTTTGTTCTACGACTTTTTCGAAAAATCGCCAGTTTAGCGGGAATTCGCTAAAAACCGCTAAAATTTAGCATAGCATCCAAATGATAGAAGCTACAGATGCGATCTATACATCGTTGAAAAGGTATTTCGAAGAGCTCTTAGACATACCTTAAAAGTTTTTTTTTTAATTATAAGGGTAAACAGTTACAGGTTAAATAAGGTATTTTTTCCCACATTTTGACAATTTAAGAAAAATCTACACAACAAATCACATCAAATATTGCAATTTTAAAATTTTTGATGTCTTATTCAAAAATTTCTGATATCCCATAAAAAAACCTCTTTACGAGGTAAAAGTCTAGTGACGAAAACATTTTCATGCCCCAAAATTTCTGATATCCAATTTTGTGACGAATAATATTAAGTTTTACACATAAATTATTTAAAACAAAATTTTTGCATTCGGCACTGCGCAAAACAGTGAGTTTTATTTAGTATTAGAATTGAAACATTTTAGCGCAATGTGCCGGGTGCCAAAATTTTGTTTTAAATAATTTATGTGTAAAACTTAATATTATTCGTCACAAAATTGGATATCAGAAATTTTGGGGCATGAAAATGTTTTCGTCACTAGACTTTTACCTCGTAAAGAGGTTTTTTTATTACTATACTCTATGATAATTCAAATTGAATGGTCTATTTTTCCAAATGTGTTGGATTAATATGATATGATATTCTCAAATTTCAGAAATGGTTACATTTAATTAGTTGAGCATCGAATTATGTTACTGAAAACGTATACTCGTAGTTGGATGAACTCCGACGCACTGGCAAATTAGAGAGCCTATGTTCTGGCTGAATGCAGTGAGGCAATGAAAGATTGAACATCCATTGGCACTAATTTTACAAAAAGGACAGCAACAAAATGCCAATTAGGACATCACAAATGGTGTCCAATGTGGAGCAACAACTAAATGGCCAAAACGGACACTAGGACTCGGTGAACTGATGATTTGATTGAACTACGAGTGACGTGTCCTGTTGTTGCCAGCGGCAGGGGGAAATGAGGAGGAGGTCGAAAGGATTGCGATTGGTCTATAAGTAGGCTAGCATTGGCATTCATTTTAAAGGCTCTTGAGTGCATGCAAATTGATATGGATTGTGGATTGTTGTTGGCTGAAGTTGGGATGGGAATTCGAGTTGGGACTGGGATTGGGGTTGGGACTGAGACTGGAACTGTTGGGATGTCCGCGCACAAACGGATGCGTAATGTCATCAGTCGTAACTGTAACTGAATGAGACTGAGCTCCCTCTCTTTCTCTTTGACGCACTGTGTGGCATGTGGACACAGTGGGTGTGTGTGTGTGTGCGTGTGTGTTTTATGGGAGGGGGCCATTGAATGTGGCTTGTTTTACACTCCAACGCATTTGAATACGTTACTAATGGGATTTTGATGATGACTCTGCTCTTGTTGTTGCCCTTGTTGGTGTTGTTGCTGTCGCCTTAGTCATTGCTGCCTTCGCTCCCTCCCCCTCATAGTTGTTGCTGACGTCGATGTCGTTGCATTCATCGAGTCTTTTTATTTTTATCATTTGGGTTTTGGAACTGTTGCCACGCATTCAATTCAATTGTAATGAATATCAATTGAAATGTTGCACGATAAATTGCAGGATAAGCCAGTGAATCAAGTGAATCGATGGGAACGCACTGAAAGGATACAGAATTATTTCTTGCTTCTTCTGTGGCTAAAAACTTGTACAACTATTTTCAGCTGACATTATGTCGCTCTAATGCGTACAAGAACAAGTACATAATGGCCACAGGACACACACTTACACATACATACATAGAAATATGTGTTGTTGCCTGTCTGCCCACCCAATTATCGTGGTGCACAGCTTAGGCCGCAACATTGCCAGCCACTTCAATATACATGTTGAGCCCTTTCGACCCCGGCCCGGATGCCAACAACAACAACGACGTTGATGACGACAGCCCAACAACAACAACACCAACAACATCAGGAGCAACATGACCATGTCAAGCAGCAGCGGCAACATTATGTGCCATTCACTTCCGTTTGGGCCAAAGAAAGGCAAAAGATTCAATGGACGCCCCTAAATATGTGTGTGTGTGTGTCCGTGTATATATGTATGTGTGAGTTATAAAAATGTCCTTTTCATTACGCGTTGCTTTTTCATACTGGCTGTCAGGTTATGTATTATGCATAGACACCTACACATTCACACACACACAGACGCACATTCACACACACTTATGTACAGGCGTGAGCCTGGCTACATAAGCAAACGCCTGTTCCTGTTCCTGTCTGCCATTTGTGTCCCGTTGCCGTTGCCGTTGCCTTTGCCGTTATCGTTGCCGCCGCCGCCACATTGCGGTTACATTTTCACGCTTCGTGCCACCAACGCCACCGCGTCTCCTCCTGCCTCCCCTTCTCCTTACTTTTTACAGGTTGCGGGTTGTAGAGTTGCCAGTTGCGAGTTGTGGTCGCCGTGCGGTGGTTGGTTTCCCAGCCAGGGGGTAGCTGTCGTCCATCGAACGTCCCTTTTTACTTTTATTCGAGTTCTATTTGAACTGTTTGCCTTTGCCATGCAACTTGTACAATTTGGGCGTGTCGTTCAAATACCACAGGCCGTGGGTGGCAAACGGCTGACGTTGCTGCCTCACAATGCCTCACGCTATGAGCCAAAAAGAACCAAACCAAAACCAATTCTCCAACCCCAATCATACTACAAACTCAAACCTTTAGCCAGAAAAGAACCCCCCAAAAGTTGAGACTCCAGCGAAGCGCAACATTTGCATAGTTTGGGGCTCGTTTCGTTCTCGTTCTCGTTCGCGTTTTCGTCGCCGAAGCTGTTGAGTTGTACGAGTGTCCTTTGCCCTCGACAACTTCATTGCCCCGCCCCCCAGGCGGCAAATGGCCGACCTCCCTCTAACCTCCCTCCTCCCTGTCTCCCTCTGTAGAATGTGCTGCCGTGCTTTGTATACAATATGGCTTATTATTGGCTTCTGTTGTTCATTGTCGGCTGTCCGTTGTTAGCACGTTCGATTATATGTGTCTTAATTAACGTTTGTTAAGATTTGTTGTTGATGTAATAAACTAATAAGCCATCACATACACACGCACCCCGCCTCCCTCGATTGACCAATTCATGCCGCTTCTTAATTGCATTTCAATTTCCATAGAACTCACAGCAAAGTTTCAATCGGCATTCGATTTGTTGTGATGTGATGTTTTGTGTTATGATGTGAGTCCGAGTTGTGCCACCAACAAATCTAATTGGCCAGCACCAGCGAACGGGCTTAATAATAATAATTTTGTTGCCTGATTAGCAGCAGGTAGTTTTGTTAAGATATTGTAGTTTTTTTCCTTCTTTCAATCAACTAATTTGTACTTCTACGGCGAATGTCTGTCTGTCTGACTGACGACTACAATGGTAAAAGCTTCTGTAATTGGGCAAAGTTTTCCTTACACCTCAATTAGCACTCAATTTTTCAGATGGCCTCTGTGCATGCTGATGTGTAAATTGTGCATTATTCTCTTACTTACGAGTATTCATAAGCTTTCAATATCAATCAGTGATTTGAGTAAAATCAAAAGAAATTTATTTTCTTCTCACAGAAAGTAAGCACGGGATTAAGGTTATATTTCATTATTAATATAGCCTATCAGTGACTTATTTTTTAGTGAATAGTTTCTTTAATAATTATTGCAATTCATGTTATATTTTAATTACCCTCTTCTCTGCGACTAATACGCTTAAGAAATATGATTAAGTTAAAATAAAATGTATTTAGTTGAAAATCGTTTTCATTTCGGTAATGAAATTTGGGGTACAGATAAACTAAAAATCTAATATCTTAGTGATATTCAACTCAAATATTTCAAATATTCGGAACTTTATTTAAAGGTGAATAGACAAAATTGAAATGCACATTCCGCATAAAATTAGTTATTTTTTGACAAATTTATAAATGTTTGTAAGTATGTTTAAAAAAATATCATTCCTTTTTTAATCTTCAAATTTTAATCTTCAAAGTGAACTTAATTTAATTGTAGAATCTATTTATGTTATACAAACTTCAATTTTAAACATGATAATTTTCAATAAACACGGAATCAAACAGAAGCGAACATCGGATTTCGATAATATAAAAAAAGAAGAAATTTTTGCTAAAATTTTTAAATTTATATATATGTATATTAGGGTGTCCCTTATTTGGTCAAAGTCATTATTCATGTTTCGATGAAAGTTTGATCAAGATGAAAATTTATTTCTGTGTGATTTAGGACCAAATGAACAAAACAAAATAATAAATATCAAACAAAAATATTTTTTTTTGTCCCATATAATTTTTAAATTTTCCGATCCAAGTCGGCACGGGTTATCATACTCTGATTGAGGTAAACATTTATTTCTGAGTGCTTTAGGACCTAACGAACAGAACTAGCCCGTATGCGTTTAAAAATATTGACTTTGACCAAATAAGGGACACCCTAATGTATATATAAAAAAATTCTATGATTGTAAAAAGGAAGATTCATTAATTGAGATATATATTCATATTAAAAACAAGTGGGAAAGGCTATAGTCGAGCTCCCGACTATAGGATACCCGTTACTTATTTAAATAAATTTAAAATATTTTTTATTGCATGCTTTTAGGCACTTACATTGCTTAAACACCTTAATCAGCCATTACCACCATTCTATTTGTCCAATCTTGTTAAGATTTAGTAGGATGATAGGTAATAACAGTAATTAACATTAACTAGTAAAAAATTCTTAATATCTTGAAAACTGTGTGTTTGGTGGCGGAAAAAGGCGTGTCAAAAATTTGAAATAATCTTGACCTGTGTGGGGTTTATAGAAGTCTATGTGCCAAATTTGGTTGCTCTAGCTCTTATAGTCTCTGAGATCTAGGCGCTCACACGGACGGACGGACAGACAGACGGACAGACGAACATGGCTATACCGACTCGGCTGTTGATGCTGATCAAGAATATATATGGGCATTTCCAGAAAAAGGTCCACCTCGCCCAAAAACGTAAAATTGATCAAAAACTCACATCTTGTGAAATTTTCTTCCAAAAATGTATTCAAGTTATTTATTTTATCAATATAAGCTAGAAGAAATTCAATAAGATGAAAATATAGATTCTACATTGGAATAAATTCACTTTTTCCATATTTTTGCCTATTTTCTTAAAAATTGATTTTCAAAATGGACCGTTTGTATTTTAACGATTACACTAATTCAGGGAGTAAGATTGTAACATAAACCATTTTAATATATAGAAATATATTGAAAGTTTAACTTAAAACAAGTTCTAAGAGCTATATATCGGAATATAGAATAAAACTTGATGAACAAACTCTTGGAAAAACTAGGTGGAAATCTTGTCACGTTCGCGATGTCACGTTACAAATTACTAAGAAAACTTGTAAAATATATAAAACGGTAGTTACATATCAAAATTATTTCTAAAATGGAAAACTACATTATTTTATTATGGTTTAAGAGTATTTTCTTCCAAATTACTCGCCACATTTCGCAGACTTTCGCATTTGTCAAGATGAAGTCAAAAATGACTTCCATTTTTCGTCGCGTTCGCGATGCATTGTTTTCTATAAATAATTAAAAAACGACAAGTCTTCAAAGATTGTCTTTTAACATAAAAATAGAGTTGATAAAATGCATTAAGCTCGTGAGAAAACATTTTTGATAATGTAAATTTTTGCCATTTTTTTTTTCATTTAAAGTCGTACGAATGTCGAGTTCGCGATCCTGGAAATACCCATATACTTTATAGGGTCGGAGATGCTTCCTTCTCCCTGTTACATACATCGCAACGAATACCATATCCCCTTTTACTTATTTTTTAAGTAACGGGTATAAAAATAAAATAACCAAGACTAGCCGTTATACATGAATCGGTTACTAAACGGTTATGTCGGTATAAATAATTTTCGTGTTTTGGTTTTGTCATATTACAAAAATTGACGGTCTCATTTGCGTTTTAAATCCCTGCTGATAAATATTTAAAATATTCTATCTTAAATATATTGTTGAGCTTGAGAATCTGGTCTATATTCAGGTTATTATGTATATCGAAGAAAAACAATTTCAGCATTGATCTAAAGTTTGGCACACTTCTTAGACCGATGGCTACAATAATGTTAAATCCATGATATACTCCAGATAAAAGGGGTATATACGAGTGGGCTGTATGGTGGATGGCTAGTGACACCACTCTAATAAGGATGTGGCCGTGCTGGGATTGGAGAGTCTCATGCTGGGAAACAACATTGCCTCAGTTTCGCTGTAAAGCGTCCAGTGGCTTGCCGGGAACTCTATGCGCGATTCTGGCTGGGATGCCAAAATTTTTGGCAACAACAATACTCCGATGCAACTGCTCACAGTTCAACTCCAGGCGCCATCTACAACAACCAGCTCTGTGGAGTCGTCTCCGCTGGCTAGGGATGTGCCAACGTCCGCTACCCGGACATCTACACCAGCATTAATCAAGGCTTCAACAACGGCGGCATCAACACTTGAGTGGGAAGCCGGATATTATTCAACATGTTGTACTTAAAATATTAATAACTGAGTGATTTGAAGTAGAGGTATGCGAATAACAGATGCCCTGTATCAAGTTCAACATTTATTATCAGGTAGCACTATTCCTTTCAGTCTTCATAAGATATATTGGCGTTTAGATGTAATTGAATGGGTTTATAACTCTTATTTATTTATTTATATTATATACAAAGTTATAAGCATAGCTTAAGACTAGTAGTGGATATGTAGCCTTGGCTGCCATGGCCTTATGCTACTTATAGGTGTAGAATTTTCGATTATAACTCTTAGTTTTTCAATGTCTACTTATAAAGTATTATTAATTATACTTTGAAGTTACCCTCAAATGCCACGTAAATAAATAAATGAGAGCAATCGCTGATTTTCAGATGATGAAAATACATAGAAAATCTCATCGTATATAGTTAATAAATACTGGCTGATAGGAAATTTATGTAATTTTTAGATTATGTAACAATTTGAAGTATAAATAACTATAAATTATAGTAATTTTAGTAGTTTTAATGGAGATTTTCATATAACTAATTAATAAAATTAAGGAATAGGCTTGTTAATTTTATTGCTATAAATTTTACCTTCTAAAATTAAAATTATATTTAGCTTTTTTAAATTTAGTTCCAGCCATGATGGGTTCTCTTAGTATGCTACCCACTTATAGCTTGGTTGCAGGGTACACAAGTTCTTGCTTTTGTTAGTTGGGCCATAAGGAAGCCCTTTAGTACATAACCGGATATAGCTGATGGCCAATGAAGATATCAGTGATTGTCTTTAAAGCTTGGCCGCTTCTATCATTACAGGCAATAGGCCAAAGAGGGTGTGGCCAAGATCGTGCTGCTTCTTCTGTACTTCGATGAGTGCACACTTCCGTTTGTTGACTTTGTTGGCGCGCGTTAATTTTGCATTTAATTTGGACTTGATTTGCATTGATTAGGCCCTGTTCCTGTTGTGATCAGGCAGCAGCTAAGAGCGGAAGGAAGCAAGCCCACCGACATGGCACGGGTCAGTATCTTCTCTCTCTCTCCCTTTCTCTCTGCGTCTCTCTTTCTCTAGTTTGCTCTCTATGTAAGCTTTCATATCCCGTCGTGTTTTTCTTATGATTGCATCTAATTTGAGGCGCATTAAATGCAGTTAAAATGCCACTTAACACGTGCTCATGTTGGTCAATGATCTGCTTTGCCACTTTCCAACTAATTGACAATAGTCAACGGCACCAGAGTATGGATCTCTCTCTATGCAATTCAATACCCCGGTCATCTGATCATTTGTATAAAACCTCATTAAACAGCAATGCTCTGACTGTACATCAGCGCAAAGTATTACCGCTCAATGAGCCCATTTAATTTCAATTACGTTTAATATGCATTTCACAGCGGTTTCCATAACGGACCTGCTCCATTGGCCAGCGGATGGTGAACCGCAAGTGATCCTAATCGTACGCTCAACGGTGGCAGTTTCTAATTTCTGCTGATTAAATCAATACTAAGCCTTTATTAATATTAATAACACTTAATTCCATCTCTGGCATATGCATACTGATTTTCCAATCTCTACTCTGTTGATTTAGAGGCGTTATAAAATATATTATAAATAAATATGTAGACAAATGAGACTATTTAAATTCTGAATATCTGAATCAGATTTGTCCTTATGAATATTCTGCTACTCATTACAATACATTTGCTTCAAATATTTCTTTATAAATTCAATTAAGATATAATAATTATATTTTTGATCTATACTATAAAGTAAATTTATTATTTATGATTGTAATTCAATATAGGGACTTTCCTTGTTATTTATTTGTACATTTTAATACAAACTATAATATTATGGCCTCTTTTTGGTTTATTTTGTCTTTTATTCCTTATCCTACAATATCTGTATGCCTCCATTTCATTATCTTTATCTTAAGTCAGCCATTGGAATCTCCGTTTCGATTTCTTTTCATATTCTTTCCATATTATGCTCAAAATTCTTTGAAATGGGCGGTATTGGCTAAAGATTTGCTGAAGCTGATAAAAGTGCCAGAGTTTTTAGAGCTGCGCCCTTTGGCTTTTTGCCTCAACAGCATTCCAGGCACAAACCAACAACAACAACAACTCTTCATGGTGGTGCCATGATGTGTTTTTTAATATCGTTAACGCAAAAGCTACCATATTGGAGTTGGAGCTGGAGTTGAAACTGAAGCCTTAGCCTTGCAGCAATGTTCGGGTCTGGGACTGAAGCAGAGACTGGGTTCGGGCCAGGGCTACACCTACCAGTCAGCGATAGCGACAGCAACCTTATCGCACCCATTAATCTGGCAGGCATCGAGGCCAAAATAACGAAATGAAGCGCAGCGAAGACCAGCCAAAGATGGTGGATGTCGAAGTCGCTGGGAATGTCCAGGCTGCGGGCCAATATGGCGAGCCGTGTACATAAAGGCCAAAAAGCGCCAAGAAGCGAGGGCAGCCTAATGAAAAGCAGCCCAAAAAAATAACAAAAAAGCAACAGCAAAATAAAAAATGAAACCAACTTGTGCGCGCGCGCTTTATGTGCCGTGATGAGGAGGGATAGGAGCCGAGGCAGACGTTATGTAAAGAAGCCCAACTCCGCATGTTAAATATTATGACCAACACACAAAAAATGAAAAAAAATGAAGTAAACTTGGTTAGCATGGTTTCTACACTTTTGCTTTAGACTCAAGGCTCGGCCAGAAAAGCAACAACGACAACAAAAAACTCATATTTTTTATGATCTCAAGTCATGCAAAAAGCGAAGCGAATCAGAACGCGGCGCGCATTGGACGTGGTCGCGAATGACGGCGGCCATGACGTTGACGATGACGATGACGCTGCCGCTGACAGTCTCCTCTCTCCCTCTCGCTCCATCCCTAGCCTTCCCCCTCTCTAGTTGCAACTCCGAACTCAGCCCCACGTTTTTGGGGCTTGATTTTGCACTCCTTTTCCTTGTGCGAGATAAGAAGTTTTTTTCGTGCATATTTATTTTTATTTGGTATTCGCTTTGATATTCGTATTCGTGATGGCGTACGTCATGAAACGTGTAGTAGTACATACTTACACTGGTACACAAAAGTATTCGCACACTTTGAATAGTTAGTTTGGGCGCGTTTCTCATATTTTATAGATTTTTTACATGCGCCATGCGGAAATGTCTGACAGACACGTAACGCCAGCCCTGATGTCCATAAATTTCTATTCGTTATTCGTTATTCGTTTAAGCATTTTGCATACATTCAAATTGAATATTTCATTCAACTTCTAAATTGCTGCAGGAATTTTATAATGAACATCCAGAGAGCCTGACATTTTCATTTTGTGCTGCTAAAGTGCAGTTAAGAAATAATTGTTATTGTAAAAAAACAGCAACTACTGAACCCGTAACTAAGCCCTACAGCAGCAACAGCTACCCTAGGAAGTACACAATCACAAAGTGGGTGGGTCGACACCCATCACACCACAAAAACAACTAAAGGAAGTGCAGAGAAATGCAGAAAAAAGAGGCGAGAAAGGTCGTAACATCCAAGGGGGAACAATCATCGCACATTGCAGGGACGTGAGACGAAAAATGGAGTGTGTGGGGAACGATACAGAGACGGGCGCGGGGTGGCAAGTAATCGTTTGAGACTTTGCGCTTGCAGCAATGGCTGAGGGGAGGGGAGGGGAGCCACCTTTCTGCAGGTATGCAAAGTACTTTTCAGCACATCCCACACAGTCACACTCACCCATACACACACCCACACTAAGCATATAGCAACACAAATGCATACCTAATGTAATATGAGAATTTTTGCACAGTGTCTGCAATTAGAAAATATTGTTATCAAATATTTAAGGACTTGGAAAAGTCCTTCGCCCCCCCGCTGTAATTGATATCTGTCATGTACATATTGTTAACAGATACTGTACATGTATTACATACGCATGTCTCACTTGAAATTTACATATTAACTAATTGAACAAAGTACAACGTGTAGCTAATATATACTGAGGAATATTGTGATATGATTTTTAAAGTAAAGATTCTAAAATGAAATTAGACATTTTATAATAAAATTTAAATTAATCTTAAATTTAATTCACATTGAAAAAGTTTAAAATAAAAATGATAAAAGTTATAAATATTTAAATTACAAAAGATTGTTTCATCTATTATCTTAGATTATTCCAAGCATCTTTTTTTTTATTTAACTATTTATATATTAATGAATATCTCACTATTTGTTTAATTTGTAATTCACAACGCACCACTGTTTAATCCACAATGGAAATGAGCAGCTGAGCACAAGGGCGTCGGCAGCTTCTCAATGAGGGGGGGGCCAAAATATTTTTTTTACATTTTCACATTTATTACACTAGTTTACAGCCATTTCGCTTCTTATGTCTCAGTGCACTTTTCTTATGGACTTTGGCCCATAAACACGAAAATCGCACTTAACATTTTTTTCATGGAAGCGTTTTCAAAATATTAACTTTTTCCCAAATTTTCGAAGTTTTTCCGACATTTTAGAGTATACCACGATAGCTATTTAACGGAAGCTAGCGACTTTAATAAGTTCCATAATCCGTTATTTTTTGTGATATTTTGGGCTCGTGAGGTCACAAATCGTCCCAGAAAAAAAGATATCGCAAAGGTTACATTTATTTTGAGTGTTTAACATAAAGTTAGGACAATATCAGATGCTGATTTTGTCAGATTCGTTGAGATATCTCTAACAACCAATAAGTTTTTGGTACAAAATAGCTGCCATTGGAACTATTGATCGAAAATTAAGATTAAGTATAAACATTTATGTTGTTTTTTGAGATATCTCAACCAAACTTGCAGACTGAAAATATTCTAGTACCTTATAAAAATCGGTCCACTATATCATATCCACTATATCAGCTGTCATACAAGCCAACGCTTTTCGCCACATCGTGGTGCACTCTAAAATTTCGGAGAAACTTCGAATATTCTGAAAAAAATTAATATATCGAAAACGCTTCCATGAAAAGAATTTTAAGTACGATTGCGTGTTTAAGTCCAAAAGAAAAGTGCATTGAGACATGAGAGCACAAATTTTTATTTTAGCAATTAATAGCAATCGATATAGCAGGGCTACAGACAAATTGCCACAAATTAATCGCAGTCTTAAAACCTACTCTGGTTGGATTTCGGAAGCTAAATATGGTAAAGTTATGAATGTAGGGGGGGGCAACGGCCCCCCCCTGCCCCCCCCTGCCGACGCCCTTGGCTGAGGATGACAAAACATCGTATGTCAAAGAAATGCAAATGTGAAATGTTGGGACCCCAGAAGCTTTCACAACTTGACTGTGTGACTTTTTAGCAGGCACATACTAACCACACATACATAAGTATGTACATATGTATATACTTTAGTGTAGGAAAACAGCAGAAGAACGCCCAACCATGGCCCGGCAGATGCGAGCCCTTTTGTCGATGGCCACACCACAAAAGGGGGGAGCAGGTAACTCGGCAATACTCATACGCCCCGTTTTAGTTGGCTGCTGGCTTTTTGCAGCATTTGTTGCCACAGCATACACACACACACTACACACACTCACGACGACAACTAAACGACACTCAGTCATGTACTCACATATACACACACTTGTGTGCAGCCTCAAGAGCTGCTTCAACTGTGCCAAGCCAAAAACAGTGCAAACTCCGGCAATGGGGAGCTGGGAGACGGCCAGAGAGAGGGAGTGGGCTGTGGTGAAAGAGGGGACAAGAAGGGGCGAGGGGAGTGCAGTTGGAGGTTGTGTTCGTCGCTTGGCATATTCGTGCGCAATTTCGCGTTTGACGAAACATATAATCTTCGCACATTTCTATGGAAATGAATGGATTGGTGAATGCTTTGCTTGATGCATTGATAGATGGCCATACGTAAGACTGGATTGATGGATATATGTTCGGCTGGTTGGATAAATTCGATTGGTATTGCTTGTTGCTCGTTGCATTGCTTTGTTTTTTGTCTGTTTGGTGGCATTGCTGACTAAAAAGCTAAGCCAACAAGAACAACAACAGCATAGGTGGCATATTGTCTGATTGTTGTTGTTGCTGTCGTGCGTTGCACTCGTTGCAGCAACTTGCTCTTGTTGCTGCAGTCACATGCAAATTGCTTTGCCCGCTTCAATGTGGACGTATTCGACGTGGCCTCCATGTCAGCCACACCCCAATCGCAATCGCAATCCCAAACCCAAACTCATTCTCATTCCCATTCCCATTTCCATTTTCAAATCCAGTCCCATATCCAGTCGCAATCTGGCAACGAGGCGCCTGCTCGTCGCTGCTTCTTGACTGCCAGTTGAATGGTGTTGTTTTACCTTAGTTTTTAGCCCGTGTTCTACTTACACCACACTGTTCACTGCTCACTGTTTTTCTGCCAACTCGCTCTCTCTCACTCGCTCGCTCGCTTTCGGCCTATGCAAATATGCAATTAGTTGGCCAGCTTTGCCATGGAGCGGCGTGTTTGTTGCCATCTAACATGACATTCCAACTGAGTGCCACTGCGCCATCAATACTCTACATTTTGCATCAACATCGCAAACTTGCAGCTCAACAAAGTTGACCCCCAATCAAACAAACGATGCCAGTGGAGGCGGAGTTGTGTGGCGTCGTCGCCATTGTCGTCATCGATGTGAATCAACTTGGATGCATTTGAAGAGATTACAAAAAATGAAAACACAATAATTATATGGTATATCAGATCTTACTTCTTTCTAGAAAACTATTACACATTTTTCGCTCATTTTCTCATAAGTTAGAAGCAATTATTATCAGAATGTTCGGATTGCAATAATCCCACATTTTACTGGTTCAGCTTTTAGGTCATTAGCTGAATGTTTGCCAAATAATTCGTTGATTTAATTGATTCCAGCCTAATAGTGAATAGTATGAATGGTTCAACAACTTGTTCTAGGCTTCGACGTTTTCAGTGTACAAAAATCAATTCTCAGTTCAATTCTCTATAAACATCTGGATTACCATTTCGTGCTGCAGCAGTTGCAAAATGCCGGAAGATGGACTGGTTGCTTCATTCAGGTAGCGGGCTGTCCCTGGTTGCCAAGCTTCGCCTATTTAAAAGCATTGTTCTTCCCACCTTGCTGTGGGGAATTGGAATCTGGGGGACCGCTTGCTCGTCATCTCTACAAATAATGGAGTCCTGTCAGAGCAAGCTCCTGAGGCGTTTGGTTGATGCGCCTTACTACGTGCGGAACTCCACCATCTACCGCAACTTTAAAGTTCAACCCATTTGCTCGGCTATCACCAGATATGCAACAAACTACCGGGAAAGGCTGCTCAGCCACTCGAACGTCCTTGCGGTAAGGTTGGCCAGACCACTCAGAAGAAGAAGACTGAAAAGGCGCCACCTGGCGGATAACTGGATCTTTGGACGATCCCCCTCTGGTCGTCTGTTGCACGTTGCTGATTAACACTTTGGTCTAACTTTGTGAGTTATGCCAGACCAAAAACCCATGATGCTCGCTCCTAGTCAGCCAGGACTTCCCCACACATCGTTCGTGGGTCTGTTTTGTATTAACACTTAATTTTTTTTTCCAATGTGAAGGTGCTGTTTTAGCACGACCACATTAATACATTTTATACCAAAAAAAAAAAAAAAAAAAACCATTCCGTTGTTACAACGGAAAAGTTTCATCGAGAGGGGATTACTTTGAAGGGGATGAAATTGATTTACAAGAATAAATAAAGATTTTTCATTTTACAAACAAATTCAACTTACTTTTTGCCCACAGTAGTAAGTTGTTTTTGGCGTATGGACTATTTTTGAACGAGCTTTATCATCGAACAAAATCTTAAATTTTCAAGTCTATGCAAACAATATACAAAGTGACCGTAGAACAAAAAGTTCTATGTCAGAAAATATTTTTAAATGGTCAATTGAAACTTAATTAAGCTATGTCCTAATCTATCGAGGCAAGAAAAAAAAAGGACTCTCGTAGTCGGTCTCCTGTATAAAAATTCGATTTTAAAAATACAAAATAACGTCAGATATTTTTTTTCCCCCATTTTAAAAAGATTTTTCTTCTATGTTTTCAGTAGAACTTACAAACAATAATAAAAAACAATAAAAACTTTTTATCATGGATATAGGTCGTATAAATTGAAGGGCGATAAATGTAGTAAAAGTTTATATGTAGTTCCTATGTGGCTTAGTCCACCGTAGCGCACGTGACAGTTTTTCGATAAATTCAAACATAATTTTTTATTTAGTTGGCGCTATGATTAAGATAACTTTTAAAAAAAATCATCTGTAGTAACGAAAGCATTTTCAAGCCCCAAAATGTCTGACTTTCAATTTTGTGACGAATGATATTAAATTTAAATGATCAACTAAAATGTATGAAATATTCTTACAAAAAAATAAATATACAATAGTTTAGCATGGTTGGCATTCGGCACATTACGCAAAAAGTCCGGGATCTTTATAAATTAATAATGTATAATAACACTAGTTATGTATAATATATTGCTAGTCGTTTTACGATCCTTTGGTGATGCTTTCGTCAATAACTCGATTTTCGTGGATGCGATTCGTAAGTAGTTTAATGGGGGAACGGTCGAAAAATACGCAATTTTCACGATTTTATCTCTCGGGTAAAATAACTCGAATTTTATATCTATTGTATGAAAACTCGAATTTTTTTTAACTTTATGATGATAGCCTCTATTTGAGATGGCCCTTTTTGCAAAAATAGCTCAAAGTTTAATTTTTTTTCAAAGTTGAAAATAAAAATTAATTTTTTTTTTGTTAAAATACAAAAAAAAGTATTAAAAATTATTTTTTTACACAAAATTGAAAGAAGGTGTTTCGAGAAAAACGCATTTTAAGTTCAAATTCTTATAACTTCGATAATACTGCAGATATCGACTTGAAAGGAATATTCTTAAGCAGTTATACAATCCGCTAAGGGATTGTTCTCCCCTTAACTCAATTATTTTTTTGTATCAATCGAGTTAATTACATTGATTTTCATAAAAAATCGACAACTTACTGGAGTTTGTTCATCGTAATTCATTTGCAGAATTATCAGGTGTGCTACAGAAATCTCTTTCACCTGAAAAATTACGTAAATTTCATACAAATTTACGTCAAATTCAAGTGAAAGAGATTTCTGTAGCACACCTGTAAGTTCAGTTTATTATGTAAGAAGAGATTTAACATTTTGATTTTTCAAAAAAGTTAAGTCCTCTTTAAAAATAATTATTTGGCTACATAAAATATTTAGCAGTATGAAACTGTTTCTGTGTTTGTCCAACTGGGCCGTTGCGCACGTTACGTTGTTGATTTACGTTGATTTTATTTTAATAATCCGAAATTCAAAAAATGTGGACAAAATGCATTAGACAATACATAATGTACAGCTTGTGTGTTTGATAAATACCCCAAGGTACAAAAAAGTTACTCGTTTTAAAGCTATAAAGTTGAAATAGTTATATATATAGTTCCATTTTATATACACATGATGCATCCTCAGCAAAATATTTAGATTTCTTTTTATTATTAGTCGACACAAAATAAATTCTTTTGAGCAACTTTAATTTTGGAAATTATTTTGCGGACGTGCCCATATAAAAGAAAAAATGATCTTCAGTTTATACAAATGATGTATGAATATATAGACTGATTTTTTATATGGAATAGATTTCTAAAAGATATACAAATTGTCGAATTGCTTTATTGGCATGAATTCAAGAATTTATAAAAGAAATAAATTTCAACTTTAATTACACATTTCTTAAGTTACTTATTGTACTCTTGCATCTGAGTTCAGTTCTGCATAATGCAATTTACATTGGTCAACACTGCGTATACGCAATTTGTGCTTGGCTGGTTTATTAGATATGCAAACAGCGAGGGTCATTAAAAAACAGCGTCGGGTGCCTACAAAACGATAAACCGCAACGCAAAAAGAAGAAATACAAATTTACAACGGCATTCCAATGAAAGCGC
Source organism: Drosophila suboccidentalis (assembly GCA_037043435.1). Classification (NCBI taxonomy): domain Eukaryota; kingdom Metazoa; phylum Arthropoda; class Insecta; order Diptera; family Drosophilidae; genus Drosophila; species Drosophila suboccidentalis. The sequence goes on from JBAMBK010002779.1 coordinate 44,568, forward strand.
TTCTCTTGTAGTTTTCGTTTTTTCCTCAGCTCATATCCGTATACTTATAGCTACACCTATACTTACTTGGATGTGTGTCTGTATCTGTGTGTGTGTGTGTGAAGCGACGCCATGTTGCTGAATGTTGCGTGTACGTGCGGTACGCGTGCATAAAGACACACAAACATATACATTCGCACAGATATATGTATGTATATACACACATTTCTGTACATACATATGCTGGCATATAAGAGGAGCAGTAACAACAACAACAACAACAACAACAACAACAACAACGCATTATGGCCGACACACAGTCGCTTGTGGCTTATATGGCATGACGTTGTCGTCGTCTTCGTTATTTGTTGTTGTTGCTGTTGTTGTTGTTGTTGCAGCAGTTGTTGTTTTGCGTGCTGGAGAGTGAAGCACCCAAGCCAAAAGCCCAAAATGCTTACAACGCATCAGAGGAGCGAGAGCTGGCAAAACCGCATACAACTTATTTTTGCTACTCGACTCGCTTTTGCGGCAACAACAACAACAACAGCAACAACAAAAAGAGTAAAAAAAGAAAAAGAAGAAAAAAGTGAAGAAAAAATACATTTATTGCACTTGGGCAGGGAGCTTGAGCGAGCTAAGGAACTCGGCAAGAAACCACTCGACAGCAAAACTTGGCAAGTCTTTTGGTTTTTGCGGTAACACAAACTATGCAGCGGGTGTTTCTCTGTCTCTGTGTGTGTGTGTGTGTGTGTGTGTGGCATGCAAAAAAGGCATTTGTGGAGCATGCTGAAAGCCTACGCAGAAAAAAAAGAAGAAGTAGAAATAAACTCTTGGGCGTAGCATCATTAAAAATGGCGTCCAAGTTTTATGCGCCCGCCGCCCATTGGCAAGTTTCCCATGGGGCAAGTTGAATCGAAAGCTTAAAACTATTTTAAATGAGTTGCTATGAAATTTTCAATTAATTTTCTAATTCAATTTCGTGGCGGCCTGCAATGATTTATGAAGTGCAACAGCTGCGGCTCAATAAATGCTGAAATTTTCGAACAGCAGCCGACTGACGTCGCAACGTCGCGCGTTGCAAGTGTGATGAGAAATTTCATAATGACTTCTTAGCTCTAAACGGGCGGCTGTTCAGCTTGCCACGGTTATAGCAACGGCTACGGCAACAGCTACAGCTACAACTATAATAAGTGCAATTAGGCCATTGATGGCCGCAGCAACTTCAACGGCAGCAGCAACTAAAGCGGATGTGAAGGTGAGCGGTGGCAGCCATCAACAGCATTGAACCTGCCACTGGGACTGTGACTGAGGATGGGGATGGGGATGGGGATGGCGATGGGGATGTAGCTGCCACTGAAGCTGCAACTGAAGCTGTCGCCTCGTTAGCCACGAGAGGAGCTTGTAGCGAATTTTCAGCGTCTAACATGGCAGTCGCCATGTTTAATCAAATACGTGACTTGATTTCAATTTGGGGCGTTTAGGCGTCAGCCCCAACCGGACCAAACCCAACTGACAGACAACAGTCCAAATGCTGTCTATATTTAAGAATTTAAAGATCAACAGGACGACAAACGTACACTTTTTACAAATGCGTAAAATTCTGCCAGGATTCCTGTAGCCAAGGGTCCGCAAAGAAGAATTGTAACACAGGTAATAGAAAATTCCAAAATAATATGAAAGTAGATAAGATGTAGGTCTTAATACTTACATTTCCAATTGAGAATATTTAAATTAAACATTTATAAAATACACAAATAAATTTTTTCCATTTATTTTCTTGTTTATCCAGTTAATCCTCAGGTATTGTTAAACTATATTCTGAAGATATGATTTGTCATAATATTGACTTTCTATTATATTTATAATTATTTGATTGATCTATAACTGAAGAGCTCACTTTTTGTTGTATATTTATTATCCCCAAGAAGTGAAGGATAAATCCAAAAATGGTCCACAATTCGTATTTATAAAGTTAATTTCAAGACCATCTTTTCAATGTAAGAATATAATAAGAAATTAAAACTATAGATAATCAATATCTTAGCTTAGAGAATTTACCATAAATCCGAAACCTTCTTAGTTTTAAACTAATTAAATTTATTAACAAAGATTTCTTTAATGTCAAATCCATCGTCAACACATTGCCTAATTAGAAATATAAATGGCTATTAAAAGTTTTATGTTGGTCTGGTCGCTTTAATGGCTTACTTCAATTACAAAATGTTCCATGTGGTAACCCAAACCGGGTCAGGGGATTTCGTTGCGTCTGGACATGATCACAACCTGTTCGGCACATTTCAGCAAGTCAATCAGAAGTCAATCACTTTGTTGGGGCAACGTTGCGATGTTCGCATCGGTATTGGCATCTCAGAGCAAGATTATATACTAAAATTCAGAGCACTGTTGTTGTTGGGGTGTCTGTTGAAAATAATAATAATAATAATAATAATAATATATACTCGCACACAACAACAACAACAACCACAAGCACAAGCACAAGCACAACATAATTGCAAATTGGCCCAAAATGAATGTCGAAAAGCCAAAACAGCAACATGATAATTTAATGTTTGCCAAATGGCCGAACGGGACACACGAATGCGACGATACACATGTGTAGGTACATGCTTATACTACAAAAAAGAAAGATTATAGACCACGTTAAAATGTCTGGCGACCTTGAAAGTGAAATGCGCCAAAGTCAAAACCAAAGTCCAAAAAAAAAAAACAAGCTGGGTGTCTGTCAAATTGAGGAGGCTGTGCAAAAGGTGATAAAAGTTGATTTTTAAAATTACTTAGTTGTGTTTTGGCATTGTTTGTCCACAGTCGACACTAAATACTCGCATAATTGTATAGTGCGCACTCGTAATTGACTGTTCACAATATTTAATTGACATATCTCTGGTCTCTGGTTAGGTAAGTACTTCGAATGCTGTAATAATTGTGACCAGGCACTTGAAAAATTGAAATTTATACAATAATAAGTTAGAAGAGTCTTCAGGTCGAGGAAGTAGCTGGGGATGTGGATGAGGCATGTGGATGAGGATCAGGGGTTGTGCGACAGTCAAGAAACAAAGGGTCCAGAGTCCCGTCTAGAATTTCGCAGCCGTCGCATTGCGTCGTATCTTGCAGATTCAGTTTTGTATATGAGGCTACACCTTCGAATCCGAATCTGAATCTCAATCTGAATCCCGTCGCCGACGTCGCCGTTTTTTATGCAATTGTATTTTTGAAAGCGCTCGTATGGGCGTAAACCAAATACAATTTTTTGTTGCTGCTTTCTTTCTTCTTTACTTTATTTTTTATGTTTTCATTCAGTTTGCTTTTTTTTTTGTTGAGCTGATTTCCGGCGCGTTTTGGATTACACAATGCAGCCCAGCGAAAGGTGAGCGGAATTCAGAATTTGAACGGACGCTGAAGTACGAGTACTCGTAGCAGGCAACGTGGCAGAGGCAGAGGCAGTGGCAGAGGCAGAGACAGAGGCAGTGTGGTAACATGGCAACTTGCTCGGTGGTTCTGTGTGTACGAGCGAGTGGCGAGTTCCGCCCTACGCTGTGGTGCACAATTCCTGTCGTTCTGCTGCTTGACGTCTTAAGAATCCAATTTGAATTGCGATTGCCACATGCGCGATTCGCACTCAGTTTTCGGCTGCTGCTGCTGCTGCCCCGGAAATGCTTGAAACAAAGAACCGTACCCTGAACCTGAATCTGAGCCCAAGCAGGAGCCAAGGTGGCAACTGCAACTGCGACTTGCCCACTGCCACATTGTTGCTACTTGCCGCGTCCATTCGAGTGGCTTCTGTGGCACCACAAACTCGTACTCGTACGGGGTAGCTCTGGCTCGTTGCCTGCCACCAACGCTCTTACCCTTTAACCCCTCTCTCCTTCTATGGTTTTCCCCTCTGAAATTCTCCGCTCCGGTATGAATTTCAATCGCATTTAGAGATCTGTGAGTGTTGGCGACATCCGTCTTATTCTCTCTTACAATTCCTAACGGACTATTCTACTTTTCTATAATATTGCAAATAACTGTATTTCCAGTTTCAGCTGTCAATAACTGGAGAAATCCTATCTGAAAATATATGATAAAAGTGAGATCAATATTTATGGTGGGAATTACATAGATACAGTTTTATAAGACATGAAATAAAATTAAGTTTAATTTATTTATTGTATAAAATATATTAAAAATATATAATTTGGTTAAAATTCTTTATAAATATATGGAAGCCGATAAATTTTAAGCAAAGTACGTAGGAAGGGAGGACAGTTTGATAAGAAGGTAGATACAGTCATAGGCATAAGTATTTTGACACCATTTAAAGTTTGGCATCAGTGGAAAGGTCATTTGAATTCTTTTTGAATGATATAAAACTTTCCTTAACCCATTGAAATTTTTTATAATTTTTTGATAAGGTCAAAAAGGCACTTTTTCCTCATTTTCATACAAAAAGTACCTTTTTTGCCATATTGAAAAAATGATTAAAAATTCCAGCGAAGAGATATTTGAAATGATTTTTTTGCAGTCACTATAAAAAAATTGTTTAAGGAAATTTTTTGCACCTAAACATTTTTTTAAAAATCAAGGAAAAAGTTATAAAAGTTGACGTTTACAAAAATTCGAAAATTTCAATGGGTACCTAATGGAAAGGAAAGTTTTATAGCATTCAAAAGGAATTTGAATTGATGCCAAACTTTGCATGAAGTAAGCTCAAATTATGTGTAGAATTAACTTTAAATGGTGTTAATATACTTATGCCTATGACTGTAGTTTGATTGTTAAATATATTGAAAATAAAAAATCAAATAAATAAATATAAAATCTCACCTAAAAATCTATTAAAACTTATTTATTTCTGTGGGTTTCCTAATAAATATTTCTTAAATTCTAGTTTCTGCTGCAAACAAAAATTATATTAATGATTCTAGGAAGTTGGGTGCGTACTAAATTCGATTAAAGCTGCTGTCGCAATTCATTTTGATCATTTCTCAGCTGTGGCACAGAGGCAAAAGTATTTCAATCAGCCAACTTTCAGACACAAAGAAGCTTTGTAAAGGGTGCCTGTGTGTGTGTGTTGCCATTCGTGGACATGCGTAACGAATAGAGTCAGTGGGTCTAGAGGTCTGCCAATGATGCCAGCGGTGCCAGCGGTGCCGACGGTGTGGTGCATTCAAATGAAAAATAGTTAAAAGCCACAGCGGCTGATCGGCCGGCAAAGTTCAAACTGAAATTAATCAAAAGTAAACCAAAGCGAAAACAAAAGCGCAAAGGAGGGCAGCCAAGGGTTAATCATCAGCTTCGTGCATAGTATACGCACAACTCTGAATGTATGTATCTATGCTACGTATGTATTGTTTCTATCTATCAACGATTCCAGCACCAATAGCACTTTGAATCAATGAATGCGACTACGACTACGAATCGGAATCGGGCTGGCAAACGTCCGTCAAATGTCCGTTGAACAATGAAAGTGGCAATTAACCAGAAGCCGAGCATTAAATTACAAAATACGATCAGCGGCAACAGCAACAACAACAACAACAACGGAGCAACAGGTTGCCTGCCGGTCACCGATCACCATCAATAGATAGTAGTAATAATAATAAAATAAAGACACAACAGCAGCAGCAGCAGCAACAACAACAACAAATCGCAGCAAAATCCCCAGATGCGATCACAGCAATAATAACATCAACAGCAACAACAACAACAACAACAACAAGAGCAGCAACAACGACGACAACATCGTCAACACAGTCAATGGGCCGCACCGGGGCTGCTGGTTTTGTAGCGCCCAGTGGGTTTCTTAATCGATTTCTTGAGGTTCGCTCCCGCTACGTAGCTGCAATTAGAGCAGAGACTGCAAGCACACTCTCTCTATCTCTCCCTCTCTCTCTATCCACCTCTCTCTCTTTTCTTTCGCTCTCTTGATCTATCGCTGTAAGAGGTTGCAACGCCATGGGAGGCAACATTTGTTGCTGGCTTGAGCTCGATGTCTCGACCTCTGGCTCTGGCTCTGGAAGTGCATTAGGCTTGTGAACGCCTGCAAAACACTCTGTCCCGCTGTGCTGCCCCCTCCCCCGGCCCCCGATGACGTTCCCACTCCCTTCTGCTTTCACCGTACCTTTGTTGCATCCAAAAACTCACACGGCCACTCGACATATTGATTGAAAATGGATCTATTAGAAACCTGGAAGTGCGACAATGATAATCCGCAAAATGCATATGGCCCAGACAATAGCAATGCACAATGTGCACAATGACGGTTCGAGTACCGAGTGCATACCGTACAGTGGGGCGTGGCTGCTGCATTCTAATCCAAATCCAAATCCATAACATAATGTTTAATGCATGAAATTCGGTTTGTGTCGCAGTGCGAAATGTGCAAATGCACACAAAAAAATAAATAAATGAAAACACGCCACATGATGCACTTTGTATTATCGCAAGTATTTAGAGTTTCGCACAGCATGTGGCATCCACATTTTGCCAGAGTTGCTCACTTCAAAATGATTGACAGCCGCTGAACGGGCGACTGACAGGGTGCGATTATGATTACGATACACACACACACACACACACACAGACACCTATATGTAAGTTGTTGTTATTGTTGCATTTTTAATGATATCACGTAGTTCAATGCGTTATCTCTGTTATTATCGTAGCTTTCTTCTTCTTTCTTTCCATCACTTTTTTTTTACGTAATGTGTAAAGTTTTTTGGCCACAAACATGGCAAACGTTGCTTCCGGTTCGCCATTAATGTTAACTCTTATTCATATGCAAAGCTGCCTATGTGTCTGTGTTCGTGTGTGTGTGTGTGTGTGCAGTGCTCATTACAATTTGTGCAAACTTTTGCGGTAACTATGTGTGTGTGTGATATCAAATTGGTTTTGCGGATATTGTCATCGATAGTCAATGTGGTCAACACAAAAGTGCAGTTTGTCAAACAGAATGGGAAAAGTTTGCTGCAAATGTATTCGTGTAATATTTGACAATAAATCAGAAAGTTAAAAATAATAATCATATTAGAATAAAGCAAAAACAACTTAAAATGTAGATATTTTTAAAATATAATATATAAAATTAACCAAAGCTGCCAACAGGTTCTGAGCTGAACCTCGCACTGAACCGGGTCGGTTCGGGTTTTTGGGCTACCCAAACCAAATTGTTAAGCCAACGAACTCGAACCGAATCATAAGAAATTAAGTCTTATTTAAATCATTAACCTAAGCAGCACAAGTTACAACATTTTTAATTTTTTACAGAACAACTTAATGGATTTAATAAATCAAAGAACAAGTAAAACAATAATAGCAGGGATTAAAACCTTAACCGAAACAGTAACCATTAACCGGTAAAAACCGATTGAAATTTAAAACCGTAACCGAAAAAAAAATATTTTAATTTTACCCCAACCTTTAAACCGAGACTCTGTATACCGAAATAACCGTTTCATTAATAAGGGTTAATGTCGGTTTTTCATACATACAAACATTTTTTTTTTTAATTTTGATTTTGATTTTAATTTATTTTGTTTAATTTTGAATTTGTATTTAAGATATTAATGATCGAATTTTCATAGCACTGAAAAAGCGCATATAAAATAAATTTCTTAAATTAATTATTAAAATTGGTAAAGTGTAAGTAAACTACATCAAATTGAAGAATATGTGAAAAAAATGTGTGAATGAAACAATAAGAAAGTAATGCCTTTCTAATTATTATTATTATATTATTAATATATGTTATTTTATTTTTGCAAACAAATTTTTTTTGGAAACCGAAACCGATATTTTTAAACCGAAACATACAAAAACCGGTTCACCGTTACGAAACCTTTTTTCAAAGATTTTGCATAACCGATAACCGAAAACCTAAATGCGAACATTACGAAACCGTAACTAAAACCGATATTCGTTTCGGTTTTGAGCCCTAAATAAAAGTGTCTAGATCTTGTTCTATGGTACGATCCACCTAGCCGAACCTTCTTCAAAATTTTGGTGGCTTGCAGCCTTGATTTTAACAGTGCATACCACATAACATAATCGTTATTGAGTAAACTTCCAATTCCCATATCTTTGAAATCTCCCCAAGTCAAATGGGCAACCTGTTAATAAATAAGTTATTGCAAGGGGCGCCTTTAACCCCCAACCCCAAAACCCCCGTGTTGCACGCTGATTTGTCAACATTGGGCCATTGTGTGCGACCTTAAGTTCAAGTTGTTTGCATGAGCCACATCTTGATTAGCCCAAACACTTTCCCGAACGAATGTTTATGTGAATGTGACTGTGAATGTCGTCAGCTACTCGTAAGTTGGATGTCGTTGCTGTTGCTGCTGCTGTTGTTGTTGTTGTTGGCCCTCTAATCGAATTGTTTCAGCGCCGCTCGAGGGCCGTCCGCAAATCGAGTCAATTTAATTGACCTCTAGAGGTCAAGTTTTTTTATTATTGTTGCTGTTGCTATCGTCTGTTGTTCTTGTTGTGCGCAGTGAGAAGCAACAGCATTTCAATCGCCTCGAATGGTACGCCTGTCAACACACACAGATACAGTGCAGATATATGTAGATACAAATATAGCTAAAGATACAGATACAGAACTGAACGCGGACAGTGGTCGCTTCTCCTGAGCAGTAGTTGTCCCCATTGCCAGTCGGCGTATCTTTTGTCAAAGAGTGTGGGAGCCGGACCCAGAGCACAAACTAAAGCCGGAGACAAGAGACAACCCCAATGCTTGGTCCGAATTCGCCAGCGCCTTAGTTTTTAATGGATTTAATTGAATTTGGCTTGTTGCGTTTATTTGTCTTAATTGTCTGCGAAATAATCATAAATCAGTTTTGTGTATGAGTCGCCAAGTCGCCGACGACAATTCACAGGCACTGTGCTGTGTAAGTGTATGTGTGTGTTAGTGTGTGTTGCGGGTGTAGCAGTCGTACCAGCACTTGGCTCAATCAATTTATGACATATCTCTCAAATGCCGGGCACTGTTTTAAACTGGCAGTCTCCACGCTCATCCATCCATCTATCCATCCATCCAGCCAAGCATCCGTCCATCCGCATGACTCGGCATTTTTGGACCGAGCTTTGCCTGGGAACAACGGCAACAACAACAACAACAACAACGGGAGCTTGCTTCACTTGACCGCGCCACATTATGTAGCAGCTTCAGCTTGAGCTTGAGTTTGGGCATTGTTTTGGCTGTCAACCCTCATGCCGAAGCTGTGGTTGTTGCCTTGTGTCGTTCCTTTGTCCAAGGCACCCACACGCCTCAATGGGTCGAAGTCGAAGCTGAAGTCGAGTTCAATTCCCGATGCTGGTCGCCTGTCTGCCAGTTGAGCGGATCAAAGCAGACGCAAGCAGACGCTTTAGATTTAGTTAATTTAACATTAAACATGTAGAAATTTATGGAAGAGACTAAACAGCAGGTTGACTCTGTATCTCTGCCTCTGATTCTGATTCTGAATCTGCCTCTGATTCTGATTCTCTCTCTGCTTCTTTTGCGGTCCATATCAAAGAGCTCACTGCAGTTGCCTGATCGTGTTGACAACTAAATAACACGTTAATGTGTTTATTGCGTATGCTGCACTGTCCCCAGAGTGTTGTGGATGTGGACGTGGATGTGGATGTCGTTGTTGTGACCATGGGCATTGCATAAGCGGCGATCAGCAGCAACAACCTGTGTTAGGTGTCGCGTACAACACATTTACTCGGTCTCGAACTCGGACGCGGACTTGGACAGAGCCTGATCCGCTCGCAACTTTCGCATTAAACATGAGGCACACATTTCACATAAAACGCGTTTCACCACGTCCAAGTTTCACGCCCGAGCATCGCTTGGGAAAGCTGCAATCCAACCAGACCCAGTCCGAGTCCCAGTCCCAGTCCCAGTCCCAGCTCCAATTTCCCCCTCTGGATGCACTTGGAATCATTCGCTTTTTGCAGTTTCGCAGCTCTCTTGCTCTTTAACAATTTATTTATATATTTATGAAAACGTTACAATAATCACATGCTGCTTTACTCATTCAAGTTTGCATTGGTTTTGAAATCTCTAATGCCACATGGATAATGGATTTCAGTTTCTGACGCAGTTTCAATATACAATAAATAAAACATTAACCTACCGATCGACCGATTCATCAATCGCAGTTGTAGAATACTCATACTCGTATCATCCAGAATGTGCTACAAATATTCAACGGGTCAATAAAAATGTGAGTTATTGAAAAAGGCTTTGAGGAATAAATATCAAATTGTACTTGAGAGCAGGAAGTGCATTCGAAAATTTTATATTTATGTCGCATTTGTAGCAAAGCTCATAAACTGTTAGTCTAACGAGTTATTAACTTGTGGATTACTGCTACAAATGTTAAAATGAGTTAACTAATATAAAGAGATGTGATAAAAGCTGAAATGTTATTACACTTCTTTATATTATATATCTGATAATTTATGAAATATTAAAATGTTTTAATAGCAGAGACTTTTATGAAAAACTATTATAAAATAGAAAATTAAAAAAAGAATTATGAAGAATAATTTTATTGAAAGAAAAACAATAAATGTGATTTTTAAGTGGTAAATTGGGGTTTTTCCCCAAATAAAATAAAAATCGTTGATCTTTTCTGAGTACCAGCAACCGATCAATAAATGGCTGAAGGCTTCTTGATACCCTTAATTTATAAAAAATTCTTATAAATTCTCTGATTCTCTTCGCTCAACTTTTAATTTTTAATTGCAGAGACTTTTACGAAAAACTAATATGGGCATTTCCAGAAAAAGGTCCACCACGACGAAAAACGTAAAATTGATCAAAAACTCACATCTTGTGAAATTTTCTTCCAAAAATGTATTCAAGTTATTTATTTAAGCAATATACGCTCAAAGAAATTCAATAGGATGAAGATATAGATTCTACATTGGAATAAATTCACTTTTTCCATATATTTGCCCATTTTCTTAAAAATTGACTTCCAAAATGGACCGTTTGTATTTTAACGATTACACTTAGTAGGACAGTAAGATTGTAGCATGAACCATTTTAATTCTTAGAAATATATTGAAAGTTTAATTTAAAACAAGTTTTAAAAGCTGTTTCCGATATATAGAATGAAATTTTTATGAACAAACTCTTGGAAAAACTACGTGGAAATCTTGTCACGTTCGCGATGTCGCGTTACAAATTACTAATAAAACTTTTAAAATATATAAAATGATAGTAACTTATCAAAATTATTTCTTAAATCAAAAACTACATTATTTTATTATATTTTGAGAGTATTTTCTTCCAAATTAGACGCCACATTTCGTAGTCTTTCGCATTTGTCAAGATGAAGTCAAACATGACTTCCATTTTTCGTCGCGTTCGCTATGCATTGTTTTCTATAAATAATTAAAAAACGACAAGTCTTGAAAGCTTGTCTTTTATCCAAAAAAATAGTGTTGATAAAATGCATTAAACATGTGAGAAAACAGTTTTGAAAATGTCAGCTTTTACCACTTTTTTTTTCATTTAAAGACGTACAAATGTCGCGTTCTCGATCCTGGAAATACCCATATAAAATATAAAAATAATTAAAGAATTATGAAGAATAATTTTATTGAAAGAAAAAAAATAAATGTGATTTTAAAGTGTTAAATTGGGGTTTTCCCCCAAATAAAATAATAATCGTTGATCTTTGGGGAGTACCAACAACCGATCAATAAAGGGCTGAAGGTTTCTTGATAATAATAATAAATAAATAAATAAAATAATAAATTCTCTGATTCTCTTCGCTCTACTTTCCCGACACATTCCATCTAGTTCATCGTTTGCCAGCTGCAGTTGTGGACTTTTTGAGCAACTTCAAACGGTTGCTTGTCACGTGCCTGTGCTGCCTGCCACGCCCTCGCAGCGCATACGTTGCTGATTAAATTAGCAGATTTGCTATGAGAATACCCGTTCTCATAAGGGGATGAGGGGCATACTCGTGTCGTGCATGGAACTGAGCTGATTGCGTAGGAAGTCGCCTCATATATAATTGCCAGTTTCGAATTTCGGCGCAGGCGCAGCTGAACTGTGCGAACTCTGCCTTCCCCTTCCCCTCCCTGCCTCTGTCCCTCCCCGCTCTCTCTCCAGACTCCACCCTGGCTGATCGGAGTCTTACAGCACCGACGCCGTTACAAATGTCACGCTTACGAGTCTGAAGTTTGCCGCTAAATGCATTTGTTTTTGCCTGTTAGCAGTCAGTCAGTCAGACGGGAGCAAATTAATTCATTTTCAACACCTATTTTGACAGTTCATAAAATACATTTGTCATAAAATCGGTCACTGACTACTGACCAGGCCAAAAGCAAAAACAAAAGCAAACAAACTGGCAACTGACGACTGTCGTTGTTGTTGACGTTGTTGGTTTAACTGTTGACTGTTGACTGGTGACTGGTCAGTGGCAAGTTGAAGATTTATCGGGTCTCATTGAGATGCAGCGCGTTGGCAACAAAAAAAAAGAAACAAAGCCAGGCTACCCCTGCCACGTCAAATTTGTCCCTTTCACAGAGATGTGACTGTTGAGGATCCTGTCTTTGCTTTGGCTTTGCTCACTGCCCTTTGACGGCCCCGAAAAAGCCCCAAAGCGAGTTGCAAACTTGCAAAAATCTTAACAAAGTTATTTTACCAAACGGTACGACAAAAAATGTCATGTCCTTAAACATGCAGCGGCTGCTGTTGTTGCTGTTGTTGCTTCATCTACCAACAACCCTCTGCCTTTGCCCCTTTTTCGTCATCCTCATCCACTGCAATCGATATGCGTGCAGATGCTCCACTTTGATCAGGTCATCAGCGACACATCGTTCATCATTCCATGCGGACGGTGCCCAAGAATGCAGTAGCAGCCGAGGAGCAGCAGCAACAGAGCAGCAACAACAACAGCAGCAGCAGCTTCCAGTTCCAGCGGAATGACCAGTAGCCGGCAAGACAATGGCAAAGCCATGAAAGGAACGCTTTTTAAGTTTTACGCCAACCAACAGCCCCAAAGACCCAAAGTCTGACTCGCCTCGCTTCGAACTCGGCCAGGGACACGGCAGCAACAGCAACAGCAACGGCAACAGCAACAGCAGCAACAGCGACTTTGACGGATGAATTTCACAAATAACTTCAACTGCAGCTCTCTTGTTTTATTTTTATTTATTTATTTTTTTTTATTTGTTATTTTAGTTTTTCTTTTATTTGCTGCGTTATTTATTGTACGAGTATTTCGCCTGGCCTGGCACACCAATACCAATTTGGTATGGACCTGGACCTGGACTCAGTCTCAGTCTCAGTCGCGGTCTCGGACACAACTTTGTTGGGTTTTGGAACGGAACGTCAGCCAATGCGACATCCACAGCGATGCGTCGTCCCCGTTGTGTCTAAGTTTGGTATGCGTCATTTTTACGAGGAAATTCTTGTGTACAAAGTTTTGCAACGTCCTGTGGCAACTGCAACAGTCAAGAGGAAGAGTTAAGGGTAACGTCACTCGAGGCTAATTTATGTAAACACGCTAAGTACAGCAAGTAATTTGAGCAGTCAACTTGAACTTCAACTACAGCTCCAACTATCTATGAATGTGTATTTGTATTTGTATCTGTAAATGTATCTGTATCTTTATCCATATCCTTGCCTTGCCAGTTCATTGTCAACGCCTCGCTCTAGGCGAATTCCAATTGACGTCCGGTCAAAAAGACAAATGTGCCATTGTTTTTTTCACCAATGAATGTGATTGTCCAAATTGTATCAATTAAAAATAAAAAAAGCAAACTTCGAATAGAGTACGTACTATTCGAGTACTCACTGCACTCACAGATATTTGCTGGAATTTGCGCATTCCCTTACATTCCTTGCGGATTCGCTTTGCGTCTCTGTCAGGCTGCATATTTGTTCTTTAAATTTTAAATTGAAATCACAAAAAGGTTGCAAATGCAAAAATCCCCTTACGACATTTACTGCCTGTCGACTCGGCCTGGGATGGGCCTGGGATTCTGGCCAGAGTTTCGCGGCCTTGTTTGGTCAGGCTGAGCCAAATTCTTTGATTTTGCCCAACAAATCTGTCCAGCGTTTGCCATTGTGCTCCACAAAGGCCAAGGTGTTGATTTAATGAGCAAAAAACACAAGACTGAAGTAGGCGACAGTTGAAGCCTGTCGGGTTTTCTGGTTTTTTTGTCTGTATCGCCGACATGGACTTGAACTTGACTGAAGTGTTGTGTTGTGCTGATGTCTCTGAATTGAGAATTTGAGTGTTGAGTGCTGTGACAGGCGCTCAGTCGTCGGCCTAAAGGATTCTAAAAACCAAAAACCCGTAGCTTTTGATTGACATTTTTATTTTTGGAGCTTTGGAACACTCGAAGCAATCTATTTGAATGTGACCTTAAGCTGAGCTACTTGTCTTGCCCTATCTGGAATTTACCGCTAATTAATTAGCTACAAATATGCTTTTGTATATAGACGAGACTGGGCTGGGATCTGACTGTCAATGCTGCCAGGATGCGGCCTCATTCCTGGCCTCTCGAAAGCTGATGATTCTTCTTCTTCAGTGGCTGCTGTTCCTCATGTTGTTGTTGTTGTCTCTCAGTGTCTGTAAGTGTAAATTGCTGGTGAAAATTGTGCCTTTGAGCACATAATGGAACCATTCAGCGAGCCTGTAAAAGCCTGAAAGCCTCAAGCATATCCTGTTGCATTCTTTATGATTAATGGAACAGATTTTATGCTTCCTTCCGCCGGCGCTGAGCACAGTACACTGCACAGCACTGCACAGCACAGCACATCACACAAATGCCACTTAACTTTTTCAAGTGTAAAGTGTAATGTTAATGTGCGAAATGCATTAATGTGCGACGCGTGTCCTGGCCAAATCCCGCCCCGCCCCCTCCCTTCGATTTGTCTCTTTTTTTTTAAGTGCAGCCAATGCCCGCCGCAGTCAAGTGGTTCTGAATAAATGAGCCAGGCTGTAAAGTGAATGGGAGGGCAAAGGAGTTGAATGCTCAAGAGTCTACTGAATTTAAATTTCTTCTTTATTTTGTTTCATTGATTTTTGCTTTTGTTTTCAATGTTTTGTTTATTGTTTCGTTTGATTTGATTTGATTTTAAAATTACGACAATTACTACAACTTAAACGGGGTTGTTCGCCTGAATCTCTCTCTCTCCCTCCCTCTGTCATTCTCTGTCTCGCTTTATCCAATATAAATTACTGTATTCATTTACGAGATTAATTTGCCCTTTCTTTCTAGTTTTGATTTGCCTTTGTTTTTGTTGTTGATTTATTTAGAAAGTAGTTGCCATTTTCTAGATTAAAACTAATTAATTAAATGCTAGCACATAATTTTAGCATATACATTTCAATGTATATTCGATTTTAATTTGAAGTTGTTTCTTGTTGCCATCTAATAGTTTACAATGCAAATGAAATTACACGCACATGGAAACTAAATTGATTTGTAAATGAATAATTCGGAATTGAATGTGTATTTGTTTGTATCTGTTTGTTCATAAATTAAACTACAGTTAACCACACGCACTAATTACCACTTAATTAATTATAATTACAACTACAGCAAGCACTACATCAATATATTTTGCATATTTAGCTGCATTATACTTATTGTTTTTGTTCTTCTTTATTAATATTTATTTAATTATATATATATATATATTTACTTTACATTTTATGCAATTTATTATTTGTAATTTCGTGTAATTTAACATTTTTTTATACTTTTAAAAATTAGTTTACCTTACAGATGTAATTGTTGATTTTTACACAAATTTACAATACAAATTTTAAACGCCTTTTTCACACAATTTATTTTGATTTGTTTTTACTTTTTTGCTTTCCTTTTCCTTTCTTTGACGTGGTTTCTCTATTTGAAATGATCTTGACAGTGTCTTTATTATTAATTTATATTTTGTATCTCGTTTTCTATAAATTTTATTTGCAGAATATGTAAAATTATATTGCACATAATGAGAAGAAAAAATTGTATTCCGGATTTTGCTTGTCTGTCTGTCTGTCTGTTTGTTGTGGTTTTTTGTTTCCGAGTGCAGTTGAGACATCCTAAAAATTATATGCAAATGTTGTTTCATTGAGATCTGATTTTAACTGATTTTTTTTATTATTTTTTATACAGAAAAGTAGCGTTTTATAATCTAAACAAAAAATATATATTCGTATAAAAGGCTTAAGATCAACAGCTGATTTCATTGTTTGTCCTGGTTATTTGTTCTTGTAGTTTTGTAATTGAAATTTTATAAAGAGTTTTTATTTTATTTATTTTTCGTATTTATACATAATGCAATTTTCTATAGTTTACACAAATAATAAAGAAAGTAAAGGACACATTTGATACTTGCATAAAATAATATTGAGGAATGTATGTATGTTATGAATGTATGTTTTTTGTGTGGGTGTGTCTATGTTTTCTCTTTCTGTTAAGTTGATATTGTTTTATATTAATATTATTATTATTATTATTATTAGCACTAACTGTAAAACGACTCATTCACATTTTAAAATTTAATTACATGTTGCTTGTTAAATATACAAAATGTTTCACGGTCTTAAAAGCTGCATCATATTATTTAATATTTTACAATGTTTTTATGTGACAATCAATCATTCCATTAATTGATCAATCAATCATCAATCAATATTTAATTATTGGCTAAGATATATTCTGTCTGTCTGTTTGTCTGTCTGTGTGTGTGTGTGTCACATTCACTGCCCCGTCGCGGCCCCATCACCATCGCCCACATAAACCGCACCACTGTGAGGATGATGGTGGTGGTGGAGATGATGATGATGTTGATGATTCTCGTGCAGATTCAGTTCGGCACAGGGCCTTGCCTCGTAGGATTGCGATTGCATGGACTGTGCCCATGGAGCGGACGGCGGGGGCAGCGGATTTGGGTGCTGTTAAACCGCCGGCCACACGCTGCAGAGAGAAAAGAGTGAAGAAACAAAAACAATGGGTCAGTTATATTTATGACAGTTATGAGACACTGTGGTTGCAACTCGGTAGATTGGCAGATTGGCCAGATTGGCAGATTGGCTGTTGAACTTACGTTAGTAATGATGGATTCGTCTCGGGCTGATACCAATACTGCGGCACATATCCGCCCATTTGAGGTGGCGGATTGTGATGATGCGATTGCGGATGTGGCGCCGCTGGATGAGGTGGCTGTGGTGTCATTTGCGGTGGTGGCTTATGATCAATCCAATGCGGTTTCTGATCCCATGGCGCTTGCGTTGGCGGACTAAGACCCGTGGGTGGAAATTCTACACGTGACATTTAGAGAGAAAGAAGAAAACATGAAATAATACTTAGTTTCAACTCGAAGATTAAGCAATGTGCGAAAGTGAGAAATTATTGTGATTCAACTTACCGGGTGATAACTCAGACACAGGCGTACTTGATGGCGTTGGACTATGTCCGGGAGGTAGATAATGTGATGGTGAGCCGCTATTTGAGCCACCGCCGTTATTACCGCCTGCAAAGCATAAAAAACAAATACAAATATAATAAATAAATATAATTTATTAAATAAATAAACAGATACTCATTGGTATCAAAAGTGAAGTGAACTTACCGCTGTGCATTTGATTAGGACTATGCTGACCGGGATTCGGTCCTCCGCCGCCCAGTGGCATGCCGCTGTTGGTGCCCGGACCCTGAGCTGCTTTCATCATCTTTTTGTACTTGGAACGACGGTTCTGGAACCAGATTTTCACCTGCAATGGCAATAAAAGGATACGTGTTTATTAAACAGTTGACAATATTCATATGTATAAGTATCTGTATGTATTTGTGTGTATCAACCATGGCGCAATTAGTTTCTGTTTACAACTCAGCATGAGTCTCAAGTTTCGTTGTGAATTACCGTAAAAAGAAATTAAGCTGTCTGGCTATAAAAAGAGCAGCGAGCAACCTGGTTTTAATTAAGTAATCGGCAGGCTTCTTTGGCTTCTGCGACAGCGCGGCGTTATCAAAAGCGATTAACATTCAATATGAATCGATAGTAAATGCACGTACTTTGTTATTGACTAATGATAGTTATAGATTTTGTTTTTGTTTATGTATTATTATTCACGACGACGACGACGGCTTTTCAAACAGCTTTTCACATGAAATTAAAAGTGAACGCTCATGAAAAGCAGCTGGCAGATAAATGAATCCAACACTTGGCTTTTCATCCATGCAAAGATCAGAAACAGAAACACATTTTGGCAGCGTGTGACACTTGCAAAATGTCTTTATACTCGCTGAGTGTATTCGTAAGTTTTAGTATGCCTGTGAGTGTACTAAGTGCAGTGTAATTTCAGTGCCTGGGATTTCGTCATCATGTCGAATTTGCAAGCCAAACACTTGAAGCTACAGCAAATGAGCCAAAAATGTATCTCACAGATACTTTCAATTTTCATTTTTAAATCACAACGAGTCGAGACGTGTATCTGCTGCTGTTGTTGTTTTTTGTTGTGTAGAACTAATTGTGCGCTGAGCTGTGCGCACTTCACTTTTGAAAGCCAACGGCAGCCTCAGATACTCTGTAGCTCAATCTCTGGCTGCTGTTGCTGAAGTGTATGTATAAATATAGATACAACAGCAACAACAACAGCAACGCGTATCTAATGCTATTTATGCGCGCTTTTAACTGTATCTACAGTTTGCAATCTTACACATAGATACATGACGTACTTCTATATGTATTTATATATATGTATATATCTATATATCTAGCTATAACCGACTTGTTCAAGGTCGTTCTTCGCGGTTGGTTGAATTTTTGTAGCATGCGATCTGTTTTTTTTTTTCTGCCTTTTAGTTACCCATTTTTTATGTTGCCTTTTTTCGCTAACAAATTTCACTGGCTTCGTTTTATGGGAGACATAAACAATTTGACAGTGTTTTAAGCATGTCTTGGCTTGGCCTGTGCCTGATTTTTATGTGCATTCCGCACACTGTGCGCTGGCAGCAGATTCAATTAAGCGATAACTACCGGTATTGACTATGGACAGGCGGACAGGCGGACAGACAGACGGGCAAACTTGTGTGCTAATCGCTGAGATCGCCAGATTGCCGGATCACCGGATAGCCCAAATGCCGGATAGACGGAAAGACGGATTGCCGGCGTGTCGTGTCGTCAGATCGTTGACATTGACGACGGACGGTAGCCGAAATATATTTTCATTTTCAGTTTCAATTCAATTCGATTGAATGTTCAATCAAGCGGCACACGACATTGAAATGGGAGCAGGGGCGCCCCGCTTCAATTGAGCTACTTTTGAGCATTGCAGCAATACTTAAGCATAGCTCAGATACTTTAGTTAATTCTCGCCTTGATCTATGCAACTCTCGCGAGACACTAAAAAACCATTTAATTCAGTGTTTTAAAATATAATCGCATTTGTTGGTTTTTTTGTGATTTTTTGTTTTGTTTTGTTGTTGCCGCCTCAGTTTGTCGGCAGTTACGCAAGAGAAACCATGCGCAAAATATGCGCTCAATGATAAAATATTGTCGAGTCCACGAAGAGTACCACAATAGGCAAAATAAATATTAACAAATATTTCATTAGCTATGCAGGTTTACAATTCTAGGAACAGTGTACTCTGATTAAAAGAATGACAACTTTAATTTTTGTATTATTATTCTTTCAATTTAAAGCAAAATTAATAATTTGTTCAGTGAAATATTACAAAAAATATCTATCACAAGCCAATAATAATAATTCAAGTTCTATCAATGATTAATAATTTAATTTAGCAAGACGATTACTCAGCAATAGCATAAACACTTAAATATTTATATCGCATTCAATGGAGTGCAATAAATTATTTCATTTATGTGTATTTTTTTATTTTTTCAATTAAATTGTGTGTCAAATTCAGTTGTCGAAGTTAATGGTCAGCAGCCTTTCAATTGTCGGATTTGCATTTGAAATATGCTTTGACAGTTTTTGTTTTCGAAATTAAAATACGATAAATTATATAAGACCAATCGAAATGCAATTTGTTAATACGAAAAAAAGAATTCTCAAGATCCCCCAAAGTAAAGAAATAAGCATGTATTTAAATTGTTTGCATATCTTTGGAGAACACTTTAAAACAACAAAGTCTAGATAAAGTTGTTTCCCCCCACTCGAATTGCTATAAATATTTATGCAAAGCAAATATAAAAGCGAAAAGTAAAAACCACGCACGAGAGTAAAAGTGTGGCTGTATCAGCAGACAGACAGACGGACAGGCAGACAGACAGACGTACAGATAGTCAGTCGCAGTCTGTCAAATGTCAATCAGCCTTATGTCATGGCAATGGCACTCGGGCTTCGTCTACATCTGCAGCTCCATTGGTTTTGTGGCACTCGCATCAATTTGTACCACTTTCATATGGACAAATATGGCAAACAACGTCGAGTAAAAATGAAAAATAAAAAAAGAGTAAGAAACGAGAAATTAGCATGTCACTGTGTCACTTGAACCAGCAGCAGCCGAGAGATCTGTCTTTTGACCACATTTTTTACTTGAGCTGCTGCTGCTGCTGTTGCCGTTTTGTCTTTGGCATTATCCTTTTAACCCACTTTGGAGCTGGCTAGCCATAGTCATATGGCAACACTTCTTCTGGCTTGATCACTTCCGCAATATGCCACTTGGCGTATAATTTATGCGAGGCAACAGCCACAATTGATGAGGCAGCCAACAGATGCGCCTCAGCAAGTGACAAGCGACTGTTGTCTGTCGTCTGTCGTCTGTTATTCAGGCTTTCTAATATGTAGCCCCAACTGTTGTTTCATATCACAGTTTTGACTCTGGTCTCGACTGGATATGAAGTCGGAAACTGGATGCTGGACGGTGGATGGTGCCACCTGTGTGTGCAACTGAAACTGGTTTCTCGAGTGTTGCCAAAGTGCGTTTATAATTCAAATGTGCTCGCCTTGGCTGGGCATTTAATTCATTTGACAGTTGAGCATTTAAAACGTGGGAAAAGATAACGAAAATGATTTTATTAACCAAGCTAATACACATGTCCATGTCTGCTCAAGCGCCAATGCCTGATGATTGTTTTTGCTTGAGTTGAATATTGTGTGTGGGAGCCTGTTGCCAAATTTGCACGTTTCCTTAGAAACTGGCAACTCAAAGTCACTTTTTCTTTTTTTCTCTATGATAAATCATGAATGGGTCACGCCCACTGCCAGGCCCCAAGCCTGGACCTGGACCTAGACCTGAACCCCGATCTGGACGACGAAGCTGAAGCTGAAGTTGGAGGTGGCCATAAATAATGCACATCAAACGAGAAGTTACCACTTTATTAGTCGTGGCCGAAACTGCAGCCGGCTAAGTAAATAGACAAGACAGCACGGATGCGCCCGCTTAATGACAACAAAAACGCCTCAGCAAAAAAACAAAAGCAGATTGTTGTTGTTGTTGCGGTTGCAATGCATTTTCCATTTGGGCCATTTGAACGACCTGCAAACGATGTCTGCAAAATGTGTTTATGTGTTTAGGTTTTTGTTTCTCTCTTTCCTCTTTTCTTTTTAGTTGTTAATGCATTTGCAGTTGTTCACAAATTTATGGCTAACAGCAGCAGCAGCAGCAGCAACACTAGCAACAACAATCTGGCCAACTTGCTGTGCTGTTTTCCCCTCATTGTTCTCAGCTTGCTGCTTGTTATGTTGCCAACAATAAGTTGGCTCTGACTCCAACTCCGACTTTGGCTCTGGCTCTGGCTTTGCTTTTCATTCATAAATTCCATGCAACAAGATTTTAACATATTTCTGCACATTTTTGGTGAGCGAATTTCAATTTGCAAGCAACAGCGGCCAACATTAAACCATTTTGCCATTTTGCCGGCTTCCTTTGCCTTTCGCGGCACTTGTGAATTACGAGCAAACATTTTCCCGTCCCGACCGCCTGGTGTTACATTTTGTAAACATTTTGCTTAGCCTGATTAATGGCACATTCAAATGGGCTTTGGGAAGCTACTCAATTGGCAGTAGCAAAAACAGTGGTAACAACCTTGTTCCATTGATAACTTCCTTATTACCACATTGCGCATACGCACTGTGTTCACTTTCATTTCTTGTATAAATTTCGTATTTGTAGCAATTGCTGATCTATTTCTGATGCTGTTGTTTCATGCAATTTGAGTTGTATTTGTTTTCCTTTTCAGTTTTATGACAGCTAATGGCCATAAACTTTCCTTCCAACAAGCACGCGCCGGGTCGCCAGCTCAAGACAGGTAGTCAGGCAGTCACTAAGACAGTTAGCCAGCCAGGCAGTTAGTCAGTGGGTATGATTGCTACGTGGTTAGGCAGCGACGTCATCGTTGCCCGTTGCCCGTGGACCGTCGATGGTCGATGGTCGCCAGGCGGCAATCTATTTTAATCGCGCTGCAATCGCAAGCGCACCGTAAGCTTCGCGGCGATTTTTAATTTATGCGCAAAGTAAAAAAAATAACATTAAAGAAACTAAAATCATAAAAATTTAAATGCTAAAAGAGAGTGAGAAAGAGAGGGAGGGCGGGAGGGTGAGAGAAAGAGGCTAAAGTCTGTGCTGCTGCGCGAAATAAAATAAAATTTTGATTTATGATCTTGTCGCTAAAGTTGTTCGTCAACAGCCGACGACTGGCAGCAACAACAGCAACAAGTTTTAGCTGAAGCTGGCGCAACAAGTGCTTTTCGGTCACTCTGTCAGTCAGCGGAGATCGGAGGGGGGGATGTTTGAGGTAACATTGAGCGGTCACTCGATGGAGATCATTCATAAAACGCGGCAGCTTTTCGGCTGTTCATGTTCGGCGGTTAAAGATGCTTATCGCTTCGGTCAGCCGAAAAGTAAAAGCCAAACAAAAGCCAACAACAAAGTAAGTAAAAAAACGCATTTATTATTATTATTATTTAATGTTTAAGAAACAGATTGCAAATTTGCGATTGTGTTGTGATTCCAGCGACAGCTACTTAATGTGTTGTTGCTGTTGTCGTTGTTGTTGTTGTTGCTTTGCATGCAGCAAGTACTGGGGTGTATATACACAATAGTTGCGTGTGTGTGCTGCAAGAGAAACCGCAATAGCAACAACAGCAGCAACAACAACAAGACAAGATACACAGCCCCACCCACTCTAAAGAGCAGGAGACTGGAGTCTTGAAACAACTGACTCTGAGATTGTTGCTTTTTCTCGCTGCGTTGCTCTTTTGACTGCCATGGTTGACGGATTACGCAACTTGCCGGCCGTAGCATTTCCATTATTATTATTGTTATTATTTCTCTACCTATAGATGTTGTTGTTGTTGCTGATGTTTGTGCCTTTTCATTGTTGGAAAATTTGTACATTGCATGCGATTGTTTTACGTGCTGGCAACGGCAACGGCAACGGCAAAAATTTGTTTATAACTTTGAATGCAGCCAGCAACAACAACAACAACAACAGCAACTGCGAGTGTTGAGCCTCAGGGCAGGCAATGACTTTAAAACGTACTACAAAAATTTCAAAAACGAAAACGAAAAAGAAAAAAAAAAACAGAAACAAAAACAAAAACAAAAAACAAAAATAAAAACAACAAAATAATAATAATAATGATAATGAACACAATGCCATGTCGTGGCAAAAAAGTTTTCTTTTGAAAAGCGCTCGTCTGTCCGTGTCCGTGTCAGCGTCCGTGTTGCCAGCTGTCTATCCGTTGGGCTGTGCCATGCCCTAGAGTCAAGTGTCACGCACGCTGTGCCACAGTAGACACACAACATGCTGTACAGCCTAACAACATCAGAAGCAGCAGCTTCAGCTCATTATATCAACATGCAAACGTTCTATAGTCAAGGCGAAAGGTTTTCAAGTTCGTTGCCTAAGTCTTTCGTTTTGTGAGTCGCTTGTTAACAGTCTTACAGAAAGAAAAAAAAATGCTATACTAATAAACATCAGCGAGTTGCGAGAGCTGAGCAAACAGCTAAGCAGGCAACAGCTTCAGCTTCAGCTCCAGCTCCAGCTTGGCCCTGGCTGAATCTTGAGGTCTTTTGGAAGGTGCAACAAAAGTGATTTCCAAATAAAATCGTTGCGGGCTGTTTTGGGCAACGCCTTCCCAATGTGCATGCCAAAAGCGCCGAAAAACCAAAAACTTACAAAAAGAAAAAAACGAGCATAAGGCAAGAGTAGAAAGCAAGAGCAACAGCAACAGTTTCAACAAAAAACGCTCAAAGGCTTCAAGGCCAGGCCAACGCAACAACGCCTTGGATCCAGCATCGGATTCGGCTTCGACTTTAGTTTCGACTCTTGTGTCCAAAGCCAACAAATGAACGCAAGTTAACACCGCTTGCGACTGGCAACAAATTGAAAGCAAATCGATGCGGCGGCTGCTGCTGTTGTTGCCGCAGCCCGTGCCCGTGACCAGCATCATCATTATCAGTCAGCTGGGCCAACAGCAACAGCAGCAGCCACGTTCAAAGTTGAAACACGTGGCCAGGGGGCAGGCATAGGTTGCCGGGTTGCAGTTGCAGTTGCAGCATTTGACCTGCTCGTGTGTGTTTGACTCGTTTTATGGCACGCACGTGGATTCAGCTTGAAGCTCGGTGAAGCTCAGTGAATCCCAGTCGCATTGCCATGCAAAGTATGCAGCAAGTTGCCCATTTTTGGTTTGACTACGTCTACGACTATGAATCCGGCTAACAGAAAGAGAGAGAGACAGTGAGCGAAACAGGGAGACTTCAGTCCGAGTACGGTTTAGTCCCCCGGGGGATCTGAATGTGACGTTGTCAGCTATGCCATTGATCTTTATCAATGAGCAGCTAGCAGCTAGCAGCGAGCAGCGAGCAGCGGTTGCAATGAATGGCGCGCGCTTCATTAATTTATGCATATATAGGCAATGCGTAAAAGTGAATGAGACGCTGCCACAGCAGCAACTTGTTGCAGTTATGAGGTGAACTGAGCTGTGCTTGCCCCGCGGGGAGCGCTGCTTAATAAACAATAAATATGCAATTAGGCAAGGCCGGGGGAATGCATCGCCAGACGAAGTCTGCAAGTTGGAGTCTGTTTATGAGTCTGGGGCCTGTTTATATAACGCAACGCAACGCAACGTCTCTAACACAGGCCACAATTAACAAGTTGCTGATGTTGCTGCTGCTGCTGATGTTGCTCATGCTGCTGTTGCTGCTGTTGCTGGCGTTGCGGGTAATGAGAAATGAGCGCACTCCTTGGAGGCAGCCACGTAAAACAATTTATAAATAAATAAAGATATTGATCTAATTTCTATATAGGCACTTTGGCTGCTGGTACGGTGATTGCTTAATCGCTGCCACGCATGAGCATTTCACCAGCAGCTGTTGCTGCTGCGCTTATTGCTGCTAACTGTTGGCTTTCAGTCACGTACTTGAAGTGAGCCATAAAATGTGACAGGAGAAAGATACACAGACTTTCAACAAGTTTCGATTGATCGCCAATTGCAGCTCATTTATATTAATACCATTAATACTGGCCTTTATTAAGTATTTGTATTCGCTGATAAAGTTGTTAGCGGTTTAATTTAACGGCCCAACAGTCGATCTGCAGTCTACAATCTAAATCTCAGATAGCACTTTGGCCTGCGTTGTTCTGTGTTGTTCGCGCGAACTCGCGACAAGTTAGCCGCATGCCAATTGCCAAATTTAGACAGATGGTGCGACAAATCGAGCATTATACTAACTCAATTAGTGCTTTATTGGCTCGGAGAAATGTGCCTTTTGCCATTTCTGGCCCATACGCAGAAACAATTAAACAGTCAATCACATCGCTAGACTAGACTGGACACAGCTTTTGGGCCTCCGAGCGGATGACGGGCATCCGGGCATCTCTGTTTGCCATTCTTAAAGCTTTTCGCTTTTCTATCACTACAACAACAACAACAGTAACAAGAGTAACACAACAATGTTGTCAAATCCGGAAACTGTTCCCATGTTCGTTCCAGTCACTGTCCGATCAACGTTGTGAACTATTGAAAATTGTATTTACAGCAACAACTGTGAGTGCGAGTGGCATGCAATGTGAATACATTGCGAATACATTCACGAATACAAATGCGAATGCGAATACGAATACGATTGCGAATTCGAATTCTCATTCGGTTCGTTTTGATTCACCTGCAAGGCCTTGAAATTTTGTAATTCTAATTTGTTGCCGTTGGTTTTGTTGTTGCTGTGTGCCAGCAACTAAAACTGAGTCAGTTTTGCAGTTGTGCTTTTGTAATCCATCAACCAGCAGCAGCAGCAACAATAACAACAACAACAATTATGATGAAAAACAGCGGCAGCAGCAACTGACGCAAAATTTTTCAACAATAAATTGGCGGCAGCATTTGATCAACAATTGTCAAGGTGAGATTCTGAGCAGATAGAACAGCAGCAACAACAACATGTTGCTCACAGGGAGGCTAGGTGGGGCTATCAAATACAACACCAACCACAACAACAACAGCAACAACAACAGCAGCCGGTGCAGTTCCAAGTTCCAAGTCGACGTCGCTGCCGCTGTAGGAGGGCGTGACGGGGCGGAACGCGCGCAACAATAACAAAATATGTACACATAAATATATTTATATATATATAAATACATATAGATGTATTTTTTTTAACAAAACTCGAGACCGAGACGCGCATTTAAGTTTAACTTAGTCAACGTTGTTGTACTTTCTGTGTCTACTTATATTGTGTTGTTGTTATTGCTGTTGTTTTGTTTTGTTTTTTTTTTTTTGTGTGCTACAGTCACTGCAAAATATTAGTCATATTTAATTTAGTTTCGGCTTCGCTGCCTGCAGCAGGTGACAGTAAACTAACTTAAGTTTCTACGTTTCCATCTTGTGGTTATGTCATTTTCGGCTACACAAAAGCAAGTTCGAGGAGTCTCAGAGGGGACAAGCGGAGTATCCGTACTCGAAACGTAACTAACAGACAGTCTAGCTAACTTTTTGGGCAGCTGTTGCTGTTGCTTTGGGAAATACTTAAAAATGCCGTTGTCTGTTTAATATTAATGCGATTCTGTTGAAAGAAATAAACGAATCGGCTACTAATTCATTCGTTCACGTGTCCAATATTGATGGACTTATTCATTACTGTATTAGAAAGTAACGACATTTGCGAGATTTACAACTGGGAAGCCCACTGTGGATATTGGAAGTGTAACAATGAGCTGATGTACTCGTAAATACTAATAATACGAGTGAATACTCGTATTTCCTAGGAATTTGCTAGTAGACTACTAAGTCAATGGAACTTTGAACGGATATTCAACAGATTCCAATAAAAATATTAACTTATCCCATTAACAATCTATTTAACTATTTATCTTGATCTACACCAATAGGAACTATTTTATTTTCTTCTATTTGCATCAATTTGAATACTTCCCTTATTCCACTTGCAAATATTTTCCCTGATTCTTCCTAAGATATTCAAGTATCTTTTGATTCGAGGCACTTTTACCCCATTTTGCTGTGTTTAAAATCCTTTTACATTAGTTATACATATTAGACAATTACTAGGAAAGATGCCAAGATGCCTCCCCATTTCACTTGCAGTTGTGCATTTAGTCAATTATTTAACCACAACTTTAATTACCGCTATTTATATTGCTGCTCGCACAAATTCTTGGCCGGGCCCGAAGCGATGCCACAAAATTAAAGAGCGCTCATAAAAATGCACTTGAAACATTTTCCAGGCCGTCGCACACGGCTCCAGTAAATTGGAACGAACTGAGGTTTGGAAGTAAATGCGAATAAGTCCAGTAAAAAGTACACTGGAATGTCAAAGAGGCAACTGCGCAACTGGGAAAATGGTAAACAAATTAAGTGAAAAGGGCAAAAAGCAGAAAAAAGCATTGGGCTAAACATTTATTTATAAGCGAGACGGAAAAGTAAAAATCATATTTGTGGTCAGCATATCGTAATTATACGATGGTGACGATCTCATTTCACTTCATAAGATCCCAGACCAGATAATAAAATAAAAAAAAGGTAGGAAAAAAAGTGTGGCGGGTAATTGCACAATTTATATAAGCGCATTCTTTGGGGTTTTTTTGTTAGTTATTTGTTTCGTTTTGCTTTGTTGTAATTTAAATATTATTTTTTTTAGTCAAGTCAAATGAAATCATGGCCAGCTAACTATTATTTGTCGCTTTATTTTAAAGTTTGTACGTTGTTGTTGTCGTTTTTCTATGCATTTTCACACAGAGCCAGCGGATATCACAAAACAGCGATCATGATAATGGAAAAACAGCACGGAAAAATACAAAAACAAAACAACAAAAGACTGGAAAAATGTATAAAATTAACCAAGCGTTAAAAGTTGTCTGTTGTCTATTGTTGTAGTTGTTGTTGCTATAGTTGTTGTTGCAGTAGTTGCTGTTGTCATTGTTGCTGACGCCAAAGAAAAGCAGACAATCTGACGACACATCTCCCATCTCGCATCGATCCCAAAAACTTTAATTGGTGTCAAAGTACAGAAACTTAATTGGCATCGCATTTACAAGGCCAAAAGAGCTGAAGCAGATGACGGCAAGGAGATGGGTGGGGGGGGGGATAAGACTCTCATGTGGCAAGTGGCAAGTGCAAGGGGTTAGCATTTCAAGGGGTTGCCGCTTCGTAGCTTCGTATTGCCAACTCTCGGCTCGATATACATTTGCAAATTTGAGAGCCAATTATAACATGAGCTCTCGCTGACTCATCTCATTCTCATCCACATCCACATCCCCATCCAAATCCTCATCCTCATCCATCGTCGTCCTCATGGAAGCACCCACCCACAGCCAGAGGGCAGCAAAAGGCGCGCAAATCTCAACGCATCGATTAAAAATACATCATAAAAGGCAGAACGTGGCTCTGTCCTCGATATACTTTTTAGCGGGTGTTGCCAAGTTGGTTTTGCCTGCATTGGCTGTTGGCTTCGAGCTTCGAGCTCGACTTCAGTTTTGCTTTTGGCTTATGCCAGGCCGTCGTCATAAAGTTGATTTTTTTCATAATAAAATAATAATTATTGTTATTATCGCGTAACTGAAATCTTCAGCTCAACTCGGCGGCAGGCGTTGAGTCTCAAGACTGGCACGCATCCTTGAGTTTTCGCCAAAGATGTTTACATTCGACAATCGTTGTTGTTGTCGCTGTTGTTGCTTATGTTGTGCCTGTGTGTGTGTGTGTGTGTCAACAAATGAGCGCGTAATTAACCCGCCAACCCCAAACGCCAGCCACGTAATATTAGCCAATAGTTGGGCCATACCCAGGTCGAGATCAGATCCCAGCTAGACGCGCTGTCGTCTGCCTCTGACTCTGTCTCTGCCTCTATTCCCGTCTCTTTCTCGGGCATTTCTGCTATGCGCAATAATAATAAAATTTTATTTATTTGAATACTCTCACTTCTTAATGTTAGCGGTGTAGCTGTTGGCCCGGCTAATACCTGTAAGTGTCGCCTGCCTATAACATTTTCTCAGTCAACCACTTTTTTTCATATTTCTTTCATTTTTTTTTTTGTGTGTGTTTTGTAATTTCCTGCGAGTTGCTTACGATTTTTATCAAATGTTGCGGCTATTCACGTTGACGAAGCTGACGTCCAGCTGTCCAACTGAGCCACCGTCCAGCTGAGCCACTGACCAGTTTTTGAAAGCGCGAATATTGTGAATGAAACGCGAAACTGGCTTTCGTCGCCGGCGACAAGCGTGTAATCGTTTTACCCGGAATAGGCCAGGCCGGGATGCTAATAGGAAGTGGATGCTGTCCACAGGATGTGGATGGCCTGTTCCAAAGACTGGGCTATCGTTTCGATAGATAAACTAGCCCAACTTGCTTTCTATTTCTATTAAGATAGATGCTTGTCGATACAGCCTGATGAGTTGATGTTTCTGGCAAAGACTGTCAGACTCGATAACCTGTTATAAACAAGACATGTAAATCCCAAAAGACTAAAGTCGTTAGGCAAGCGAAAAGTGAGTGGAAATATTGACGATCAGCAAATTAATATCAATTCAGTTGGAAATTGTTTACAATATCAGCTATATTAACTATAGATTCCACTCTCAGTGAATATTCTTGATATTCTTGTGAAATATTATTATTTCGCTTTCTATATGATGATATTTCTATGATCTATCTTTGTCAACAACTCAATCTGTTATATTTAGCTACAGTCGCTGCACGTGCAAAATTATGTCAACTACCATCAAGATTGCGCAAACAGACAGCACGTAAACTACATCTACACTTATGAGATACGCGTATAGTTAGCTGGTACGAGTTTGAGATACTTTTGATGAGATGTGCTGGGCATTAGATGCGCTCAAAATGCAAATGCGGTCACTTGTCACTCGATGAGGACGAGGCGATTCATAGACGCTACTCAACTGAATGCTGAATGTGTGAAAAGAGTGAGAATTTGTCTACCGCTCCCCCATCCACTTCCCTATTCCCTATTCCCAGTTCCCTTCCCGCTATCGTCTCGTCGTCTGGGGCTTTAACTCTGACTCCGGATCGGGCAATGCATCATTGTTAATGGCAACTTGTTTGTTGACGCTGCTGGCTGTTGTTGTTGTTGTTGCTGTTGCTGTTGTTGTTGTAAGTACTAGTACCAGCATCATGACAACAACATCAGCGCTGATCAAACTTAATTCAAAGTTCCTGTTACGCGAGCGCACGGTGCAAAATTTCGACATAGGGAGGCGACGACGCTGACGACGACGACAGCAACTGTTGCTGCTGCTGCTGCTGGTGGGTCACTCAAAGTTGTTGATGCTGTTGTTGTTGTTGCAATGTGCGTGTGATTAAGATGTGTGTGTTGTTGTTGCTGTTGTTGTTGCTAGTATAGCAACAGCTGAGTTACATTGTATTATGTGCCATAATTTAATTGACATTGCGCGCGTAAATCAGGCAATCACTGATATACGATGTGTTGTCATTGTTGTTGTCCATGTTGTTGCTGCTAATGTTGATGTTGTTGTAGCTGTGCTGGCTGCTGCAGCCGTCACGTTCGTTGCTGCCGCTGCCGCTGGCTGAGCATTTAAATGCGGTCAGCCAGTTTTTCATTTTCATTTTTTTTCTCTGTGCCCGCTGTCGTTCCACGTTAGCCGCTGATACTAACTAGACACTTGTATTATTTAAATCAAGTTGTGCTAGTTTTTTCTCTTTTTGTTGTTGATATTTTTTTTTTTTTGCCACACATTTTTTTGCACACTTTAATACAATAAAACTATTTGCGCGCATTAAACGCATTTCGGTTGATGTGAAAATTAATTTTAATTTTATTACAAGTATTTCAGATTCAACCAAATGTCTATTAAAGTTTCGTTTCTTTTGCAGCGACCGCCACTTGAAATTCCACTGAAATTTTGAGCAGCCTTTTTTTTTTGCTTTGCAGAGTCCATGACCTTTGCCGGATTGCGGAGCAGCGTCTTTTTTGGGGCTAGGGGTGGAGCAGACTTATCGCTGGCAGCGACCGCAGCAACAAACGCTGCTGCTGCTGCTGCCGCTGCTGCTGCGAAGGTGTGCACCGTGGGCGATGCGTCTGCGTTAACGTCTGCGTGCAGCAGCTACACACACACACACACACACAGACACCGCACACTCACCCACACACACACACATACGCACACTCATACTGGGACACACACATAAAGCAGGCGTTGTTGATTTTTGCAGACATGCCAGGGCAACTCGCAAGCCAGTTGCAAAATGTTAGTAACCATTAGCAGTGATAAGGGAAGAATCAAATAAAGTCAAAATTTAACTATTTTCTAATAATTATTGCGTTATTTACTCTCTCTATATTTAAAGGCAATTGTAATATTATTAACTATTACTACCAATACTTTTTTAGCTGATTGGGTTTTTCTGGGTTTTCCAAAATCCTTGCAACGAATGTTGGATCATTTCATAATTTTTAATACCCCCAGATTTTAATTTTAATTTTCAATATATTATTTTTTTTAAATTATTTTTTGTCTTTTCAGTTTAACATTAAATTTAACTACAAATATTTAATTTAACTTGTTGTATTTATAAACTTTTACTTTAATTTTACTTAATTGGTCAACTGCTCTTAGTTGACATTAAATAAATAAATAAACTAAATAAAAAAGCAATTAAAAACTCAATTGAAGTCAATTGACGAATGTTTCTTAGCAAATAATCAGATTGAAAAATTAAATTTAATTCAATTAATGTATATTTAAAAAAAAAATAGCCAGATTAAACTAAAGAATATAATAGAATAGCAAACATTGTGAATTGAATTAAACTTGGTTAAAGCTTAATTTAATCAATTTTATGTTTCTCAAAACGGTTTTTATGTCTCTAGTTGGCTTATGGTCACCCTAAAGACGCTGCGAAATAAGGAAAGTAACAAAAAATCTGCTCAATTAAAGTACAGTAGATAAGTTGCTAGGAGTACAACTTCCCGTTCAGCATTTGTTTGATTGGTATACATATTTATTCCAGGTATCTTTGCAGTTATACTGCGCGCTGTTTAGACCAACATTTTGCTCAGAGTCTGTGGCTGAGAGCTCCTACAAGCGCCGTTTTGGCAGTTCATCTGCTAAGCATAAAGACTTGATGGTGCTGCCAAATCCTTTGTTTTCGATCCAGCGTGGCCTCCTACAATTCTGTTCATCAGTCGATGCGCCCTTTTGTGGCCTTTGTGGCTGCTTGGCGGTGGTGGTGCTGTTTGCCTTTCTTGGGCTGCACCACAGAGAGACCAACAACCAGATCAAAATGTGCCGATATGAGCTCATAAACACGCAGTTTAAAAGGTTCTCTTTTCGCATTTCATAAAAAATAAGCAAAAAATAAAAGTATAAATATATAAAAAGCGAAGATCAACTCGTTGAGCGGTTCGCACGGACAGCAGCAGATTTTACATTTTGCTCGTATTTCTTCGGGTTTTTTTATATATTTTTGATTTTATGTTTTTGAGTGTTTGCGTTTGTCTCGCGCTGTCAGTTTTGAGTTTGAGTTTTGGTCATGAGATAAATTTTTTTCTTTGTGGTGTTATTGAAACATTGACGATCGGCTGCCAACGTTCTATGTAATTATTCAATTAGGCGGCAACGGTGTAAACAAAAACACAGACAGTAGCAACCATTTAGCTCTAATTGAAACCGAATCAAAGCGAAAGCGAATCGATCAAAAATATAACTATATACAGATATATTATTTATATATATTTAAATACAGGTATACATATCGATCTGTTACTCAGCTGGTGTCCAGCAGCCACCGGATGCACTTTCAAAATCAAACTACAAGTGCGCGTACTTCAAACTAAGTGAAAGATGCAACTGAAATGCAGAGAGGCGAGGCAGGAAGGGGCCACAGACGGGAAGGGGTAAAAGCAGCTGACGACCGACAACAGAAACGAGTTTTGTATCTTTTTTTTTCGTAGTAGAAGAGGCAAAAAATAATAATAATGAAATTACCATAATTATATTTTGCAGGCATCACTAAAAAAAAAACCAGAGGCTATAAAGCGGCAAAAAAAAACTCAACAACAACAATAACAAGCGAATGTGCCACAGTTTTTATTTAATTTTGTAGTATCGTATAGTTTTAGAGCTATATAGTCTATATATATATATGGCTATTGCATATTTCATTAGCAGGTGTTAGAACGTGTCGCTAGATTGGGGCTAGGCCGGACGACAAGTTGTC
The DNA here is from genome assembly GCA_037043435.1 of Drosophila suboccidentalis. NCBI lineage: Eukaryota > Metazoa > Arthropoda > Insecta > Diptera > Drosophilidae > Drosophila > Drosophila suboccidentalis. Next base: position 78,185 of record JBAMBK010002779.1, read on the forward strand.
AGTGTCAGCTGAGAGTTGTGGCTGCCTGAGATACTGGCTGTGAATGCACTCATACTCGAATTCATACTCGCACTCATACGACTATTCAACATGCAAAACTTTAAGACCAACAAATTGTACAACACGCCCCAAAAAGCAAAACGAGCAGAAAGAAGAAAACGACAAAGGAAAAAAATAGCAGCTAAAAAACTTTGACTTGGCCAACTGGCTGCGTCCCGCTGAAGGCCATTAAGCCTGGCCAATGCAGTTGTTGTTGTTGTTGTTGTTGTTGTTGTTGTTTGTGTAACGCATAAATCTTGTGGCTAAAGCACAATGGTTTGTTTGCACGGGTCAAACATTGGCGTGCCCTGTACTTGGGTCAGTCTAAGCAACAACAACACTAACAAATAAAACAACTATAACTATTATTTTAGCTGGAGCTGGCAAATCAATAAAAAACTTCCGTTGCGGCTGCCGAACTAAACTGAGAGGGCGGTTTTAATTAACACGAAGCCTGAAAGCGAAAGTTGAGACAATGGGGACGACTGACTCTCAGTCTTAGTCTTGGACTTGCTCTTGCTCTTGGACTAGGCACAAGTTAGTTGCACTAAGGGGCTACTTGATCAACGGCTGCACAGTTAGTTAGTTGGGCAACACCCTTGGCGCAGTCATAAATTAATTTCGCTTAACCCCTTTTTTGTTTTTTTTGTGTTTTTGTAGTGGCAAATGGCCAAATGCCGCAGGGGTCAGCAGATAAAACCAAATTGATTGTGTCGCTGGCCTGGCCAACTGAATTGACTCTGGCCTGCAGCTCAAATGGGCGTGGCTGTTTGTTTAGCTTTTGGCTAGCTTCAAACTGCAATGCTGACAATGCTGACATCGATTGACAGCTGCCAGTTTTAGTTGTTATTCTTGTGGTTGTTGTTGTCGTTGTTGTTGTTGTTGTCTTTGGTGTTGCTGCATTTTATGAGCTCTGCAAGTTAAAAGTTAGGGTCTGTGCCTGTGCCTGTGCCTGTGGTTGGGCTCCATGTAAATCAGCGTTTATAGGGTGACTAAGTAAACTGCTTTTGGCCTGGCACAAATTTATTACACAGCCGCCGTGTGGCACGCCCGCCCGTCAGACGTCAGACGTCAGACTCCGCTAGTACGAGACTCCGTCTTGTCTGTGGCATGGCAGAAAGCAGCCGTATTCAAATAACTATCTTGATAAACAACTTGCGGCCGAGCAACACCCACGCAACATACACACACACACACACACACACACACACACACTCACACACACTCGCACACACGCACACAAACACATCAGCAGGGTCTTCAACTTGTTTTACAAGTTTCTTTCGAGTTGCCTTACAACGTCCCTCAGTTGTTCTCGCTCTCTGTCTGTGTGTATGCCTGTCTGTGTGTGTGTGTGCGTGAACTTTTGTGGCACACTAATTCAATTAGGAAGCCCACGCCCACTATCAATAAATTTCTCAAAAACGAGACTCATTCACATCTACTTTTTTCACATACTTTTTTAATTTTTTGTACTTTTTGCAACAGTTTTTTGCAGTTGTTTTTTTATTGTCTTTGTTTTTGTCGTTTGCTTTTCATGTGGAAAACTATTGTAGAAACAAAAAAAAACAATGTGCTCGCTATTCAGACAGTTTGACGTTGGCTCTCTGACTCGGATCGGGACCACGAGTGGAACTGGAACTGGAGCTCAAACTGGGTGGGTGTCTCCAAGCAGGCAGCCACAATGGCAGGCGTTGTTGTTTTTGCTTTTCATTACAATTATTTTTGTATATTTCTCTATTTTTTTTATACTTTTTTTTGCCTCGTATCTTTCTCTCTTTGCCGTGGGCAGTAGCGCGTGCATTTAAAAAGATACTCATACTTGTAGATGTATCTGTATCTGTATCTGTATCTGCAGTCGTTGTTGTGCGTCGTCATACAAAAGTTGACATTGACACACGTGCAAAATGAGTGAGCAACGACAACGACAACAACAACAATAACTGTGGGTAAGCTTATTGTCGTTAGTACGCGTATTTACTTGTACTTGTTTCTATGTGTTTGTATCTATGTATCTATGTATTTGTATCTATTGTACGAGTGAGGGTCACAGGCGTGGGAGGCATGTTGTTGTTGTTGCTGTTGCTGTTGCCGTTGGCTTGGCTCGTTTGTCAGTCAACATTAGAGGCATGTCAACAATTCAATTTGAAATGCATTTACTGCTGCTTATGTTTGCCAAAGGGGCAAGGACCATCGCCAGGGAATTGAGTCAGTCCGTTGAGGACCAAAGGAGCTGCAAAAACAATTGCATATTAAATGAAAAAGCTTCGCCGCGTGCATCGAAAAGCTTTTCATTTGACAGCTGGCAGCTTTTTGCAGCGCAAGCTTAAGCTTTAATATCCATAAAAAAAACTGCAAATTTATATAAATCCTACAACATGTTCAATATTTTCAATAGACTAAGTGTAAAGAATGTACACAGAATAAAAAATTCGGGATTCCGGAAAAAATCTATCCCAAACGGTGTCAAAAGTTTGGTAATCTCGAATCGAGTTCGAAAAACTTAATTCAAGCACAATTTTTTTCATTCAAATATTTCGATTATCAGGTTAATATAAGAATACAGTCGAGCTTCCCAAACTCGAACCACCATTATTCAAAAAAAAAGTTCGACTTAGGCAATTATTTTTTTAAAGTCTTTTAACAGAAACTACAATTTCATTCATTCATAAATACATTTCAAGTTGCATACTTCTCTTGATATTTTCAACAAAAACAGATTCCAGTTTGTTCAAGACTGGTCAATATTCTCAAAAATTGGGTTTTTCGTTCTTTTGCTGTATTCAGAAGAAGTTCCCGATTCAAATGACATCATAATTAATTTTCCGTATTTTAATATAATGAAAACTGTTTTTGCTGAAATACCATATTGTTCAGCCACTTTAATTTTTATTGGTCCACTTTCGAATTCCTTAAGTTTGAATATTTAATAATATATTTTAATAATTTAAATAATCTCGCGCTGATACGTTAACAAAGAAGTACATAAAGTACGACTTTCCTGAAGCTAATTCACCAGCCTATGTAATTGTTGATGCAATATTCTATCACATTGCATCACCATATGTTAATGTACATCAATTTTACAGTTTTACAGAAACGAAACAAGATTCAAACTTTATTGGGGATTTTCCGAAAAATTCGATTTACAGAAGCACGGGGCAATATTTTTGTTCGAGTTATGGAGAAATTCGACTTATGGAAGTTCTAGTTACGGAAGCAGAATTGTATGAAATTTGCTCAGTAAACGCTATTGCCACTCGATTTTGTTAGAGTTAGAGACAATTCGAGTTAGGGAAGTCCGACTGTATTTCTGTTTAATGCGGAATGGTTGTCATTTAATTTACAAATAATACTTTTTTCAGTATTATAATCATGAATTCTCTTAAAATGACTTAGTAGGCAATTGCCAAGTAATTCCTAGTACGTTTATGCGTATCATATCATGATGTTCTCACTCACATCAGATGTGGTCAAGTAAGGATGTCATTAAGCTATCAAATCTATAGTAATGCTACATGGCTTGTGCATATGCTAATCATGATATTGTAACTATTAATGAACGACATTTTCAACTCACTCTTCTATAAGTTATTTATCATGAACATGGGCATATCTTTGTGTATATATGTGTGTATGTAACTCACCTGCGTTTGCGTTAGGCCCAAACTCGCTGCCAGCTCGGCACGTTCGGGCAGTGCCAGATATTGGGTGCGTTGGAATCGGCGATTCAGTTGCTGGAGCTGCAGTGAACTGTAAATGGTGCGAGGCTTGCGCATTTTCTTGCCCTTGCCATTGACGCGTAGGCCGGAGTCCTCGCATTTGTCGGAGATTGAAAAGTCTGCAAGGAGAGCACAAAAATGAACAAAATTGAACAAAAATGAACAAAAGAATGCAGTTTTTAGAGCGCCAGAAAAACTTTTGCCTCGATTCGCCAGCCAGGCAGCCAGCCAAGTTGCCTGCAAAGGGCACAGACTGGCAATGATGAATTTATAATTAGCCATAAAAATTATGGCAATGCAAAGGACCGAGAATAACTTTGACTTATGCATATTTATGAGAAGTGCGCCTGCCATGGAATGCATAACATACGTGACGTTTATGGAGACCAGCAACTAGACCGAGAAGCGACAACCGACAATCGACAATGGACAAACAACAGGCGACTGTTGGCTGTTGAGGAACCGAAAGCCATAAAGCATTTTGGCAACCAAATCGAACGTTAAGTAACTTGTAAAATGTGCGGTAATTAAGTTAAGTTGAATGAACAATTACATTGTCGCCCGTTGACTATAAACAAAAGCAAAAGTTCAAAGCACTCGATCAACTGTTGTGCACAAGTTCAACGAGCAACGTGGCAAGAGGGGCGAAGGGGCAACTGCAACTGACGACGACGACGACGTCGCTAATTGTTCAAAAATAACGCGAATCCACCAACTATTATTAAGCGCCATATATGGCACAGTAGTCACCCGTCATCGTTACCGTTAGCTGTGTTCATTTGTGTGTATGTGTGTGTGTCAAAAATATTGGCGCCGCAGCACGTGCTCTGGCCTAATGACAAAATGGCAGTGTGCGAGCGAGACGGCAGTATTTGGGTGACCACCCAACACAGCCGGCGTGCCACATGGGCCATTAGTCAGGCTGACACCAAGTCCCCAGTGTATCTGTGTGTGAGTACATGTGTGTGTATGTGTGCATGTGTGTGAGTCGCAGCTATTGGACCGCTGCACATGTCTTTTGCATCGGGGCTAAGAGCGAAGAAGAGGAACTGAGAGGGTCAACCAGCATACGCATTCAGTTGGCCAACTACACCAAAGAATGGTGTAATTAATTACGCCAAACGAAAGCGTAATTACGGCAATTATAATTACAAACAACTATGCACAGACTGAGAGAGAGAGAGAGAGAGAGACAGAGAGAGAGATAGAGAGAAAGAGAGTGAGTGCATTTGTGTGTGTGTGAATGGCAGTGGGCCATTTATTATTAGGTACACACATTAAACATTAATTCATTTGTTGGCGCGCAATTTTAGCCAATTACTTAACTGGCTAACGATCAGCTGTTTGGCTCTTTGGCTCTTTAAGCCCTTTCGCTCAATGAAAACTGTTCAATAAACTCCAGTAATTCAAGTACAGCGTCCAACGGCATTCAAGGTTAATCGCTCAGTCCGCTCAGTTGATGAGACGGACAATGCGGCGTATGCGTGACAAAATGCTCAATACATAGACATAAAACCATATGTATTGATACATAAATATCTATATAGACATGCATGTCTCATCTTTGTGTGTTGGCGGCAACAAAAGCTGGCAAAATGAATTGCTTTTCACTTACAGACAAAACTGCTCAACCAAAACGCATAAAAAGCCCAACTGCGACAACAACAAAAAAAACAACAACACAAAAAAAACATAAAATGTAAAACACAACAGCAACAAAGTTGTTGAACAAAATGCGATAGTTAGGAAAATGTCACAGTCAAGCGCGCAATTATGCCAAGCATTTCGAATCACTAAAATATATAATATAATATTATAGATTCCTTTGTATACATACATATGTATTTTTCACTTTTTGCTCTATAGTCTCAGTTAAAATTCAATGAAAATCTATCAGAAACTGCAGCAACTTTTAACGGTCTACAAATTTGTTATTGTAACAAAACATTTCTGTATAAAATTGGCTATAAATTAAAATGTAACCAGTTATGACATAGCTACCTTTTTACACAATTTAGAACGCAATTCACTATCGTTTCAGTCTGCAATACTAAACTTCACATATTTCAGAAGTTATTATAGAAAATAATTAATTTTAATGCTACGATATTATGCAAATTTGTAATATATTTTATAAATATGAAGGGCATTAAAGAATCTGGTCTTGCTGAGCATAACAAAGTAGAGTATTTTCGGGAATGCCAAAGTCAAGTGATGTAAACAAAAGAGGAGACAACAAAAGCGCTTTAGAGTGTTGCCCACTTGAGCTCAAGTGTCGCCAAAATGTGCGAATCCAAAGAGCTTGGGGCTGAGCTGAGACCAAAGGCTATGCCAAAGCGATCTCGAGAGATCTTCAGACTGAAGAGACGGCAACGACAGTCCGAGCGACCTTTAAATGATGTGCGCAGACAGCAAACAGCGAAGATTCAATGATACCCACAGTAGGGGAAAGAGATGACTTAAATATAATTTAGATGGATAAAATACGACTTGACAAGTCTTGCGGGTTCTCAATTGACTTACCATCCTTGGGAGGACTCGAACAGGGCGGCGCGTAGCTGCCTAAATGATAGCCAGAGTAGGAGTTCTGATGCATGGGCGGGAATGGATAGCCTAAGGCGCTACGAGGACTCGGGAAGCCCGAGTCCTGACCGCCTTGTGGACCAAAATGCTGATAGGTGCTGCGAATGCCGCCGTATCTGTAATGAAAAATCAGAATATCAAAAATCAGTACGTTTTATTAATGAAAACATTGTGCTGAAGACAGAAACAGAGTTCCTAATATGTCTCATATCGCATTCATTGTCGGCCCTTTAGCACGCCAGGTCAAATAACAAAAAATAAATGAAAACTAAATCGAGCAACAGCAACATTACTAGAAAGAAAACCTTGCGTGTTTTCCGAACACTTTTCAGTCCCATACAGAGAGTATTGAAACTAGAATAGAACTCGCTTTAACAGAATTTCATGTTTAATGCACAAAGCGTCGAAACGAAACTTTTTTCTCACAACAAATGGAAAAGCATGAAAAACAAAGTTTTGCCATGACTTCATTTAGAATAAGTAAAAAGAACTTTATGCGGTTAATACGAGAAATGAAAATCAATAAAACGCCGTACCAAAGAGTGGAAAGCGGAAACTCTTTGAGCTGCTGGTAAATATTTTGTTAACACTTTTTTAGTCGCGGCCAAACTTGCAGGCAGCCAAACAGCTAAACAGTTGAGCACTTTCCCATGGTTGCCAGCCCCGAGACCTGAAAGCCTGTGAGTATTTTCAATGCAGAACAGCTTTATACTACGGTGGCCCGACTCTAAGTTATTCGAACGTTTCTAACCGATTGCCCAATAATAAGCCATGAAATATTCAATACACTGCGGAAACACGGAAACGGAAACAATACACGAAACACAACTGACAACTGGCTAAGAGAAACCGCAATACAGCTCCGCAATATGGCAACCATCGAAGCACCTAACCAACCAACCAACCAACCAGCGAACCACTTTGCAGTTCCACACGCACCACCAGAGAAATGACAAAAAGGCAAACCGCAAAAACAGAAAATGCAATGAAATATGTATAATGAAAAATCGAATCGTGCGTTGGAAAATACACACATATACATAGACACAGTCACGCATACAACAATCGCATAAATATTATTTACTGCAAAATGAGAAACGGAGGGAGCCCGTCTAAAGCATTTATTAAGCCTCCAAATAGTGAGGGAATACTAAACTGCACTTAATTGAATTTATTTTTGGCTTCCGCTCATTCCCGGAGGGTCGCAAAGAAGGGAGCCAGCCTAAAGCTGCCTGTCCGCCAGCATAAACCGAACAGCAGAACCCGGAAAAGTTTCACAGTTGAAGATACGTACTACGGGGAGTATGCAATAACTACATCAGCGGACTTCTTTAATCAAAAAACAGAAAACATTACAACTTTTAGAAGATATACATCGAAGGGCATATGTAGATGTTTTGTGATCTTTCTGATAAAACTGATGACATGAGAAAAATATGTTTTTTGATCGGCAGCTGGCAGTGTATCTCAAATAGCCTTAAGGTTATCTTTACAAAAGATAGCTTTATATCTAGTATATAAATTTGTAATATTTCCAAAAATATGTGGCTCTTTCACATTTCCTAAGCAAAGACAGCTGGACTTTAAAAAAATAAATTAATTGAAAGGAATTTTAAATTTAAATATTTAAATATAAGATTTATAACCATATCTCGAAAACAAAGTACAAATATTATAATGATACAGTTTTGCAAATATATAAGATTACAATATGAAAGTGTATCTTTATCTTTCTGCTGAATTTAAAAAAATATTAATTATATGAATCTTATCCGTTCTTTTACCTAGTAAAGCGTCTATAGAAAATATTATGTAAATCTTTATTAAGCTCAACTTTTCAAAATACAGTTGAACTTCCATTACTCGAGCATCTATAACTCGAATACTATCTAACTCGAACTAAATTGAGTGGCAATAGCGTATACTAAACCGAACAAAAAGAACTCTATAAGTCAAAGTCTCCATAATTCGAACTTTTATCTTGGATAATGGTCTGTAAATGTATTTTAAGGCCAATTACAACCAGCTAAAAAACTTCTTCAATATTTTGACATATCTCGCAATTAAAATTAAAAGTTTTTAATTTAATTATAAATCCCAAATAAAGAGTGTTCTGGATATAAATATGAATCTTAAACACAATGTAGAACAAGACATATCGAATATTTCTGCGCAATTTATTCAAAAATAGTTTTACTTCTTGGGTTACGGCAGTTCGCAATATAAATATAAATTCTTGTAATTAACTCGCCCTGCTTGCGGATCGATGGAACCCTGTGCTAAAATCTGATTTTCCATTTTGCATATGGAAAAGAGTGAAAACCAATAAAAAATTAAGCACAAAACTGAACCAAATTGAAGTCGTATAATGATCTAGGAACGCCCTGAGAGTCAATTTTGGGTGTGTTACAGTATAAAGAGCTGATGACGGGGGGCTGATAACAATGCGAGTGGAAACTGCATCCCAGCTAAGTTTGAACTATGCTCCGGGGCAGGCAGTTGTCAGTCAGTCAGTCAGCCAGACAGTCAGTCATTCAGTAAGTCATTCAGTCAGTCAGTTAGACTGTCAGTCTAACAGGCTCGTCAGTTTGACAGTGTGTGTCCTTCAATGCAGCACTTTTGACATTTTTGATCGTTGTTTCTGTTGTGCTGATAGACAAACAATGAATGCAATTTTCAATGCAACGTAGACACAATTTTAGTTATTGCACTCGATTGAAGCATGTTGCATGTTTGGACACTGCTGAACTTTGAGTGGAACAGTGGACAGTGGACAGTGGACATTGGAGATGGAAACTCACCCGGCGGCGGCATGTTGTTGCAGCTCCACGAAGGCCGATTTGCCGGGTATGTTGACGCCGGGCGTGATGCTGGCGCTGACGGGGACGGTGCTGCCGCCGTCCATGTATTTGGGCGTATGAGGTGCGTCCGGCGCATCCATGCCCGATTGGGGGGTGCTGGGAGGCCCCTCGTAGGGGCTCCCTAGGTCCGTGAAATTGAGCGTGTTGGCGCCTATTGAGGCCACTTTATCAAGAATTTTGACGGCTTTTCTTGGGAACGCGCGGGCAGGAAATTAATGTGAAAGACAACAACTTTAGCTGTCCTCTGTGTGTGTGTAGTGTATTTGTAGTTGTAACTGTAGTTGTAGTTGTGTAAGTGTGTGAGTGTACTTAAGTTTTATATGCACATTAAGCAAGTTTATCGAGTATTAACTGTTTGAGAGCAGTAGTTATTATTATTAGTTATTTGAACTTGAAGATGGACGCGTAAATCCTTAGCTGCAGTTGAGACGGTCACTTTTTAAAAATATATTTGCACAAGAAACTGTTGCACTCGCAATTGGGTCACCCTTTAATAATGATGATTATGAAGATTATGCTGATGACACCACTTGTAACAATTTGTACAATATTGAATGCTTTTGTGTTGTGCTGCATTTAATTGGCATTCACAAAATGCACACACTCCAAGACAAGAAGACACTAAACAATCCACAAACAACAATCTGTGCAATTTGCAATTTGCGCGACGGCAACGCGAGCGAGCGAGCGACGAGCGCGAAATCAGAATCCAAGAGAATCAGAGAATCAGAGAATCGGTATCGAAATCGGAATCGAGACTCGAGACGAACCCGGCGAACGGCGCTGCGACGAGCGACAGCAACAACGACCAACCACGAACAAAGTGCGTATACGACTAGGTACGAGCTCAGCGCTGCGATTGCGCGCTGCCCGGTCGACAGTCGTCGACAGTCGACAGTCAGCCAGCTGTCGCTTTGCAGCGCTGTCGCTGTCGCGTGCGAGCGAAACGACTGCCCGTTGCGCACGACTCTGGCGGGCGAGCGAGCGAGACGTCTGCTGCTGCTCAGAATCGTCCACAGCCCACCACCAATGGCATGGCGTGGAACCGGTTTGACGTCGCGTCGCTGCCGCCAGTCCTTGTGTGTGTGTGCGTCTATGTGAGCTGTCGCGGCAGCGGTTGGTGTTGAAACCGCACCAATACCATAAATTTTGATCAATGGAGACGACGCAGACGGAACGGGGGCGCCCATAGCGTATGCGTTATTTGTTTTTTTCTACTCTTTTCGTTTTTGTTGCTTGTTGTTTGTGTGTCAACATTGTTGTTGGCAGCCGTCGTCTAGTTTTGTGGCGCTCTCTTTCACCCCCCAAAGCCACCCACTTGAGGCGTGGCCAGCAGCAACGTGGCTGAATGTACCCTCTTTGGGGGATTTACAACATTATCAACATTTATTTTGTATGCAAATTTGTTTTTTGAATTGGATTCTTTTGGGTTTTTTTTTTTTTTCTTTTTCGTTTTCGTCGACGACGCGCGCTGCCATTGAAAGTGCAAATATTTTGACATTTTAAATAACGTTGATTAAAACAGGCAAAGGTCTCAATTATTAAATTGATTGCTGAACCTGTAATTTGTTATACGCTCCATTATGTGGCACGCAATCAACAGTTGTATTTGGAGTAATCAAAACGTAATACATTAACGATTTGTTTATATTGATAACTAACTAACATCGATTCTCAGAGGTAAAGGAGATTCTTTTAAAGCTGCTTAAATTTTTAAATAAATATTTGATCATAATATTCGTCTTTGTGAACAAAATCATTTCAATAGTCAAAGTTTTATGGGAATTGATTTAATATTAAAGCCACTTCAAGACAACTAGCGCCATCTACTTGCCCAAACTGAGCAACTTGACAGGCAGCAACAGCAACAGCAACAACAATGAAACCAGTCAAACTGGCCAACAACTTGACGTCGCTCAACTGCACAGGTACAAAAACACAGCAGACACAGACGCACACACTCTCACATACTCACAAATACCACAATACACAATGCTATCACGCCCCCTGTATGCACACACAAATACACAAACACATACATACAAGCTTACATACAGAGCGCTTGCGCTCTCTCGCTCTCCCGAATACTTGCACGCTAGACGCCGCCCACTGGTGAGCAACAAATTCAAAATGGCGACACGTCGCTGTCGCCTTGTAGCGCACAGCAAATTTTCATTCACAAGACGCAGCCGGCCGTCACTTTTTGAAAGCAACACAAGACAACAAGAACCTTTGGCAGCGGAGCACGAGCTACGAGCCGCTCTCAAGTCGCCCGTTCGACCCCCCATTAGCAGTTGTCACCTGTGCACTCGAGGAGGATTTCCGCTCTGGCTTGGCGGGGCTTTTTTTGTGTTGCTCATTTAGTAAAGCTGCTGCATATTCATAAGCCGCTGGAGCAATTAACGGGGCAAGTCAAGTCGACCGGCGTCTTATTGTTAGACAAGAAACGTGCATCGATCAAAAACAGCTTCAACTTCGACTATTGGGCACCGCACTGATCCGATTAAAATTGTAATCCCTGGCAACGGCTGCGCTGCACTAATTTGAAGGCACTAAGTAAAATGCACGTAATTGTTGCAATTAGTTAATGAAATATTTATTAAATGCAAATTATGATTGGCACTGGCCGCTACTGTTTACTTTCCCACTGTCTCGCTAAGAATAAAGTGTATGTATGTGTGTGTGTGTGTGTGTGTGAGAGAGTGTGTGCAATTGTGTATATGTGTCTTTTTAGTCTGTCCTCAATAATTGCCCATAAATCGAAATCAAATCGTCGCTGGACGTGGGGCACGTGAAATGGGAATATATCAAACACCAATTGACCATTAAATTAACTGACAAGTTGACACATGTTTACTCAACTTGCTCAATTTTTATCAGTTTAATTGCACTTAAAACCGTATAATTAAATAAGTGATTGAGACAGAAAATTCCAAGAAAGAAACAAAATATTTAAGTACTTATATAAACATGAACAGAAACACAAAAAATTATATGATATATTGGCCAAAATACTAAAAATAAAACCAGATGAAGACGTAGTTACGGAAGTTCTTATGTAAAAACTCTAGAGTTAACAGAAAATAATCTTAATAAACTCTATAAAAGACTTATCATAATGGCTTTATCATACTAATTATAACTAATATTATAATGTGATATATAAGTAGTAGAGTAATTCAGTTTTACTTAAAAATATATATTGTGGTCTTTAAATGTCGTATATCAACATGGAACTCTTTACTTTTTGATGTCTCACTTTGACTGACGCCCAAGTAACTAAAGGAGAAAATCACAGTTAAACAAACGTAGCATTCAAATACAGAAGCCTAATCGATTTTATTACCAAATAACATTAATTCCCAAATTAAAGCCAAGCGCCGCGACGGCATTGCAGTTGGACAAATGAGACGATTAATTTTGTTAGCTTCCTCGGTGGTGGCATACAAATGTACTACGAGAATATATATGCATACACATAGTTGGCATAGCCAAGAGCTCTCGACGACCCAAAAAAAAAATAAATACGTACACTGTGTACACAAAAATCAACGGAAAATTTGAAATGAACAGCAAAACGCCCACGTGAAGGCAAAGAAGAAAGCGCAAAACGTCAAGGGTTCTTCACGTTCTTGAGAAGAGGCCACGAGAAAGGGCAGCGAGGCAAAGGTAAACGTAAAGGCAAAGGCAAAGGTGAGGGCAAAGACGAGGGGAAGGGAACACGGAAACACCTACAAAGGCGGGCAATAAAAGCAAATGGAAATGGAAAGCAATGAGCGGCCCCAAAAGCCAAAGTTCCCGGGCAATACAATTTATCATTTAAATAATAATGTGCCACAAATGACGAGACAAGGGACAAGGGACGATACACGGAAGGGGCACGGACAGTGGCAGGGACGAAGGGTCGCGCCTGCGAGCGAGATGGCAAGCACCAATAAATCAATCAAATCGAGTACCAAAATTACAGCAGCTAGAGCGAGATGGTAATGGGTCAGTCAGTCTACTCATAAAGACAGTTCCTTGGGGGTTGCTCAGCTCAGTTCAGCTCAGCTCAGTTCAGCTCAATGAAATGGAAACTGACGTAGCTGCTGCTCGGTTCACTTGGTTAGCTCGGTTAACTTGGTTGTTTCACTTGTCCAAATGAAATGCGAAACAACGCGCTCAAATTACATTTTAATGAGTCTACAGACAGCGGGGCAAGGCAAGGCCGCTCTAGTAGCACAAACTGCACACTGACCTTAGAAACGACAACAGTAACAGCAACAGCAACAACAACTACTACTACTACAACAACAATAATAATGGCAACATCGACAACAAACAACATCAGACAGGAAAACCAACAAGTTGAGCGGCCCCAAAATGCGCATTCGATGCGCCTTTCAACGCCATAAATTTTATAAATGCAGCTTCAGTCATAGAGACGGCGACTTTTATGAATTTGTTTATGATGTACGAGGAGACTGATGAAAGCGCCGCAGCAGGCGCCAAATTGGGTCAGCCTGAGCCACAGCGCACCACACACCACAACACACCACAGACCGCCCGTGGTTGGGTGCTGGAGCAGCCAGTGTCTGCTCCCGTCCTCAGTCTCTCTTTCCCCGTGTGTGCTTGTGTGTATTGACATTCAATTCGAAATAAATCAGACTTTACGACTTCATTGCACACTGAGAGCTCTAGAGCGAGCTTCAGCTACAGTCCTCAGGTCTCGGGTCTGACTGCGAGTGTCCGCTGTGGCTGGCGGCATCTTTTTTGAAGCAAGGCAACGCTGGTGGCGTTGGCGCTTCAAGCATCCTGTGTTAATTGGCCGCCATCGCCGTCACTGCCAATAAATTTTCAGCCCCAACGGCGACGTCTACAACGACGGCAACGACTCATTCTCATTGTTGATGTATTCATTGAAAAGTATTGGCTGTTGTTGTGTTTGTTATGACACAAACACAGCCACAACAACCACACGGATAGTCCGATAAGTTGGCACTATGTGGTGTATAGTGCGACTTGTTCATTCCGGGCAACTCGAAGCTCAACGCGTGACTTTGGCACACCATTTGTAAATTCCTGCGGCGCCAATTAGCCAAAATAAAAATCAACAACAAAAAATACCGAAAACCAGTAAACGGAATTTCAATTGAGCTACTGTGACTGTGACTCGCAAAACGTGTTGGACAAATCCGTTGATGTCTTCATTGTCATTACAATCGAAAGACTTAGACGACGAACTTGCATACAGGATGTTAGTTTGACGCCCGCACTTTAAAACTTCCCTGCCGCTGCTGCCAAAAATCAACAACCTCAACCTCCGCAACGTCCCCAGTGTTAAGCAATTTCACACCTGGGAAACCTTTTAAGCAGCGTCACCCAAAATGCCATCAACCAACAGCCGAAATGAAATGTTTGGAAATTTGAAAATAATTGTTGACACTTTTTTTGTAGTACTTGTACAATAGTTGTTGTTGCTGGTGTTGTTGTTGTTGTTGTTGCCTGCCCATCCACGTAACAAGTGCTTGTGCGTCTCTTGGCTGCACATGCGCATAGGAAAATAGGAAAACTTCCGGCACACACAACAAAACTCAACCACGAAATTTAGTTGTGTCACATTAAAAAGCAATTATCACCTTAAATTAACCAACGTACAACGCATCAAATATTCAAATTGGTTGCCTCACATTTTTTCTAATGACTTTTCAAAAAAAAAAGACAAAAAAAGAATACAACAACACTTACGGGGGAGTTTGCCTCAAATTAACTTGTTGCTATTTTCGATTGGGCGCGTCACTGTCAGGTCGACTTCCCCCCTCGAACGGGGGTTTCGAACGGCTGCGCTTTTAATTCGTTTTAAATTATATTGTATTTTTTTCGTACATGTTTTCCGTATTCCTTGCTGGCGATCTAGAGTTTAATTAAGCATTGAATCGCGTTTGACTGAAGTTTTAGTCTAACGACAACAAAACTGATTCATAATATTGTACATGAACATTGGAACGAATCTGACAAAAGTAAGAAAAAAAAATGGGAAACAACTGACAGGAAATCCAGTTTTTATTGTCAATAATAATTATTATTTTTTGTTTGGCTGAAAGTTCTATTGACATAAAAACAGCGAGCCAGGAGTTGTCACTGTCACTGTCTCCACATCTAACAAGCGTTTGTTTATGATTACTTATAAACAGGGACCGTAACTGTTATAAGTTTTAAAATAAAAATGGCAAATTAACAATCATTTTCAAATTTTTATTTTAAAGTTACAAAATAACAATTATTTTTAATTTTTATTTAATAAGTCAAAAATAATCATTTAAATTCAATCTTTTATAAAAAGTTGTGAAGTAACACTTATTTCTGATTTATTCAATTAAAATCAAAAATAAGAGTTTTAAAATTACAAATAAGAGTTATTACGTAACTTATATTTTAAGAATCAAAAATAAAAGTTAAAGTTATTCTATATTTTCGTAGTTTTATGATTTCTAGTACATTTTTAGAATTTTTAGTATCAATTGGTATTTTGTGTCATCTTACTCGGAACAGAAAATGGAAAAAAAAAAATGAAATGTAATAGAAAAAGTCGGATCCTTAAATGCGTTCTTAAAACACATGAGATGCATCATTTGAAAGGTCTCGAATCATAGATCAAGAATATTTTTAAATTTTGGTAATACACCACTTGGTTAAAAAGATGTTCACTTTAACTTTTATTTTTTGATTTTTTAAATAAAAGTTACGGAATAACTCTTATTTGTAACTTTTAAAATACAAATCAAAAATAACTTTTATTTTTTATTTTTATTTGAAAATTCGGAAATAAGTGCTATTTAACAACTTTTTACTAAATATTTAATTTTAAAGATTATTTTTGACTCTTTAAGTAAAAATTAAAAATAAGAATTAAATTTGATTTATATCTTATAAATTGAAAATATAAGTTTTTGGCTGATAAAGATAGTCCAGACTAAAATTTTGGTGTATACCATTTTACTATAGAATATTTCCTTCACATTGATTTTTAGTTGAAATAAGCATTCATAACTCTTATTTGCAGTCCCTGGCTATAAATGTTTAATGATTGAGGAATGGCTTTATTAATAATTAATCAACAGCTAAAGAATGCTTATAAGTTTAATATTTTAAATATATTGCTAATTTGGATTGAATTGAAGGTCCAACTCTTTTAGAAGTTATGATTTTATATAAACGAATCCATTCTTTCCAATATACCAAAGATGAATAAAAAATTATCTATAATCTATATTCCTATCACAACACTTTCGTACCACTGTGCAGTGTCGCCTATGCCCTATTATCAAAACACCTTAGGTAACAACAACGTCAACAACGAGGTGAAATTTGTGTTTTGACGGAAACATTTGTCAGCGTTTTTGCAGTCATTTGTGGCGCCTGTTGGGGAGGAGGATGGTATGGAGAAGTCGGGGAGGGATGCGGAAGGCGGAGGGACGCACTGCTGCACAAACAGACGAAAAAAGGTTGCTGAAAACATTTGAACAATTTAATTAGATTTACCCCGACGCGTCGGTGCAAACACTTTTTGGTGTCTGATGGAAAATGATTCGAACAAATTATCTTGTTTCGACCGAATGGGAAGGAGTGAGTGTCACAGAGTGTGGGAGAGAGACAGCAACAATATGAATAGCGTGATTTATGCGCAGTGTGTGTGACATTTTGGGTTCTTTGGTTTGTCGCCGTTTATTTTTTTTAATTTTTATGTTGTTGTTTTTTTAGTTGACATCATGCTCACGAAGGTAACTGGTAATTTGAAATGGCGTCGTCGCCATCGACGCCATCGTCCAAAGATTCAAAGGAATAACCAACGTTATACAATTAGCAGCCTGGCCGGCAACCAGAAACAGACACTCTCCAGCAGGACGAACCACCAACGGAGCTGCAAACGCTCCGCAGTTAGGCTCTGCATTGCTTGATGCTCCAGGACCGATGCATGCCCGATCCCCAAGCCCAATTCGTCGACGTTCCCATCGCCAATATCGCAATTGGCTTGGCCATAGTTCAGTAGCAACAGCACCAGGAATAACCACGAAATCATGGAATCAATTCCAATTTTTATAATACAAATACAGACAAATATGAAAGTGTTGATACGAAACAGAGCTTGTTTGATTTGGAATTAGAATTCAAGTCAAAGGTGTCTCTGTCCATATCCATATACAAAATTAATTGCTTGGCAGCCAGCCTGCCAGGATGAGGCACTCCTCTCTCTCTCTCTCACCCTGTCTATCTCTCCTTTGTATTATTGGGGACCCTTTTCTGCCGTATGAATGATATGATTTATATTGTCTTTCGTAGCGGCGCCACAGTCGACGTCGTCGGCATCTTTAATGTCTGGATATATATGGATGGATATATATATACGTGTGTGTGTGTGTGTGTGTGTGTGGGTTGATGATGATGAGAGGCGGCTGCGCTTTTAATTTCTGTTTTGGCCTGTCCGTATTACTTTTTTTCGAGAATTTCGTGCTCCGCTAACAGCGAGGAGGATTCTGTATCGCTGCGTGTAACCTGTCCACTTCTTCACACTTCATTCGCTGATTCTGCGCTCCAGTTTCGATTGCCTCTCACACTAATCCCCTCTGCTTGCATACATACATATGTATACACCAAAAATTCGCCATGCACTCAATTTGCATTAACCGAAAGGGCTTGTAACGGAGGCGCTAATTATAATCGGTTACCTGGACATTTTGTCAAGGCACACGCTGTGCGGGCGATTTGTTAATGAGTCGACGCCGTTGTCATTGTCACTGCCTGCTCTAATTGATGGACTACATATTGGGATTGAGCTTCAGCTTGCCGGGTTCCGAGGATTGGTCACCTGATCCGGGTCTAGCAAGGTCATTGCTAGCGCCAGGGCGCAGGGCGAGAGCAACACCTACGAGTTAATGGCAACTGGGTTAATGTTAATGTGAAGTCGCTTTTTGCTTGAGTTCTGGCCCAGTTTGTTGCATGCAAATGAGGCCTAAGCTCACAAGTCATCTAACGGTGCTGTTGTTGTTGCTGCTGTTGCTGTTGCACGTTGTACAACGGCAACGCCCAGGCGCAGCAATGCGCCCGCAGCCAGTGGCAGCATCTATCAAACAGCGACGAGTGCTCCACAGTCTTGAGCAGCCGACATGGCCATGTTTTGTATTATAAAGTGCACTACGGCTACCAGTTAAGTGCATGTTGCTGGCGGGGCACACAGCGAGCATCGGTAGGTGTGTAAACTATGTTGCTGCTGCTGCATGTTGTTCTGAAAATGTTGCTGCCAAGCAATGGTCCGGCCAAAAAAAAATCGCCACGGGGCAGGAACCTTTTTCATTTCGGCTCTACACTAACCGAGTGGGCGCGTTCACCTGATGTTGCAGCCACAGCAACAGCAGCAGCAGCAACGGCAGCAACATCAGCAGTAGAACAGCTTCTGTGCAACATGGCCACCTTGATGGCTTCAAGTTCCATGTGGAACTGGCACTGGGACTGGGACTGGCATCGACTCTGTCTGTGGCTTTCTTTTCATTCATGCACTTTGGAGCGCTGTTCCATGCGGGTTTGGCAACAAGTTGCCAAGCTATAATTACCGCATCCATGTCGCTGCAAGTTGCTACTTCATAAATTAGCATGCTGCCACCGACTGACTACACTGGCATGTGCTCCATTTGCAGTACTTTGTCATTGCCATAGAATGTACATCCCCCCACACCTCATCCTCTCCTCAGTCAACTCCTCTTAAAAAACATTTTCCATGGAAATAGACAACATTCTGAAAGCGGCCGCAGCCAAAACACAAGAGCACAAATCACAAATCACATTGGCAGCGGCCATTAGGCTTCCGTGCTGCCTAGTCGCGATGTGGAAGCCCCAGCAGACGAGGCCACTCCGCCTCCGGCTAGTGTCCGAGCTGCAGCTCCTCCTGCTCGTTTTCCTTGAATTTCGTGCTGTGCTTCGGAGCAGACACATCTTCCGAGCAGCAACATCGCAACGCCCTCGTCCGCGATCGTCCTGCGCCGATCGCTTGTTAGGGCATACAAAATCTCATTTTTTTTTTTCATGTTGCCAGCCCATCTTCTTCTTATACATACTTCATCGTTTCGTCCGCCCTCTCTCTCTCCCTCTCTTGCTCCTACATCTTTTTTTGTTTTTGTTGCCTGACCCACAAACAATTTGTTTTTGCATTTCGCTGGCGGGGTATTCACAGCGACCGGCTATGATAGCCGCCACCCCAAAATAACCAAGAAATGTATAATACATTTCGTATACCAAACTCGCGTATACCCTAACCTAATACAGAGCTAAAAGAGTCAAGATTATTTATCAAAAAACTTAAGAAAAAGTACTTTTCTTTAATTTTAATAATTATTAATAAATATATTTTAATATATTTTTATTTATTTTTTTTAATTTCTATATTTACGAAATTAAATGGTGTCTCGAACTAAATTACAAGCATAAGAAAAGTTCAAAAAATTGATTAAGGTTAAATACTATACAGGCCTGTTCCGAATTTCACTTTCGATAAGACTTGTCGGAGTTGAACTTCTTTAAACTGCTCATATACCATTTTGGCGATATTCAGCGGATTGATATCACTTTGAGATGATGAGTATAAGTCCGATAAAACGAAAAACGATAATTTTCAAACACTTAGTCTAAATTCAAAGTCAATAAATGCATATCACTAAATGCTAAAACGTAAAACGTGAAAACCGGAACAGGCCTGATAGTAACAAGCGGATTAGAACCAATTTACCCGATATCTTAAAATTTTAAAAATTAATAAGAAGTAAAAATTATTACAAAAAAAAAAATTGGTAGACTAAATCGACAAAATTGTTAATACAATATATTTACTATTTATGGCCCGATCGTGATGAAAGTTGGTGATTAGTCTCTGGGCATGATCCCACACCCGTTGGTGTAAAAAAAATGAAAAATTCTAACTTCAAATCTTAAATTAAAGGGTCCGGCAAGCGTTGCCTTTATTTACAGATTAGGTTTGATGAAAAGATACCCAACTCTGAATTGTCACTATTTTTCCACTGTTAAAAAAAGAAATTTTTAGTTATTAATCTAAAAAAATTTTTAAAAAATATTATTTTTTTTAAATTTTCTTTGATTTTTGAAACCCCATATAATTTCCACTTTTTCCAAATTTTCCACTTTTTAATATTAAACTTAAGATAAACTTATTAAAATATTAATATGTTTATAAATATTTTCGCCGATATGAACCTTTTAATCATACAAAATTACAAAAAATACGATTATATTTTTAAATCATTAATTGTCTCTTTCAGTGTAATATTTTGCTCCACTTTTAAATAAAACTCAATTTTATTAGCCTCCCTCATGTGCAAACTTGTTTACATAGTCGTTAAGCTCGACTGTAAAGTGTATGCAGGGACTTATCGAAGCCGGACAGAACGCCAGGCAGTCAACGTCATTATCACGATCGGGCACGATTTGAAAAGAGGTTCAGAGTCCGAACTGGTTCCTCTTGGACGGCTCGTTGCGTGACTGCGTTTCAAGGTTTCTGCAGCTTTGAATTCGGCGCAAATATCAGTCGGAAATATTGTGTCGGAAAGTTGTGGATTTCAGGAAATCAATCTTGTTTCCATTAAATCGCATTCGCTATTCGACTTGGTGTTTATTGTTTTACAACATCAACATCAGCATCAGCCTCAAGAGGACAGAAGTTGTCCCGAAATTAGCATAGCCACGAAACTTGTTGCAGCCCTTAACTTAAGATCTGTGTCTCTCTCTTTGACTCTCCCTCTCCCTCTCTCTCTCTCTCTCTCTCTCTCTTCATTAGGCAAGGCAACTGCAGTTGAGAGCAGGGAGGGAAGGGGAATGGAAATACTCTGGCGTATTTGTTCGTTCAACATGACCGCAGGCGAGGCTTCAGTTTTGGACTTGGTCTTCGTCTTGGTCTTGGGCTTCTTCCGTGGCCGGTTAACACCCAGTGCCACAGCCCCAAATGGCCAAGAGACGAAGCAGACAGGCGGCTGCCAAAGCTACAACTGCTGCTCTTGATGATGTGGATGTGGATGTGGATGTTGCCCTGCCCGCCGGGCATCAGCTCGTAAGCGTTTTTGAAGACCTCCAGTGCAGCACGCGATTTATATACGACACCCATTGGACATGGAAAGGAAATGGACAACGCAGAGACACCAACTCAGCCATAGCACGAGTCGCTCGGGGTCTTTCCTTACGGTTCTATAAATCTCCAACCCAAAACCAAAAAAAAAAATAAAAACTTTATTTTTATTAATGATTTCACTCGAATTTGTCGGAGGGTTTTTTGTTTTATTGTATATTCTTTTGTAGCATTCGGCGTGGCAAATGGCAATGGAAATGGCGACTGGCTTTTGAACACAACTCTATGAAAAATGTAGTTTTAATTGGATTAGGCCAAGTCACAACACAGCGAAACAACTCATTTAACGTGCAACACGTGCAACACTCATTTTGGAAATGCTAATAAAATATAGATTTATCATCTGCAGTTGAAGTTTCAGTTGCAGTTGCAGTCGCAGTTGCAGTTGCAGTTGGAGAAGGCAAAAGGCGCTACCATAATGATTAGAGCAAATAGTTTGGAGTACATCTTAGCTAGTGCCAACAAGTGTGTCTTGGGCTACCACAGAAAGTGCTGCATCATCGCACACACAAATCAGCATGTGACGAGGGTACAAGAGACTGGGAGGAGTGGAGACAGAGGTCGAGCAGTTGGAGGTGGAAATGAAGATGAAGATGGAGCCAACATGCTCAGAGACAAGCCAAACACTTGCGTGTGTCACTGTGCTGACTCTTGAGTGCTCGACTCCAACTCCAGCTCCAGCTCCAAGCGAGGCACCTGTACCAGCTGTAAAGGCCACGACTGCTGCTGCTGCTGGTAGAGAAGCAGCCGGGTCTATGGAGAGGGTTTGGAGAGGAGTCAGCCGACTGAAATGAAAATTAAGTCATCAAGCCCGCCAGCCAGCTAGTGTCTCTCCAGGCTGAAGTAGGTGCTGTAAGTCCCAAAATCTATACAGCGCGGAGGAGAGTGGGAGAGCGAGAGAGGGGGAAACGGAGATACTTATGAACATATAATAAACATACATTTAAGCATGTTGTAGCTTGATGTAGACACTTCTTGATGAGATTTCAGCTCATCAGCATTTCGTGTCTGCGAACCCAAACGGGACAAGTGTCTGGCGACGTCTCAGTCTCAGTCTCAGTCTCAGTTCCAGTCTCATTCTCAGTTCCAGTCGCAGTCTCAGTCT
Organism: Drosophila suboccidentalis; assembly: GCA_037043435.1. Taxonomy (NCBI): domain Eukaryota; kingdom Metazoa; phylum Arthropoda; class Insecta; order Diptera; family Drosophilidae; genus Drosophila; species Drosophila suboccidentalis. Next base: position 100,658 of record JBAMBK010002779.1, read on the forward strand.
CAGTCTATGTCTCAGTGTCTGCGTCTTGGCGGGATGATGATGAATGGGCCAAGTTGACATATGAGGGTTTTAATCGTTATAGAAAACCTACGCATGCGATTCAAGCATTAAACTGAAACAAAATCAAATACAAATTCTCATTTCTCTATAGAGCAACATTGTATTGTAATGACTTCATTAGGCTGGACAGAAGACTCCCACGCCAAGTTTTATGGGTTATCCTGCGGAATTCCTTTTCTTTATTTTGTAAATGGACCGCCACACTTGACTTTGGACCAAGTCATGGCCACAGCCGGATCTCGGAGCGCCTCATCAAAAGGATAAAACGGCTTTCAACAAGTTTCGAGTTGGCCTTTGTTATTAGACAGCCACAACACACAATTTCAAGATGCCGAATTCGAACAAAGCCTTTGTGCCGCATCCCTCAATAACAACAATAACAATAACAGCAACGAGTCCAAATCAAAGAGCCAGCCGAGCAGAAATAATATTAAATAAAAATACAAGAAAAGCTGAACTGAGCTGAGCTGGAGCAGCAGAAGCAGCATCAGCATCAGCAGCAGGGGCAAATGTCAGTCAGCCATTGATTATGATCATCAAATTATTGAGCGCCTATGAGCAAGTCGGACTCTGGCTGGGATTGGGCACAAAACGCCCCCTTCCGCAACAAATGTTGCCAGGCTGAGTCTAGAGGCTGAGGCTGAGGAGGTTGTTGTGATGAAGACAAGAAAATAAAACTGCTGACACAATCGAAGCAATTAAATCGTATGACGCGGCGGCAATGCCAATGCAATCGAACTCAATCGAAGGCGACTGAGACCGAGTCCAAGTCCAAGTCGGAGTCAAAGTCGAAGTCGGAGCTCTTGAGGAACGGATCTCGACAACGATAAACGATTTTGGTTGCGTCTTTACAACTTTAACAGGTGAGAAAATGGGTTCAACTTCAACTGCACAACATGTTCATCATTTGACTGCATGTCTGTGTGAGTGTGTGTTTAAGTGTATGTGTGAGTATATGTGCACACCCATTTGTTCATTCATGAGTCCTGCTCAGACTTCTAATTCAATTGTCGAGCTCGTTGCGGACTCTTTGGCGCTATGACTGGCCACAAATCGAATAAGAGGAAGAAGAAAGGGAGGGAACGGGGTAAGGGTAGGGGTAAGGGTAGGGGACAACCGAGCAACCAATGATTGGAAGTTTTTAAAGATCGGAGGGAGATCGTTGTACTCACTTTGCTCGCTCCAATGGACCATTTATTCGAACAACACAGCAGATCTGCATGCCCGATGCTCTTTTCAAGTTCCCGTAAATAATTTCACCAATAAAATTGAACCGAACTTCCGTTTCGATTGCGTGCCAGCGATAAGAAATCTGATTGTTGGGATTTTTAGTATTTCGGTTATTTTTATTTCTCTTTTTAAGTTTAGGCGAGGTCATTCGTAAGTGTTCATACACGTGTTCGAATATAAGCCCTGATTTTTGATAAATGTTGCTCAACTGTTGCCTGCTTCTGTAATTTATTTACTGGACTTCGAGTTGTTATGAATGGCTTTTTGAAACATTCTGCCGATAGGCCAACTTTTCACTTAAATATTTAATAAGGCAAAGATTATTTTTTTTTGTATTTAAGTTTAAGTTTTAAGTTTTTACATTTAAGATTTAAATTAGCAAATACTTAAACTTTAGATCCATAGTCATCTAATAGATTATAAATTGATTTTCAAGTTCATTAACTCGATAATTTTTTTTTACCATTAATCGAATTAATTAAATCAATTTTCAGGAAAGCCCGACAACTCACCGAATTTTGTTCGTCGAAGTTCATATGCAATAAATTAGTATGACAGGAGTTGATTTAATGTTATAATTTAAAATTTACAATTTGGACTTTTTGAAAAAGTTATGGAAAGAAAAGTTATGTTGCTTCCAACGATATCTTAAGGCAAAAAATTAAAACACATAATAAATAAGAAAGTCAACTCATTGTAAAAACGACATTCCGCTTAGAAATCGGATCAGATTTTCCACATTTGACTTAGCAACTTTACAAGTCCAAATTTTCTTCATTATGGCACAATCAAGTTTTGTGCATTCTAACGAAATAAATTGTTTTAAAGAAATTAATATTATTTATTTTGTAAAAAATTAAACTAAACTAATCCTTATTATCACATGATTACAGAATCCAGATGCAAGGTTCCAATGGAATCTTCAATTCCCCTTATAATTAATTACACTTTGTTTACTTTAAATAAAAACACTTTTTAAGTTCTTGTTAAAGCTTAAACTTAGAAAAGATATTCTTTTTGAATTCGCTCATATTGTAAGTAAATTCAACTTGTATATTTTAATTTAAAAAATATCAGTGTTTAATATAACATAACATTGTAAGCTCTTTAAATTGATAACTTAATAACATAAGGATATCAATAACATATGAAAGCCATGATATGGAAATTCTCTAAACTATGGAATAGCTCTGATTCTCTGTTCCCCCAGATAATTAAGATGTCTAGGAATATACGAAAGTAATTAAAACAATGTAAATAAACGTCAGCAAAACCAGAGTACGAGTATTTTATCAATTATTGTAGTATATTAGATCATAACTTAGATGTTTGAACATATATATATTATTATTATTTGTAATTCACATTCACAGCAGACAAATCGGCATTAGCTTATGTAAGAAATATCACAATTCAAAAGTTACAAATAGAACAAAGCAATTAAAAATAATTGAATTTTGTTTGTTTGATTTGAAGTTCAGATATTCATTTTTGTAAATTTTCTGAGATGGTTTTCTCAAATTGCATTTGAAAAGGCACAAAGTGTAAAATGTATAATAAAAATCTGTGAGTATTTATACTTTGGGGATAACTTTGAGGTTGGTCCATGGGTTAGTTGCCGGTTGCCAGCAAAGTTTCCACGGTTGGCAAGGCTGGCGGCAAATTGGCAGCAAAAAATGGCCAGCAAAAAAAAATGGAAATGGAAATAGACAAAACGCAAATCCTATTTGTCAATTTATTTGCGCAAGTATGCGTGCAGCACAATAGCAACAATAGCAACAACAACAACATCAAATTGTCAATTGCTTAAGCAAATTGCGCATAATTGACATTTTTTCCAATTGCTCAACAGGCATTGTTTGGCTCCCACATGGAGGCCATACAGCTAGATTCCCGATTAGATCCAGCAGCTATCCCTCTACTCTCCACTCTCCCCTCCTCAATTCTCCTTTGTTTCACCTTTCTCTAACTCCGTAGCCGCTGTGTCGTCACGCCCGGACTATAAAACTGTCCGCGCCAATGATTTAATTTCCCAAATATTTGTTGGGGCATAAATCTTGCCACGACCTCAACAAGTGTCAACAACGCTCTGAGCTCGTTGTAGGTGGGCTCAAAGCCAAGTTGCCGCCGTGACAGCAGCAGCAGCAACAGCAGCAGCAGATTACATGAAATCAATTGTGGCACCTTTTTCTATTGATTTTATTTGTATTTTTTGGTTTAATTTTTATGGTTTGTTTTTGGTGCAGCAGCGGCAGCTCATTAGTTGGTACAAGTCGAAGGACAAGGGGCATTGTTGCATCGGCCACACCCACGGCTTGTACATAGGACTCGAGAACGAATGTGTCGCATTGTGTGGCACTGACAATTATGGCCCTTTTGTTGCTCAATCTGCCGCAACACTTGTGCGCATTGTCCTCTTCCTGCTGTGTTTCATAATTTCCGCCTAAAAGGATTTCACAGTTCAAGGCATTATGAATGTCTTTCTATGTGTGTGAGTATCTGTGTGTGTGTGTGCTGTCCATAGATAATCCCATTGGCATTATAATGAGCCGCTTTTGTGTGCTGTCTCTCTTTGTCTCGACACTTATGTCATAGGCAAAAAGCCACAGACACGAGTACGAGTACGAGTTCGAGTATTGGCCAAGTTCTAAAGCACGCAAGCCAAATGTGTCGCCATGTTGCCGTCTTGAAACGGAAACGAATACGTCTACGACTAGAAACAGAAATAGAAATATAAATAGCAATAGAAGTAGTCGTAAATCTAAACAAAAATCCAACATCCAACTCGTCGTCCAAGTAGCGTGTAGCGTGTTTGCGTGGCGGCAAAAGTGGCCCCTATCATTATAGCTGTCGTCTTAGCTGAAATTGGAATTGGGATGCGAGTTGTGGTTGGAGTCGGAGTCGGAGACGGAGACGGAGTTGGAATTGGTCAGTGACGGGCGTCAGGCGGATGCGCTTCCAGACAGTCGACAGCCAGCAGCCACTAGCTACGATCCCATAAGATTTCTAGGCCCCGAAAAATGTTGCATGTAGTCTTTTGTATCTTTTTTTTTTTAAGTTGGGTGGGGGCAGATACTCACAAAAAAAATGAAAGAAAAAAATTGATTTACGACTTCCGTTGGTAATGAAAATTCACTTCAAAAATATTATTTTTTATTTTTTCTTCGCTTTTTGAGCTACTTCATTTTGTTGGCCAATACGTTGGCTGCTTGGTGTTTGCTTTTATAGACTCATTTAAGGCGATTATTTAGCAATTTTTTAACGTTTGCCATACGAAATTTATTACGACAATGGAGAGCTTGCAGATTCAGGCCAGAACAGCATCTCTCATCGAGCATCGAGAGCTCCAGTTAGTGGCGAAATTTATGGGCCAGAAAGTGAATCATTTAAGTTAATGACTTTCAAACGTGTTCCACAGCATCGAGGCTGCTTTAGCCGCTTGATGGCTGATTGACTTGGCCAGAATCAAAGTCTGACTCGGATGCTGCTGACGCATTGGCCAAGACAAGTAGCTGTGGTGATTGATAATCCGTTGATTGAATTATGAGCGCAAGTGTAATTTGGCTAAGATGCGTATGTGTATGTGTCTTCCTTCCTCTCTATGTGCTGCTGTCTAGGCCTAGACAACAATTGTGTTTCAGCCAGCTGCCCCTACTAAATGCAGACACTTTTGAGCCGTAGGCGTTTTTGGCGGCAAATCAAACCAGGTCCAAGAAATTGGCAAATTGGCTTTCGGCTTTTTAGTTTTTGGGAAGCGGCAGAACTTGAAACGTTAAAACGTTGCTGGTCAAAAGACTTGTTCTTGTTGTTGTTGTTTTGGTTGTTTTGGTTGTGTCTGATGAGCGGGCTTAATTCTTGAGTCTGACTCTGTCTATGCGTGCCAAAATGCCAATGGCGTTTTAATTTGAAGTCACATTTATGAGCTGCCGCATTTTATTTTGTTTTATTATAATGTGTAAGTATCTGCTATTTTTTTTTTATTCGTTTATTTGGCTTTTCCGTCAGAAACCGGCAACAGAAACGGCCAGCAACAACTGTTGCCCGACCAGCTTCGATTCGACACTTGCTGCGGCTACCTGTGAGCCAAGTTAAGCAAAACTGGATTAAGTCCCTTTTTCATTTCATTTTATTTTACTTTAGTTTTTTTTTGCTGTTGCTGTTTGGCCCTAATCCGACTTCATGTAATTGCACGCAGACATGGCGCCAGTCAGTCAAGCCATTGCCATTGCCATTGCCATTTGCCATTGTATGGCAGCTAATAGGATCAGCAATGCTCTGTCTGATCCTGGCGTGAAATCCGCAAATGTTGTTTACCTTTTGCGAAAAGGGGTTGCTCGGGTCAGCCCGAAAATTCGACAATACCCTAGGCGTCAAGTGCACGCACACACACACACACACGCAAACAGGTGTATGTACGTGTGTTTTCTTTGGCCTTTGTTTTTACAGGTCGAGCCAAAGCGACACCCACACCCGCTGCTCGAAATTTTACTTTGCCCATACTCGTATTTATTATTATTATTATTCTGCTTCATTTTTTCATTTTGTTTTATTTTTGTCCACATTCTTTTAACACTTATTCTTAGCCTGCCTTCTAGTATTCTTGGCCACGGCCGTGAGTCAACATAAAAGTTCGCATCGATGGGAAAATTGTGCAAACAATAAAACGCAGAAAGCTCTCAAGCCAAATCAAGATTTAGCCAACAACAATACAGAGGGTATATGTATGTACAATATATACATATATGTATACCCTATAGTTATTATTATATTTCACTCGATAGCAATTATTGCTACCGTTTAATTGTGCGCTCTGCGATTTTGTGGGACGCCGCCGTTGATTTTTCACACGCGTTGGCCAAGTTTCCCCGCAGCCAGCTCCTGAATTTCTGACTTCAGCAAAAGCCCCCGCACCTGTACCCCCCCTCCCCTCCCCTCACTACCTGCGTCTTTAGGCCTGCAGCTGGCAGAGCCCACGCCAGGCTCAAACCGTCCATTGACCGCCTGGCTGTCTGGCTGTCTGCCTATCTGGCTGTGAATGAAGCCACGTGGCTAATGATCCACAAATGATTCGCACTCACACCCTCCGCTCCAATTGGCCCAGATACCAAGTGGTATCCATATGACCATAAAATTTTAATACATTTGCCTCAACTTGAAACTGTGCGAATATGTTCTGTAATTTCGCCACTTTCAGGAGGCATTCCCGAGTGCCATTAAATGAAAGTTTTGGCCAATAATTTGCATAGGCAACTTTGTGGTAATTGCTTGACCTACGGCACCTTTGAACCATCGGATAATACTCACACTTGACCAGCTTTGTAATCATTTCCAGCAGCTGCTTTGGCCTACACATGCATAAAATAAAGCGAGCCTATAAACGGTATAAGAAATCCATTCTGCCAAGTTTAAGATTCGGGCTAATCGTTGTCGCATTGCTCAAGTCCAAAAGCTGAAATGAATTATTTATTGTAAGCAAATATAAAAATAAAAAAATTATAGTAGCAAATATTTGAAAATATCTCACAGGGACGGACAGACGTAAGAAAAATGTAACGGCTCTTTCTCAGAACTTGCAGTTTGTTACTGAGAGTGACAAATAGTTACACAAGAACAACGTGCAAAAATCTCGTTATTTTATCACTACGCCTTTGAGTTACAAGCAATTGTAAAGTGAGTACACAAGGTGTCCTATTCAAGTCATGAGGAGTGTACATGGCTATATCGACTCGGCTGATAATGCTGATCACAAATACAATATACACACTTTATAGGGTCGGAGATGCTTCCTTCTTCCTTTTATTTAAACGATTACAATATACCCTTTTACTTATTTTTTAAGTAACGGGTATAAAAAGGATAAAAACATTCAAATTCAAAATTAGTCTTACCAAGGGGCTTTCGGGCTTCACTACTATAATAAATTCGGATAACATTTTCGAGAGCTAAAAGGACAGCGGCAGCCAAGATTGCTCAAGGTAATTTTAAACCTCTTCCTTGCGCTTTGAGTAATTACATCTCATATAATGTGAAGCTAATTTGATTTATATACCTATCTTCAAAGTGACCCTTATACTAATATTGACGACAGTTAGATTATACCTGGTAGTTGAGCTTACATTTAGTAGATCTTGGACTGAATCTTAGAGTTACAATGATTTAAATAAGTCAAGTATAATTTTCGAAAGGAGATGAAGAACTGCTTAGAGCTATGGCCTGTTGATTTTGTACCTATAATACAGTTAATTCTTCAGATCTAATTAAACTGTTTATGCTTATTTTATATTACTTATTAATCATAATCGGGCCTGTTCTGAATTCCGAAAACGAGTCGATTTGCCACAAAACGAGTTTATTGCTGTTTCGAATTCCGAAAATCGACAATATTTGTTGTTTTCAAAACGTGTGCCTTACAGTCGTCGGACTTGAAAATAAATGCCATTTAAAGCAATAAAATAAATACCTAAAATTATAAACTAAAAATTGTAATAATGTTGAGAATTTTTAAAACCATTTAACATTGCTTTTTGAACTTTAAATAGTTTAAGTATTTTTTAAGAGAATTTTTTTAAAAGCATCTAAAAAATATTTCCACTTTAACTTTTGATATTAAAAGCTGCTGAGTTGCTTCAGTTGAACATCAAAATTCGAACAACAAAGTTTTAGTCAAATTTACCTTCTACCTGCTATATTCAACCAGAAATACTTAAAATGAATTTTCGAAACGTTTTCGAAACCGAGTTCGAAAAGTAAAAACAAGCCTATTTCGATCGGAATTGGGAACAGCAAATAGTAAAACGTTCGTTTTCGTTTCGTTTTTACTTTTTGAAAACGTTCGGAATTCGGAACAGGCCTGAATATAATTTGACTCCGTATGAAGCTCGTAACTTATAGTACTTATTATATTGATCCGTCATAAGTAATAAGGCCCAAGTAAGTATAAGTATGTCTAGTTCTTGGTCACTTCCTAATCATGTTGTTTAAAAACTGTTTTCATTTACAAGCGTCGAGTCATTCGGATTGCTGAATAAAAAGTGCAAGCAACTCGGTCGCAGTTAATTACCTGTGCGAACTTTTCAACTAGACGTGACTGAAAGGAACAAAATAAAAAAAAAAAAAAAAAGGCAGCAACAGCGTTACAGTAAGCACTTGGTACTCAGTGCTCGGAAACTAAGGTGAGTTTTAATCAACGCCACTAGAACCGGTTACTAGCTGACATTTTCACCTTGTTAATTATGCGCATGGTCATGCAAATCAAATCGCAGCAATTCCGAGCCATAAATGAATTGCCGACTCAAAGTTGCATTGTCAGCGACCGATGGCTAAGAGAAGAGGAGACGATGATCTCTTAATTGCATGGGATGAGTGAAAACTGGCAACCGGCAACTGGAGCTCCGGGCCAAGCTAGACAGAAGTGTAACCAGAAGTCAAGTCCATTCATTATGGCAAGAGGACAACACCTGTCTGGCCCTAGAGCAGCTGAATCTCGACTAGAACTTGCTAATACCATCGAACTATTATTGCTTGGCATAAGTCGGAATGATTGGCAACAGCTGAGCTGAGAGCATGTCAGGCGTTAACATTAGGTAAACCACTTGAGTGACCGCCATTGCCAAATAGCTGACCAACCTGACCTGAGCCTCAACTGACCTGGTCACAGGTGACAGCTCTAGGTGTACTCGTAGGTGTAGCTGCAGGTGCAGACAGAGCACACTTACAAATTCAATGGCAATACTCATTCTGACATCTCTGGATCCTGCTGGCGCCATCTGTTGTTGAGTACACTAGCCTAACCCATCAGGAAATGCGAGCATGAAAAACGCACTCCGCACTGCTGAAAATGCAGCTCAAGTAATAAAATTCATAGAGGAGAAACGAATTTAGTGTATTAAATATTGTAAATTCTATTACATTTGTATTAGTTTAGCAATAGTGCATTCTGTTCGGCTTGAAACGACCATATTCCCCGTTAGTTGTGGGTGGCACTTTGGCGTCACTATTCACATTGGCCCACTTCTCGTCCTGATCATTCTCCAACGTATTTGCTGCATCCGCAGGAGAGATGGTGATGGTATGTTTATTGTTCAACCGTTTACTTCGAGCATATTTCATGAACAGCTCATCCCCATATCTGTGACGACTATCGCAGTAGATCTGCGGAATACGACTAAACTCGATGTTCTGCCTGCCCGGATACCAACTGAAGCATTTAGTCCAACGATCTTTCGATCTTTGATCATTGTTGGATACCAAGCGATAATATTTCAACTGATCCGTAGTAATGACTTCCTTTGCCATCGTGGAATATTCGAATTATTAATGGTTTTCAGTATTTTCGATGTATTGTTTGCATGATTTTGTTTTGTACTAAGAATTTTAAACTCTAAGTTGACTGATATTTCGAAGTATTTTTCAAATTTTAGCTCGGACCTTTGTTACAGTATATACAATGAAAAATTTTATAATTACTTGAGCTTTAAAATAAAAATTGTTTAATATAAAGTTTCGTTTCATTTTTTTCCAATTATAATTAGAAAATGTGTGACAGTAAATAAATTTTAATATTTTGTAAAATACAAAATAACCTCAGCGCGTGGAATCTTATTCATACTCCAGGTAGTATTAATTACGTATCGCCCCTCAGGAACAAAAAACTTTATTAAAGAGTTATCTACGTGATCGACTGGCAGTTTTTCTAAAAAAATATTATGCTAGACAAATACAATGTATTTAGATAAATATTGATAGCACTACAAAATTAATGTGAATACTCACGTTGTAGGGACAAGTGTGGTTCAGACTAGAATATCCCTCAAATACGATAAAGAGGACGTTAGCCATCTGGTTACCGCGTTGTCTTAAGAACTTGCACCCATCGACGGTGACATTGTATCTTTACGAGGTAAAAGTCTAGTGACGAAAACATTTTCTTGCCCCAAAATTTCTGATATCCAATTTTGTGACGAATAATGCTAGGTTTTACGCATGAATTATTTTCCAAAAGATTTTTAGCGGTCTTTAGCGATTTCCCGCTAAACTAGCGATTTTTCGAAAAAGTCGTAGAACAAACGCTTATAGATTTTTGAGCAGGAACAAGTCCTCATTCAAACTTTTAAGCTAAATCAACGATTTGATCCAAACAAACAGACAAACACACAAACAGACAGACTGACTTTTCATCTCATTTTCGGAAGGCCCCTAAAAATTTCAATTTCAAATTAATTATCTTTCGAACCAGTTGTCCGATTTCGATGATCAAGGTGTCATTTTTGATGAGAATTGTAAGAAATTCAAAGAAAATTCAAAAAGGCTCCAACGGCCCCATTAGCTCCAATCATTAAAATTTTGCCTCTCCCACTTACACCTGTTTATCTCACGAACCAGGTGAGTTTTCAAAAGTCTTAGTATGCACATTTGTTAGTCAAATTAATGCCTTTCGATCGGTATATAATTCGACCTGATCGGACAGTCATAGCACATTTTCCATTCTTCCTGTGTATATATGCTAGTCGCCTTCGCACCCTTCGTGCTGCTTTCGTCACTAGCGCGGACTGCCGTCCGCAGTGATTTATTAAAGATATTTCGGCTGTCCCGCTTCAAAACCTTCATAGATACCTATTAAATTAAAAAATGTGTGTTATATTCAAAAAAATATGTTAGATTAATTGTCAGGTTTTACCGCAGCGTTATCAATTGGTAATGAGTAAAACCGAGTTTTCACTGAAAAATATTTGTAAGTGCGATTAACGGACCTGAGGAAGCAGTATTCAAATCCCATAAAGTTTGGATTCCGTACAACGCATTTAGCATTGTTAAATTCTAAATGGGCAGATATCTGAAATCAAAAGAGCATCAATTCTTAAAATAAATACACTTTTACACATCGTAAATAAGAACTCACGCCTTCGGGGCTTATTAACATATAGCAACCGTTAGTAAAATTCGCCAAAAAATCATTTTTCCGACGACTGAAAAACGTCTGTTTGGTTAAAGATATCGAACAATATTGCGCACATGATAATTTTATGTTGTATGCTCCATTGGGGCTTATAATTACAAACTTACTGAAAGATCTTTAACATTTTTGTGCTTTTTGATTTAAGTGCTAGAGCAATTATTTAATTTGACTCATTTTTGCAACGTTTTCGCTGTTAATAAAGGCATTCAACTAAAAACAAATAATTCCTATAAAAAATAACCTTTTTAAAAATAATTATTTGGTAAAACCTATTGATGGTTTTTATTTTGAATAATTCTGACAAATATTAAATTTGGAGCCTTCTGAAAATGTGGCAGCCTCATTCCCAAAAAATGTTTGGCAACTATTAAGCCACAGAAAATGACGATTTCCAGATGTAGGATTTCTTTTAAAACGTATCCTTTTTTGGTGTAGTTGTACACAGAAAAAAAAATCCGGGATATTTAGCCCGAATTCAGTCCGAAACATTGTCAGAAGTGGGATAATCTCGGATTTTCTTAAACCAAGTAAGAAATACTTGATTTTTTCAATCCCGAATTCAATCCTGAAATTGTGTAATTCAGGCTAAAAAATTTGTATTAATTAAAATGTTTTTCGTTACATTAAAACTTTTTTTTTAACATTTTTTTTTTTTACATTTATTTTTTAAACATTTTTTTAAATTTATTTTACATATTTTTTTTCTTTAAACATTTTTTTTCTAATTATGTGACAGGTCGGCAACTCTAACCACTGAGCTACCGACCGGTTGAAATGAGAGAGGCCGAGAGAGAATTTGCCTCTTGCGCTCAGCAAATGTGTATTTTCCCATTTTAATCCCGATACAGGCTTGATTATTCAGCTTAATCCTGAATACATACTTACAAAATGCGAACTTAAATCAAGTATTTTAAACTTGATTTTAGAATGGCTTATTTTTTCTGTGTATTTGTCCGATCTTGTTACAATTTAGTAGAATAGGCTATAATAGTTAACGTTAATTAGTAAAAATATCCTAATACAGTCGAACTTCCTTAACTCGAATCACCATTATCCAAAGAAAAAGTTCGACTTAGGGAGACTTCGACTAGGGAATTTTTTTTGTAAAGTCTTTTAAAAGGAACTACAATTCCATTCATTCATAAATACATTTCAAAGTGTAAACTTTTATTGTTTTTTACAACATATTCCAGTTTGTCGATATGCTCAACAATTAGTTTTATCGTTCTTTTTATGTATCCAGAAGAAGTTCCCGATCTAAATAATATTTAATAAATATTTAGTGAAAACTGTGTTCGCTGAGATACCTTATTTTTCAGCCACTACAATTTTTGTTGGTGCACTATCGGATTTCTTAACTTATAAGCTTGAATATATCTTTAAGCGATAAACATTTCAATACACGTGTTGGTGCCATGGTAAGTAATCTTGCGCTGAGGCACTGACAAAGAAGTACTAAACGAACATCTTTCTTATAGCAAATTCACAAGCCTTAGTAAGAACTTAGGCTTTATTGGGAATTTTTCCGAAAAATTCGACTTACAGAAGCACGGGCCAATATTTTTGTACGAGTTATGGAGAAATTCGACTTATGGAAGTTCGAGTTACGGAAGCAGAATTGTATGAAATTTCCTCACTAACGCTATTGCCACTCGATTTTGTTTGAGTTAAAGAAAATTCGAGATAGGGAAGTATCTTGAAAACTGTAACAAACTTGATCTGCGTGGGGTTTATAGAAGTCTGTGTGCCAAATTTGGTGGCTCTAGCTCTTTTATAGTCTCTGAGATCTAGGTCTTCACACGGACGGACGGACAGACGGACCTGGCTATATCGACTCTGCTGTTAACGCTGATCAAGAATAGGGTCGGAGATGCTTCCATCTGCCTGTTACATACATACATTGCAACGAATACAATATCCCCTTTTACTTACCTTTTTACTTTACCTTTACTTTTTATGACAAATAAAAGACATTGAATTTTGAAAAATGAACTTTTCAAATTTGAAGCTAGAATTTTTAAAATTTTACCAGAATTTTTGTTAAATTTTTCTCGAGTTTCGAATTTTCTTATTTTTTTTGGATTTTTTACTAACTTCGCCACGCGAAGAGCGAAATGCACCAAACCAATTTTAGATTGAACTTAATTAATTTACAAAATTTAATATTTTATTTTTTTTTTTAAATTGTTTTTATTTAATTTTTAATTGATTTTTGAAAATTTCAAATTTTTTTTTCAAATTTTAGCGCGCAAATTGCAAATCAGCTGTTCTGTTAAATAACAGACAAACCATGAAAATTTACAGAAACTTAACAAAACAGAGAGGAGTCACATCACAACTGGCGTTTTTGCACCAAAACTGGATTTTTTTAATTAATTTGGCTGTTTTTTTTGTTTGTTTTTGGCTCAATCAGATATTTTTAAGTGGCAACCGTGGGTATAATTACAATGTAAATTTAAATAACGCGCGCCGGCCATGTTCAGATCCACTGTAGCTAAAAATAACAGTTAAGTGAGGAGCAAGTTTAAACGACTGGCGCAGTCAAAAAACGTTCGTTGAGTGAGGAGCAGACAGCGTGAGGAGCAATTACACAGCGCGGCCCAACAGTTGCCCACTCTGAACAGCCGATACTGTAAGTCGGTTGCTTTGGAAATTAACATCAAAACTATCGGCACTGTTACACCTCTAGCACAGCTGATATTTTGGCGGCAATTTTTGTTCAAAACAAGCCATAAACAGAAACACAAACCCAGTGAATATATAAATGAAAACAATGCCCGACACCAGACAGGAGGTAATCAAAGCACGTTGTTTTCTTAAGGAGCGACTGCAGCGCGACTACACATCACTGCGCGGCTACGAAGCCGAACGTTCTAATGTGCGCCAATTACTGCAGCGCACCGCGGAAATGGGAGAATCCAATTCGTTGCTGTTGATAGGACCGCGCGGGGCTGGAAAAACTACGGTGAGTAAGGGGATTAACGTCTCAGATTTGCTATAAAAATGAACATATCAACACATTACAGCTGATTAATGCTGTGCTCACGGATTTACTGGAAAACACATCGTTTGTGGACAACACGCTAATTGTGCACCTCGATGGAAATCTGCACACAGACGATCGCATCGCACTGAAATCCATTACAGTGCAAATGCGCTTGGAGAATGCAGCAGACGGCAAAGTATTTGGCTCTTTTGCCGAGAATCTGGCATTCCTGCTGCAATGCCTCAAGGCCGGCGATAAGAAATCCAAGAGCGTTGTCTTCATATTGGAGGAATTTGATCTGTTCTGTACACATCACAACCAAACCTTACTGTACAATCTCTTTGATGTATCACAGTCGGCCCAGGCGCCGATTTGTGTTCTCGGCGTCACTTGTCGTCTGGACGTCATTGAGCTCCTCGAGAAACGTGTCAAGTCGAGATTTTCGCACAGGTAAGTTCAAAATGAATTAGTATGATCCTTGACAAACATAATCGCAATGTGTTTATCTGTAGACAAGTGTTCCTGTTTCCCAGTGCTCACAAGTTCGACGAGTATTCAGCACTTTTCCAGCAGCTAATGTGCATCCCAAGCAGCAAGGAGCTCAAATTGGACGCTGACCGCATTGACAGTCTAGAACTGCTTAAATCCGAGGCGTTTACCTTTCAGCGAAATCATTTCGATGGTGTTGAGTACACAATCGATAAACGATTTGTCGACAACTGGAACAAGGAGATTTCGAAGCTTACCAAGAGTCCAGCGGTACAGAAAACGCTGCAAGCACTTTACGATTTCGATATAAGTGAAGCATTTCTAAAAATGTTTATATTTCGCCTGGTCGCACAGCTGAAACCCGATGCGCCGCACATAACTGCCGAGCAAGTCACATCGTTGGCCACCCAATACGAATGCGATCACAAAGTTGATCTCCTGTGTGGTCTTTCTGTGCTCGAGCTGTGCCTGATCATTGCCATCAAGCATCATTCGACCATCTACGATAGAGATCCATTCAATTTCGAAATCATATTTGGGCGCTTCAGCAAGTTTGCCAAGGTCTCCACCACAATGCAAGGCGTTGAGCGACCCATTGTACTAAAAGCGTTCGAGCACCTGCGAGTTGTGGAGCTAATCATGCCGTTATCAAACAGCGGACTCGGCAAGGTCCAAAAGGAGTTCGAAATGCACAAAATGGCTCTCACATATGGACAGATCCAGCAGGCTGTGCTGCGTTATCAAGCATTACCCACCGAAGTGGCCCAATGGGCACAGAGTTCGCTGATCTGATATCTGTCGGATATTCTTAACATTCCTTAATTTAAGCATTATTTATTTCTTTATTTAAATACACTGGTCTAAAAACGCTTGTAATCTTATCATATGCCGTGGCTAATTATGTATCTGGAACAATTGTGCTCGTATCTTCCAAGAGCCGCATTGATCGATAATGCAAATTCTTACAGCAGATGTTTGTATCCCGCATTTGTGCCCTTCAATGAGGGCTTAATTTCTATATAAAAACCTTCGATTCACCATAGACCAAACACAGTTCAACAGTCGCCAGCAGCATGAGATCACCTACTATTCTGGTGCTTGCAGTACTTCTTCTGCTCGAGCTCTTTGGCACTGGAAATGCCGATGAGAGTCCTGGCTTCTTTCTAAAGATCACCAAGAACGTGCCACGTCTCGGCAAGCGCACGGAAAGTTTCGTCATGAAGAACATTAAGACCATACCGCGCATTGGTCGCAGTGAGGCTCAAGTAAGTAACTTGGACAATGATTTATCCTTTAGCTACTTTTAAGAACATGAGTTTGTAGTCCTCTATTAGCCCGCTTCTGGCCTGGCTATGGAATACGAACGTGGACTCGGATCAACCGCAGCTCAGTAAGCGACGTCTGCCCACCAATGGAGGCGGAGCTAACGTGGAGCAAGAACTGAACGTTGTGCAGCCGGTTAATTCGAATACACTGCTGGAACTATTGGACCGGAATGCCATACCCACTGAACATGTCAAATTTGTGCACTGGAAGGACTTTGATCGTGCCCTGCAGTCGGACAACGAGCTGTATGCGAAGGTCATTCATCTGGGACGCAATCCGGATCAGCGCCTGAAGCAGGATCTCAGCTTCAACAACTACATACCCATCTTTGGATCGGACGATGAGCAGAGCCCGGATTTTATGCTATACAACAACAAGGACGATAGGGACTTGTACGGCAGTACCAGTCGCTTTGATCGCAATTTCCTGCGTTACAATAATTTGTAGAACCGTAAACAGGGTATATATGAGTACATAGATACCCTGTGTTAATTATGCTAGTGTCGTTGTATCTGTGTGCGCAATGGTTGAAATAAAACCAAGAATACTTTTCAAGTATTTTGCAAAACTCTCATTTTAAAATTCGGGACAACAGATGGCACCGCATTAACGTTACCGTTAACGGTTTCTTGTCGCTTTCGGTTAAATCGGTTTAAATTTGTCTTACTTTCAGTATCAGTAGTGCCAGTGTCAACAACCTAACGGATCAGTGTGGTGACTGTACCAGCAGGCCTTCATTAAGATTTTTGAAATGCAATTTAGTTTGACCAAATGGAATGCTCGAATGTATTACAAGTTAATAAATATAAACATTAAATTAGAACGCAACGAGTTTATCAATTATAAAACGTCTTAATTTACGCATTCAATGAGATATATATACATATGTAATTAGGGAATTCCATCCTTGAATAATTAGCAATCATGTGTATTCATAATCAGTGACAACTGGTTTCTGTAATCTTAATATCCAAATAACTTTTGGCGACACAAATTTGCAACCATTTTAGATTGTTTTTATTGTCCTTCTTGACTTTTCAATCAAATAAATTTTACGAAAATTAAAGCACAAACAAAAGAGAAGCTCAGCTTGGCGCCGCTGTCAAAGAAACATATTAATTATCATTCGGTTGTTAAATAACACACAACAAACTGTAGAAGCTGCTGAATTGCAAAATGCAGTAATTTATATGTACATATGTAATAAATGCATATATAAATAGATACATATGTACATACAATGTACATACATACATTTTTTATTAATTACATTCTGAAGCTCAACTGCTTTTGGTCAGATATGAGTAGACCTAACGACGGCAGTAAACTTGACTTTGAAAATTTTGATTTGCTTTTATTTATGTGTATTTTTATTACATTTTTTTTCAATTTCTATTTTAACTGCAAGCGCATAGAACAAGTTTACTGTGTGCGGGTCACTTAATCAGAGAGCGAACGAGAGCGGAAGAGCGAGAGAGAGCAGCTGCTGGCTGGCATTTGCACTCTTGTAAGCTCCGCTCTCACCAATTCTTGGAGCTGCGCTCGTGTCGATATATTTTTAAGAGGGTTGTTTCTAATAATTACACTGTACAAGTCAAGAAAAAAGACATGACCAAATACAAATTCGTTTTTTGAGTTAATGATGGTTTCATACAATATTGTTCGCAAAGTTTTTGAACACGTTTGCTTTTTTAAGGATATAGGACATTCTTCTTCGGGCTCTAACTTGTAAGGTGATGGTTTTTTTTTGCAAAATTTCTTCGACAAAGTTGCTTGAAATAGTTTACGCTACAAGTTTTGGGAAAACAGCAAACCGCCAAATGGTTGTTTTGGTAGTCCTTTGGGTCAATATATCAACAAAATCAAATTTAAATGAAAAATTTTCGTTTATGTTGTCCTGCAATTGAATTTTCCTATCTGATATATCAGATATACTTATATACTTATACCAAAATGATGATCGTGTTATTTGAAGAAGCTTAAGCAAAAAAATCATGCTATAAAAATCAGCCATTAAAAAATATACAGGTATCCAAAAATTATTTTTTTTTTTAATTTCTTAATATTATTAAATAAATTAAATAGGACTTTTTGGAAAAAAAAAAAACTATCACAGTGCTATTACAACTTCGCTAGGCAGACAACCCGTGCTACTCGTGACACGGACGCATCTCAATTTCAGTCACACTCAAAGCTTAAATACGTGTGCTCCGCTGTCTGTTGCTTCATTTGAAGACGAGTCGCAGTCGCAAGCGGAGCCGGCAAGTTGTCAATTTGTGTTTGTGTGAGTGTGCGAGAGGAATTTCAACAGTGGGTGTGAAATGTGAAACGAGCTTTTGCGTTTTAAGTCGAGAAACCAACAAACAAATAAACAAACAATAACAACAAATCAAATAAAACGAAATTAGTCAAGCTCGTTGTCCACTTTAATTTAATTAAGTGCAAAAGCAAAGAGCAAAAGCCAAACTTAAGGCATTGAACAAAAGAAAGTTTCGCATTTGGTTTTAACTTTAAATGGGCCACAACAGCGCCTTTAATTGAGCCAAAAGAAAGAAAAAGAAAGTCTGACAACGCGAATTACACAAACGCGCCAACATCAACGACAATAACGGCCTGCAGTTGGCCAAGGAGAAAGACTCCCAAGACACCCTTGCTACTATACACACAACACTTACTGGCAGCACCATGACGCACGTTGCAAGAGCAATCTTTGCCTGCTGCCTCCTCAGCGCTGTGGCCATCCAAATGAGCTCAGCCTCGGCTATACCTATTTGGGAGTTTTTGTCGCGCAATGAAAAGGTAAGTCCACTTCACTCGATGCCCCTATACAGCCAATGAATTGACTGAAACCTTCTAATTTGCATTAAAAATCATAATCATAATGATAGTCGCACATTACGCATACGCCACGTTGGCTCCAGTTATAACTATGACAATGGAGTTGTGGTGCGCGTGTCCTTGGCATTGACAATATGGCAAATCTAGCACAGTATTTCGCACATTTACAAGCATAATTATCAATATTTTTATGAGATTTCATATTCGATGCTATGATAACTTTTCAATGAACATCATAAATAGCAGTGCTTAATAAAACACACACATTGTTATGTACAAATATTAACGGCGCTTTGCTGCTTTTAGCAGCTATTTTAATGTTATGTCGTTCGTTTCCACACCAACATATCGAACATATTGAATAATTTGAATACTCAATACTGAATACTGAATATGCATGGGCAGCAGACATTAAAATGAGCATCAGTGAGCGGTATTTGAGGCTCATTTGCATAACTGTACCGCAGTCGCAGTAGCCTCAAAAGATAAATAATAAAATAGTTAGCTGAATCACAATAAATACAATACATACTTAAAAACAAAAAAATTTTAATGTATTGAAATAAAATTAAATTAAACAAACACTGAAAACTGCTAAAGCAGAAGCGACAACAGCAGCAACTCCACTACAGTTCACTTTTGTATTCAGAAATACACATTGAATATCAAATATGTCGCGGTTATAGTTTCATGAGCTGAAGAATATCGGCGTTAGTCATCCTTGACATAAATATGAATATCATATGCCGCATAACTGAACTTGAACTTGTCCATGTATCTTGTTATCTTTTTATCAATGGTATAACTTCTGCTTATCAATGTTCATATGGTTCCATTCCTGCATACTATCGATATAATGAATATGATGATCATCAGCCGGCTCAGCCGATCTATATCTCCAGTTGTCATTTGGTGAAGCGTTCAGATTATGTTCACCTTCGGGCTTGTTCAAGCGTTTGCATTTAGCACATAACAACAAACATACATGCATTTAAACTTACTTATAGTCTTGCCGGTTTCAACAGATTCGAGACTTGTGGAAGACTCCAAGAAACGGAAATTTAGAAAGGCATAGAGTCATTTTGACTGTGTTTTTTTGCTCAATAGAAACTAAAAGCAAGTTTGTGAGAATTATCTAACATACGTACATCTACACAAACAAGTATATCTTATATACACACTTATGTACACATGTATATCTCCACCTGGCAAACAATAAAGTAATTTGAAATTTGTTTAGAGAGTGAGATTTTATTTTTATTAGTGAATAACAGCCGCTCCGTTAACTTGACTTTTGAGATAAATTCAAATTCTTTTCAGCTTAATTTGTGCTTTCCCTTAGAATTGTAACCAATATTTGATTTCAAAGTAGGAAATGAGTTCTTCTCATTGGCTTTCCTTATTTTCTATCAATTATTTGCGCACAATTTCAACAATTTAAATCTCATGTTTATTTCTTGGGTAGCAAAATGACATCAAACATTTGCTGGCATAATGAAAGAGCAATTACTAAAACGAACAATAAATCCAAATGAGCTTGCACTAAACTCATCGGAGCGGGACAACGACAACTAGACAAAACATTAAGTTTCGTTTATGATAAACAAAATACAAAAAAACTATTTTCATTTACATTTGCAATTGCTACAAAAAGGGGAGGGGAGATTGTACAAAAAACAAAAACAAAATATAATAAACCGAAAAAAGCTTTTCACTTTTTTGCGCAACAAAGCGTGACAGCGACGGCGCCTGCGTCAAGTCTTTGGATTTGGTTTTGGTTTTGGGATCGGACGTGAATCGGACTCCGGTTGTCTATCTGGAATTGTATCAGACAGTGGTGCGGGAGGGGGGCATGTAACACGCTCATAAACAGTTAATGAACTCTGCGGCTTTTATAAATACCATGTTGTAAATGTTGTTTGCATGCGAATTATTAATGACAGCTTAATGCAATTAGTTATAGTGAGCCCCTCATTTCGCCAAGTCATGCGGCGTGATAACTACATCCTATAAAGCATTTTGGCAGCGCATCTATTTTAAACTCTCGCACGCGAACTGCGCCTTAAATAATCTCAGCCAGTTTTGTTGTTGTTGTTGTTGTTATTGATGTTGTTTCACTTTTTTCTAAATAGAATGTTCAGACAATAGAACAAAAGTCTCTTTTGTAATGCGAGTCCAACCCGTTGAATCGAATTCAATATGTACATTTGTATGTACTTATGTACGAGAATATCCGGTACCCGCATATCAATAGACAAACGAGAAAATAATTTCCAAAAGCTAACTAATTGCGAAATTTAAAAACGCAATTCCCAAAAGTATATAAACCAAGACAGAGTACAAAATTCTTTAGTAATTGCTAATTAAAATTTAAGTTTTATTTGCTTTTATACGTCTTATAAAAAAAATAGTTATGCTAACATACATTTAGAGAAGGGGATACTTTAAGAATTACAAATTTTAAGTTTTCGGTTTATAGCTCGATTTGACCAGACAGTCGTAGCCAATTTTAAATTTTTCCTGTGTATATTACTAGCCGCCTTTTTCACCCTTCCTGCTGCTTTCGTCGAATGTCGTCCACATTGTTTTTTGATCAAACCTAATGAGAGATAGCGATACTACAGATTTTTTAGACTCCTTCGAATCAAATATCGAAATTAACTTCCATTTTGTCATAGCAAAATTAAATTTTTCACTGATGAAATTTGCATTATAATCCCAAGATAAACTCTGTCATATAAAAAAGTTTGATCGATGATGATAGTGGGTGTTTGTAAAAGAATAGATCTGTATGCGGTATAGGGTATCTTTTAGTCTAAATTGGCGACTAGAGCACCCTTACTTGTTTTTTAATTAAATTTTGTTTACCGTTTTCCATTCGCTTCATCTCATCTCTTCTCTAGCGCTTTCGATTTTCGATTGCAAAAACAAGCAGTTTTTGTTATTTTTGTTGTATTGTAGTTTTTGCCCTTAATGTTTAGTTGCAAACGCGTTTAGCCGGTTTGACCCGAACTTCAATAAATAAATAAATTATGTTCGCATTACTTTTTTACGTAAAAATATGTATAGTCTACATATATTACTCACATAAGCGAAAATGCAGCATCGTCATCATTATAATGAACGTGAACGGGATCGACATTTCCAATGGTAATGGCAATCATGTTGAGGTGGTCTCTACCCGAATCTGCGTCTGTCTTTGGGTCGCTGGCTGGACGCCAACGTTTCTCCACCGGTTGTTTATTAGTTTTGTTGAAATTTTTACCCTTTTACTTGTTTTGCTCTTTTTATTTCGTTTTGGTTTTTGTTTCATAATGTAAGCTGCGTATTCAACAGGTTATTGAACCAGACACAACACAACATAATAATAATAATAAAAAAACTTAGAAAAAAATACAAAGATTTGGTTATCGTTTTCAGTTCCGGGGATACACCAAACAACTTGCGATTATTTATGCTATTCTGTTTTTGTTTTAAGTGCGAATTAGAATCGGTGTTAATTAAATCTATGTTTACCTAAAAAGTGGGGAATATTTATGAGGTATTTGGAATTCCCTAGATCTAAAGAATTTTAGAATCAGACGGCTTACATATTTTAAAATTTGTTAAAGCTAACCTAGAGTCGGATTCGCATGTTTATACACAAATACTTGCTTTTATTTTTAGAACAGATAATTATTCATAATAAATTACAGAGGTTAGATTTTAGGTCAAGTACGTTTCTAACAAAAGTTTCTCAATACGAGTACGTTGCAAATTATCAAGTTAACAAATTATTTTATTCACATTTCTCAGCTTTCCCATATGCATTAATAATTATACATATGTATGCATTTATAAATTCAATAACACTTTTTTTATAATTAATTGGAATTGATGTGCGAGCTTTATTAATCTTTTTGCAAGCTGCTTATAAATTATTACCTGCCAGTGCGATCTCAGGTATTTGCCTGAGATCTGTGTACATACATAGGTTGAACTTGTATTTATATACTATGTATATTATATTTATGTTAATTTGTGTGACTTTGACAACACCCGCCTTCGTTTTTATTTTTTATATATTTTTTTATTTTAATTTATTATTATTTTTTGTTGCTTACATTCGTTTGAAGATTCTGTTTAATTATTTTATTGTGTCATGGGCTGGAACCGTAAAAAATAAGAAAAAAGGCTGTAAAAAATGTTAAATAAATCAGATAAGGGATTATATGGGATTTGCTGACGTATTTGTATTCAAATTCTGTAAAAAACAAAAGCCTACACGTATCATTTATTTATGTATATACAGTCGAACTTCCCTAACTCGAACTTCCCTAACTCGAATTTTCTCTAACTCGAACAAAATCGAGTGGCAATAGCGTTTACTGAGCAAATTTCATACAAATCGCCTTCCCTAACTCGAACTTCCATAAGTCGAATTTCTCCGTAACTCGAACAAAAATAATGGCCCGTGCTTCTGTAAGTCGAATTTTTCGGGGAAATCCCCAATAAAGTTTGAATTTTTTTTTCGTTTCTGTTATATGCTTTTGTTACCGGCTCGTTTGGATACGTAATATTGATGTACATGAACAAATGGTGATGTAATATGATAGAATATTGCATCAACAATTATTTAGGCTTGTGAAATTGCTATAGGAAAGATGTTCGAAATGTACTTCTTTGTCAGCGCATCAGTGTCTAAAATGTTTAAAAATGTTTAAAGAAATATTCAAACTTATTAGTAGTTAAGGAATTTGAAAGTAGACCAAATAAATTAAAGTTGCTGAAAAATGTGGTATGTCAGCAAAAACATTTTTCATTATATTAAAAAATGAAGTATTAATTATGATGACATTTGAATCGGGAACTTCTTCTATATACTGCAAAAGAACGAAGAAACCAAATTTTGAGAGTATCGACAGGTCTTGATCAAACTGGAATCCTTTTTTTTTGAAAATGACAAGAAAAATTTGCAATTTGGAATGTATTTATGATTGAATGCATTTGTAGTTTCTTTTAATATACTAAAAAAAAAAATTCCCTAACTCGAAGTCTCCCTAACTCGAACATTTTTCCTGGATAATGGTGATTCGAGTTAGGGAAGTTCGACTGTAATATATTTTGCTTTGTAAATTGAGTAATTTTTTGTTGCACACGAAACCTAACAAACAACAATAACAACAAATCTATATAGGTATACATATATGAATGTTTGTAAAAAAGAAAAAAGCATATTTGTCTCAAATTGCATTTTACAGTTTGCACACGTTTTGTGGTCAATAAACATACATATTCGCTACAGGTTGTCGCCAATGTTGTTGCTGTTGTTTCTGTTGCTGTTGTGGGCTTAACGGTAATTTGTAATTTGAGCCAGTGTTTTGTGCATACATCGGGAATATCATTATGCAAGCAGCGTTAAATTGTAAAACTCCGAGACGGAGCCAAGAAGCAATGCAAATCCGAAGCCAAATCCAATGCCCAACACCCAAGTCGCAGTCCAATTCAAATCCAATGCTTTGACTGGAACCAGCTCAAGGTGCAAGATACCAACAGACCTTTATTTACAATTTGTCTGTCACATTTTTTTGGTTTATGTTTGTAGAATTCTTTTGGCTTACTTTCTTTTTATATTCCAAATACAAATTCGTCTCTTGCTAATAAGTGAGAAATGCCGGATTTTGTTATTTTTTGCAATTAATTATCAGTTGAGTGTCTGTTCATTAGCATAGCATACATATAGTATGTATATAGGAGATGGAAGTCGGGCAACTTAAATTTACGTCACCAACTGCGAAATTCCAAACTTGAGCATGTGTCATCCGCCGTAGAATATTCTGCAATTAAAAGTCTATTCAACGCTTCGGTGCGCGCAAAGAATAGCAAAGTATAGTACAAAATCGAAAACAGAAAACAGAAAACACAAATCGTTGATAAAGCGAACTGGGCATGCGCTGCTTTGGCTGCTGAACCGTAAACTGGAGCACAGCTGCGGACCCAACCCTTGCCCCACACACACACACACACACACATACAAGCACACAAATACATATACATACATATGTAGATAGCTATTGCTCAACTCGACACGCTTTTGAAATGCATTTCATTTGAGCGCATCACTCACACGCACTGTTGCCGTTGCCGTTACTGTTGCCCAAGTCTGTCTCTCAACTTATCTCTAATTTCGCCTCTCTTTCCCAGATGTCTTACCTATACTCGACGTTCGCCCAACTGGTTAGCGTGCATTGCAAGTCAACGGTGGGCGGTGGCCTCCCGGTAAACCAGTGCAAGCACAATCTCCTTGGCTATGGCTATGAGAAATTGCAAACATTCTCCGATGCGCAACTGGAGGCACTTGATCCGTATCAGCGTGATGCCAATGAGCTGAGTGAGTATTGCATATTTATGAGTTCAGACCCAATTTCATCCCAGCGCAGCTCAACTCAAATCAGTGTTGAGCGTGGGAATTGAGTGCCAACTTCCGTGTACGATAACAACAGCAGCAACTGCAGCTTATTTACTTGGATTCGGCTTGAAATTCCGCGCTTTGGCGCATTTACGTGTTTCCATATGTTGGCCCGAATGCGATAACGATAAGAGTACGTGATTTCAATGTATTTATTCTTTGTTTCTTTCCGCAGTCTGGTCATCGATTATGCGGGATCATCCCAGCGCTACGCTGATAACCACACGCAAGCCACAACCGTTGCCCACACCTCCAGCCTCCTCGCTCATCATACTCACCCATCAGCAGCCACCGCAGCAACATCAGCAACAGCAGAATCCACTTTTCGATGGCAGCAGCAGCAGCAGCGAGCACAAGCACAAATATGCCATGGACATGGACATGGCCTATGGCTATGGCAGCGAACAGAGTCCAGCTGTCCAGCAGTCGAGTGAGCTGCCAGTTGCCGCCGCCTTGACCGCGGAGCCACCGCAGACATATCTGAGTGGACCGCTGGTCATTCGCCTGCGCCCCGACGGCACACCTGTCGAGGAGGATAAAAACCGTCCGCTGCCGCGTGACGATGATCTGGAAACCTACCGCCTGGCGAACAGCGGCAACATCCCACGGCCCAACAGACATCGCAAGATTGCTACCATTAGCGCACTCAAGCAGCAACACTTTGCGGCCATTGCTCTTCAGAGAGAGCTGCAGCCACCTCATCCTCACCAAGTGCGACGCCAGTTCCGCCAGACACAGCACCAGTCCCTGCCCCAGCCCCTCGTCAGCTCTGGCTACTACTACGGCCAGGGGCAGGCGTAAGTGCCAGCCACAGAATAGGGGGGTCACGCCCCCTTAATGATTTTTACTAGATTGTAGGATAGACCTCTAAGTATAATGATTGAGTGTGTCGGGTGGCTGAGAGATTTGAATGTGATATTGATATTGATATTGGTCGTGCATGAGAAATCTTTGTTTAACTGTGTAAATGGTTTCGATGCACTTGAGCTTTAATTGAATTTCGTATTTGTACAATTTATATAACAACGTTTAAGTTTTCTATAATTTTATTTATTCGTGTGCATTAGTTATAAGCTGAAATAGAGATTCTTACAAAATAAAATTTTATATTTTTATTTGCAAAACCAATCGTTTGAATGATAGCAAACCAGTTTGATATGATTATGTATACTATTTGCATACAGTGAAAGCTCTGCTCGCGGACAACTCCCAACTGGTTAAATGGCAAACATTTCTTATCCCAAGCTTGTCTTAGGGATTAGGTTACCAAGTATTTCCTACAGAATATATTAGGCTTATTTAATAACAAGACAAGTATCTGGAGATGCTCAACTCCCCAATCATCTTTCTGTTCGTTTTTCAGAGCTTTCGCTGTACATGGCAAATATGAGCAAGAGCTGGTGTGCATATTTTTATTAAATGAAAGCATTTTTAGCCATATTCAGATTCAATTTAACGGAATCCAGTTCCTTGCTGCATCATTGTACCCAAATCATCACGCGATAGCCTCATTAACCCATATTATAAATATGTAAGTATATGTACCTTCAAGCGAACAATGGAATTAACCATATAAGGTAAATCCGGTTCGCAATCAGATTTATCACCTTAAATCATATCACTCCTGAATGGCGACAATTAGAATCAAAATGGAACAACAAAAGAAATTACAAAAACCATGTAATGTTTAAATAACTCGTCAGTCCAGTGCTTTGTTCCAAGTGCAAGTAAATAAAAATTAATTACAAAAAATAACAGGAGCTCTCACACAAAATGTATAACTGAACTTGTCATCGTAAAATTAAATTATTTTAATATAAGATATTAAGCAGGAAAGCACTTTTTAAAGCCAACGGCCGGGCCTTTTTAACAGTGTTGTAAAACGACGTACGCGCATTTGGTTCTTTTTATATCAATGGAAGACTGGTCACACCGCATAAACAGCTGTTAATACCAGTGCTGTCAATTTTTAATCAAGAAAAAAAGCTGTTTTTAGCTGGAGAGAAGGAAAAAAACAGCTGACAATATTCTACAAAAAAGCGCAAAAAAAGTGGCTTTTTTATGGTCTTAATTTGTTGGTTTTATTTATAAGATTTTCAGCAAGTCGTCTAATTCTTCGCGATCTATTTTATTTTTTTTTGGAACGCCCATCGCACTTGTGTGTTTTTTAGTGGTTGCATTAGCACGCAAATCACTTAGCTGTGCAGTAAATGTGGTCTTGCAGTAGCTGCATAGACCCTTTTTTCGTCCGTGTCATCCCTTCGAAGCCATGCCTTAAATTCTTCGCTCTTTCGCCAAGCATTACGGCATTTTTGGTAATTCTATTTTGGCATAGCAAAATATGTGTAAATCACACATACGCGCATTTCATATGGTAAAGTTTGCCTTATGGTGCCTTTACACTAGTTGACAAGCTTGTCAATTTCATCTCAGTAGGCTGTGCTTTTTACCAAGTCAACACACTTTTGCTTAGAGTTGACCATCGTTTACACTAGAGTTGATTAAGTTGCCATCAAAATTTTCAGCCTACTGAGATGAAATTGACCAGCTTGTCAACTAGTGTAAATGCCCCTTTAAAGTAGTGGTGGTGGTATTAGCAAATATCGATAAAACATATGATTAAGCTGCCACTCTTACACACATTTGGTATATTTCTACCAAAACTGGTATATTTTTAGCGAGTTAGTAAACTTTTTTTTACAGATTTTCAAAAATGTTATTGTTTTGGTAACAAATTTGTTTTCTTGCAAGTGACAACCGTACATATTTTTATGAAATTGTTGGAAACATTAAAAAAGCGGAAAAAAAGCCAAATGCATTTATCAAAAAGCCAGAATTCCCGCTTCCCGCAATTCCCAAATTTTTCCCGCAATTGGTCTTCAAAAACATCCAGATTTGACGGGAAAAAAGCTAAGTTGGCAGCACTGGTTAATATATGCTGGGCTTGGTCACACTTTCAAAATAGGTCACAAAATGCACAAAAATAAAAATAACTATTAAACTGTCATTCAAGAAACTGAACTAGCAAGGCATAGGGAAATAAAAACAATATCAGAAACCGGTGCCGATAAAGCTACCGATAAGGTTTGTACACTAAATACATGCGTAATTTAAATGCAATTTCAAATGACGCAGCAATCGGGGAAGTCAGGAAATCACATTTGCTA
Organism: Drosophila suboccidentalis; assembly: GCA_037043435.1. Taxonomy (NCBI): domain Eukaryota; kingdom Metazoa; phylum Arthropoda; class Insecta; order Diptera; family Drosophilidae; genus Drosophila; species Drosophila suboccidentalis. The sequence goes on from JBAMBK010002779.1 coordinate 129,157, forward strand.
TGAATCACAAAATAAATCAAAGAAACAAAATATATATGTATATATGTGTACACAGATCTAAGCATACGTTTATAAAACACACTATGTCCAGCAACACATGTGTGCGGGTCATAGTTTAGCATTTATCGATTAATTTCGACATTTTGTCAAGATCGTTAAAGTTAGTATACAGACATATGTAAATATAGGGGAATCCCCAATAGAACCTGACGAATGAATGTTGTTTTAACATATGCGAACATTTGCGTACCTTTTAGTGAGAAACCAATTGTAGAGGCAACATGAGCGAAGAGGAATCATTCGTTATTTTGGGCAGTTCCCCTCTGCCGTCGCTCTGCTCGCATGGTAATTCCCTACTTCACGATGCCCTCGATGCCCACGACGATAAATTGCAACATGATGGAGACAAACCTAATGAGAGTGAGAGCGAGAGTGTGGCTGCCTCTGCCATTTTGATCCAGCAAAGCAATATTCCGGACTTGACAAAGGAGCAAAAACAGGAGAGCAGTCTACCAACAACATTGCCATCCGAGCAAAACTCCTTGGCCGCCAGTTTTCTAATGGGTGACGTTAATCCCGACGTGCTTAAGGTGTGTATGCAAATTAACCACAACAATGGGTCTTACATAAGTCTAATTTCTTTAAAATTCTTGTCAACAGAACAGCGTGTACTCACAATTTCCCAGCCTTTGCTCGATGCAAGCATGTGCCGAGGATGTGGTAAAACTCCAAACAATGATGACCGAATACATGGCATTAAAACGTATGTGTAGTGTTATTCCCTGTTGTGCTTTGCAAGAGTACGAAATCTGCTGTAGCTTATGCCAATCAGATAGCCATCTTCAATTCCTTTCGATTATTTAAATTACAGCAGATTTGTGCTCTTGTTTATTACAATTTCGAGTAATCCTTTGCATACATTTGTAGTTAAGCAGCTTGTTTGTATGGCATTAACTGTATATGGCAATTTTCTTATATTAATATATATTATTTTCCATGCAGAAACGTTGGATAAAGTCAATCATACGATGCAGGAATATTATAAAATTACACAGCAGTGGAGAAAGGAGGCAGCTAGCCGGGAAGATGAATATAAGGAGAAATTACAAGAATGCCAAGCGCAGATTGACAAGTTAAATGACGAAAACCGGCAGCTAAAAAAGGAGGTTGAAATTAACTTGGAGCAAATGCGTCTGGTTGAGGATATACGCCAAAAGGAACACGATGAACTTAGACAAAGCGTGTCGGAAAAATCTTCACTAATAAACAATATGCGTGTTGAAATTGATAAACTGCAACAACACCAAGTGGTAGGTGAAACAAGATAGCTGATATACATATACAAATGTGTTTCCTATCATGCTGAAAGCGAGTGATAAGGAATACATTTTATTAGCTGGGGCCTTATCATAATCAACAATCAATTGCAGCCGTCCTTCGAGTACGTTCCTGATGATGGCAAGCCAGAAGCGGAATATATTAAACGAGACGAACACGAGCTCCAACTGAAGGAACTGCGAAAAGAAATGTCAGCCTTGTTGGCCGAAAACCTGGAAATCAATGATATGGTTTGTAGACGGCATACATAATAATTGAATATTGAATTCATCTGACTAATCACTCGATTATAGAAAAAAACCTACATCGAGGAAATAAACTGCTTGAAGGTTAACATAACTAGTGCAGAAGAGCTAATCAATGTGATGCGTGCCGATATCAACAGCTTGAAAGCCAAGGATGTGCAGAAAGACGATGAAATCGAAAGTTTGAAGACACAAATTGAAATATACAGACGAGATTTCGAAATGGAGCGCGCTGATCGTGAAAAGAACGCTGGTGAAAAAGAACAATATCTAGTGGATTTGCGTGCATTACAAAGGCGCAACCAAGAGCTCATCGAGGCTCTGGCTGAAGCGCACAAGAGCAAAAAGTCCAGCATCACACCGTCAACATCAGCATCAGCATCGGCCTCCAGCAAAAGCAGCCTGCGAGATGAACAGAGACCAGTGAGAGTATGCAATAATGTGCATAGTCTGTATATACATTGCTAATATGTTTGTTTTCTATTATTTATATTACCAGGTCTTGGATCCAACAGGCGCAGCTGCTAAGACCGCGGACACTGTACTGCGCTGTCCCATATGCTCAAAGTCGTTTGGCGCCCTTACTGTCCTGCAAAGTCATGTCAATGACTGCCTGGATAAGAATTAATCACTATATTATTAAATGTATTTTTTTTTCTCTTTTATTTACAAAGATACATTGCTTATTTTAAGTAAAAAAAACTTTATAGAATTAACGGTATAAGTATATACCCGGATACATATATTACATGTTTGGAATTTATTGTATATCAGTTAAAGTTTGCTTTGTATAGGCGGCATTTCTAGCGACCAGACCCGTCGGACATCCTGGCTTGCCACAAGATTGCTTAGCACTTTTACATCTAAGAGATAATAATAAAAGAATTAGTTGTACAAAATAAAGTTACTCATCATTCTACGCACCACTGGTTCTAGCGAATTCTTGTAATGTTTGGCGAATATCAAAAGTCGGAATGGCTGTGTTTATGTTTGGATATACAACATCATCGTGTTTTATATTGGACACACAAACGCCGAGGATGTTGCCGTTTTGGTCAAACATTGGACCACCGCTTTGACCAGCCTGCACGCTGCCATCCGACATTATGGCGCCCTGATCGCACTTGATAATGCGTCCTTGAAATATGGACGGATTAAAGTCGTACTTAAAGTTGAAGTTCACATAGTAGGGAAAGCCGGCGTTGTACACAGTTTGTCCCAAGGTAGCGCGATTGCGGGCCAAACGAACGCACTGAAGCTCGGGCACATCGTCGGGAGCTGTAAGCAGAGCTAAGTCATAGGGTCGATTCTCATCGGGATTGCACCAAATAACATCTGATTGAAATTCTCGATCAATAGCACGACAGAAGACTTTGCCGTTGACCTGCAAACATTTATTGAATAGTTAAAGGACAATTGGTTTGTCGGAATATACTTACCTGTCCAACGACATGCGCGCAGGTAAGAATGAAGCGTTTGTTGTGAACCTTGATGAACGTGCCAGTGCCTTGCTGACCAGACGATTCGATAACTACAATTGTGCGCTCCCCTTTAATACAAAACAAAATCAATTCATACTACTACTAGCATTCAATCTGAAGCACTACTTGCATGCAAAATTAGATGGCTCTCGGGTTAAATTAAACATTGTAATAGGAGTGCCTAGTTGTTCCATAAAATCGCGCAGTAGATAACCAAAGTTGGCAGCCAACGTAAGGTTGACGTTTTCCTGGTCCCGCTGGAATGATGTACAGATGATCACGCCGACCAATCGACTGAAATAGATAGGAGTCCTTAATGTCTCGATTTATTTTAATATCTTACACACTTACAGTTTGTTGTTAAACACGGCGGATCCCTCACAGCCCAAAGGCAACGCATTCGATAAGCCAAATAGAGAGCTGCCCATCACATTGGACACCTTGCCAATACTTATGGTTTTGTAAAAGTTCTCCAAGCCAAACGGCGAACACATGACCAGCACATCGTCCAGTGTGTGAATGGGTTGCAAGTAGCGCAAATAGCTGGCGATGTGCTGAAGGAAGCCTTTAAAAGATTCACGCTCCTTCAACGCTCGCATGGTCAACACCAAAAAACTGGAGCGCAATACATTTTGGCTATCAGAGTCGGCATTCATTAATATCTTGTGAAGATTACGCGACACATCTTCCGCACAAAAGACGTAAACCGGCTGTGCTGTGTACCGCGTCAAAATGTGCGCTACCTGGCCAGAAGTTTGAGAACTTCGATCCGTCAGTGAACGACGCTGTCGATCAAAGGTCACCAGATAATTTAAACTACGCAATAGTTTGCCCTCATCACTGGATTCGTTCTGTGCATCGACCAGCTTGCACTGCTGCAAGCTCTGAATGATTTTATCCCCATCTCCATCCGTACGCACATAAGGCTGTAAAATGCTGCAGGAGCTTATAATGATCTCGTTGTTGATTATAACAGCCGATTGCTTGACAGACTGCTTAGCCGATTGAGTCGTCACTTCAAGCAGTGCGTGCCGAATTTTCAGCAACATTATTTACAAGTTGCCATTAAAAGCCAAAGGCCAATTGAGCAAAAAATCACTGAACTAAACAATTTCTTTGTTTTGATAAACAAAAAGCAATAACAAGAGGAAAATAAAAACAAGGTTGTATTTTTGATTTCAGAGAGAGAGAACAAAAACTTGGCGTTTTGTGCATTCAAGCGATACGATCCCTCTAATTGCCATTATATAACTGAGTAATTTTCAGTGGTATGATTTATTTAAATGGTAAACACTTAAATCGGTAGCAAAAGTGTAAACATACTTATATTAATATTAATGAATTTTGCCTCCATTTTTAAATCAGTAACTGGACACCGCTTGTGCCGACGCTGTGACGTAGGAGCACAACCTTGTACCTTAAAGCATGTCAGCAACAGCTGATGCCTGTCAGCTGTTGCCGCGAATACCAAAACATTCGGTATAACCTCACATCAGAGCACCAAACTTCGCTGCAGCTACAAATTTGGATTACTGATGGTTAACTTTGCATAATGTTTGCTTTAAGAGTTCGACTGCTGCGCCCGCTGCAAAGCAGCTGTGGCTACTCTACGCGCAGTTTCACACATAAAAACCTGTTGGAGTTGTCAGATCGTGGATTCTTTCAGAGCATTTTCCCGGACACTGCGGCGTAAGTTAATGATGACGAAATAAGGCCATATTCTGTATGAAAAACACTTTCTATGCAGTCCGAAGATGAAGAGCCTATTTAAGAGTTCACAGCAGAGCATATACGCTGGCTTTGATCCCACAGCGGACAGCCTGCACGTCGGAAACTTGCTCGTGATTATGGGTCTGTTGCACTGCCAACGCGCCGGACACAAACCGATTGCGTTGGTGGGCGGAGCAACGGGCCTGATCGGGGACCCGAGTGGACGGAAAACGGAACGAAATCAGTTGGGCGAGTCTGTTATTGAGAAGAACCTGCTGGCCATTGAGCGACAGCTGCTCAAAGTGTTCAAAAACCACGAGGACTGCCTCTGGGATACTAAGAAATGCAGCTCTAACCTGGAGCCTCTCACGTGAGTATCATGCAGACTCTATACTCATCCATTTGTATGATAAATGTGAATATGATTTGCTTTAGAATCGTTAACAATGCTGATTGGTATGCAAATCTGAGCCTCATCGACTTTGTTGCCAATATGGGACGGCATTTTCGCATGGGCTCAATGCTCTCAAGATCTTCCGTTCAGTCTCGCCTGGAATCGGAGGATGGAATGAGCTTCACCGAGTTTACCTATCAGATCTTTCAGGCTTACGACTGGCTGCATTTGCTGCGCAAACACAACTGTTGCTTTCAGATGGGCGGCTCCGATCAAATGGGCAATCTGATGACTGGACACGAGCTAATAAGTCGCGTTGAGCGTGATCGCGAGGTCTTTGGAATGACTCTGCCAATAGTCACCAACGAGGAAGGCGATAAGTTTGGCAAATCTGCTGGAAATGCTGTATGGCTCGATGAGAATAAGACATCTCCATTTGCATTGTATCAGTTCTTCATGCGCATGCCGGACTCCGAAGTGGAGAAGCTACTTAAGCTCTTCACATTTATTCCCCTGCCCGAGGTGGAGCAACTGATGCAGGAGCACGTTAAGGAGCCGGAGAAGCGCAAGGCTCAGACTCTGCTTGCGGAAGATGTGACCTTGCTGGTTCATGGAGGTATACTATTATTGGATTACATTATCTGATAGATACTAATGCTTACAATTTGCAGAGCATGGATTAAAGCAAGCCGAGCGTGTAACCAACGCATTGTACAAGGGAAACGTTGACGGTCTGGCCGAGTTGAGTCTGGCTGAAATCAAGCAAACTTTCCAAGGCGCCACGATGGTCGACATCCTCAACGAGCCTGGCATGTCCACGCTACAGCTGGCAATGAAGGCCAAGTGTTTTCCCACAGAAAGTGAGTTTCTCCTGTTGTAAATACATACAACTTAATCTAATATGTTAATATTGAATTTTAGCTGATGCCGTACGCATTATAAGTGCCGGTGGCTTCTATGTGAACCAAAAGCGAGTGCAGAACATTGCAGAAGTCATTACCACCGGCATCCACATACTTCGGAACGGAGTGTCTCTATTGCGCGTGGGCAAACGCAACTTTTACATTGTAAGATGGCAACAGTGATATGTACATAATTGTTGTTGTGTTTTGAATACATAAGTTATATTTAAATACAAGTTAAGTGTCTATTCAGTAGGTACATTATTATTTATTATTTGCCTCTTGGCGCTGGATTCTTACGCCAGCGCTTGCGTGCTAGTAGATCCTTGGCCTTTTCCTTCTTCAAGTCCTTGTCGTAGAATTTGCCACTCTTTGTAAACGTCTTCTGTTCGTTGCGCATCTCTGCCAACTTGCGATTCTTCTGTTTGATAATGTTCTTCTTGTTGGCTGATTTCTTCTTTCCCGCCTCAGATATCTGCACCTTAATCTTCCTGCCCTGCAGCTCTGTGTTGTGCAACTGGAAGCCTTGTTGGAAGCCTTTCAGGTCCGCCATTTCCACAAAGGCAAATCCACCGCGCCGTTTCTTGGGAATGCGTATTGATTTCACAGCACCAACAACTTGAAAGTGCGACTCCAAGTCCTCCTTTGTGGTCTCAAAGTTCAGATTCGTAACGTACAGCACATGTCTGTTTAGTTTCGAAGCACCACGCAGCAGGCTATTCAATTGGTCTTTAGTTATATGACCGTCGGCATTAGACTCTTCTTCCTCGGACCCCGATGCCTCACTGCCATCATCCCGCTGGTTAGCTTCTGCATCGATTATTTCATTTGGCTTATCAGCTTCAGCTTCAACTTCATCTTCATCAGTGCTGTCAGAATCGATTGGATTTGTTGTTTGCTCTTTGTCTACATAAGTTCCTTCAAAAATCTCTTTGCGCTTTTCATCATCGAAGTTACCCAATAGATCAGCAGAGTCATCGTTGACTGCTCTACGCACTCGTTTGGGCTTAACATGCAGCTCCACTTCGTACTCACTCCCAGAGTCGGACTCACTCTCAGTCCCGGGCATGGCTTTTCAAAAATAAATATACAATCCAAAACTCTGACAAACAATATCAACAGCACGTGTGGCAATTCATTCGTTGTGAATGCCAAATTCGCACGACTCCTTCTTCTTCTTCCTAGTTTAGTATTGGTTAATAAATTCGCCTCGAATTTTAAATTCTTGTTGTTTATTTTAGTGACTTGAAATTTTTTTATTAGTGTCTGCAAACTGACACTAATTGTGAATAATAAATTAAGTAATTTCTCATGCTATTTCTTGTTTGATTCGCCAAACCGGCCAATGTGTCGTTGCATTTTAACCGGTATATTTATTTAAATTGTATGCAAATTGAAACATTTTTTTGACACGATTAGATAATTAAATGGCTTAAAACATTACTTCAGCACTTGTCTATAATCATCTTCTTTGTCAAATATCTCTTAATTATTTGCAAGCTATCCATTTTAACTAAAATTAATATATAAAATAAATAAAAATTCAAAAGAAGTAAAGCTTACTCCGAAAAGACCTACACATTTGATGACTTATGACATCTTATAAAACACCAACAATTTTAACAATCTGATAAGCTAATGAGCAAAAATAATTAAACGAAATATAAATAAAGATCCAGTTTGGTGAAATTTATGTTGTCCAGCGAGTTTAGAAATTTCATCAGACTTTTGGCGAATTCCTATAAAAGCTTAGCGCAATTGCAGATTTCATTAGTTCTGTTTCGCACTTAGATAACAACTAAACAACCATCTCAACATGAAGTTCGTGGTAAGTGTTAATCTCAATTTACAACAAATTTACAGTAGTTAAATCAAAGTTGAAATTGTTTCCTAGATTGTCCTTGCTTGCCTTTTGGCCGTCGCCTATGCTGGTGATGAGAGGAGTGCCGTTGCTACCGAAGAGAAGTCTGAAGTAAATCCCGACGGCTTCTATTACACAGTGGAAACTTCCAACGGCATTAGAGCTGATCAGAAGGGACATGTGGTTGACGACAAAACCAATGTAGTAGAAGGCAGCTATAAATATGTATCCCCTGAAGGAATCGCAGTTGAGGTCTCCTATATTGCCGATGAGAACGGTTACAAAGTAATTTCTTCTAAGCCCTAAAACGTTTTAAAGGCCAGTCTAATAAATTGCAAGCACATAGAAAAAGTCTTATTTATAAATAGCTAAATTATTTTGTGCGAGATGCCAAGTTAACATTTTTTAATCAGAAAATTATCAAAATTTAAAATTGTGAATGGATTCGACGACAGACAATAAATGCATTCAACGTCACCAATCCGACTAATAATGTAGAAGATACCACCACTTAAAATAAAGGGTGATTTTTTAAGAGCTATAGGAAAGTTTTCAAAAAAAAAAACACATACAATTTAGAAAAATGCATGAAATCTTTATTTGAATCGATAGTACGGTTCATATAATTTAATGTTTGAAGATTATTTAATGCAAATGTTGACCGTGACTGCGCCTCAAATGGTCCATCCGCTTAGTCCAATTTTGGCATACTCTTTCCAACATTTCGGCCGGTATCTCACGAATAAATGCTTCAATGTTGTCTTCCAATGCGTCAATTGAAGCGGGCTTGTCTGTATAGACATGAGCTTTAACATAGCCCCACAAAAAATAGTCTAAAGGCGTTAAATCGCACGATCTAGGCGGCCAATTGACCGGTCCCCAACGTGAAATAAAATGTTCACCGAACTCGCCTCTCAATAAGTCTATTGTTGCGAGTGCTGTGTGGCATGTGGCACCATCTTGCTTAAACCACATCTAAGCCAAGTCTAGATCTTACATTTGGGGCAAAAAAAAGTTTGTAACCATTCCGAATAACCGCCTCAGAAGGTCGAGCATGTATTTTGATGATAAAATTCAAAAATTTGCAAGCGTTGTTCGTTTGTAAGACGATTCATGGTTAAATTATAGACCAAACTGAAGATGTTTGACAGTGAAACAAAACACGAAAAGTGCGTGAACTGTTTAAACCAGTGTTGCCAAAAAGATAATAGCTAAAAAATCACCCTTTACATAAAATCTTCTTATTTGACTTAAAATAAAATTTCTTCTTATTTATTTTGCTGAGAAGAAGAACGGTATGCTTTGCTCCCAAGACACGGTGGCAACCATAAAGTCCCAGAAAAAACTCAGTTTCAATACTTAACTCATTTTTAAAAATTAAGTTTTTAATAGCTTAATTTTGAAGCTAGAATTTTAAAAATTTCACACGAGTTTTTGTTATATTTTTGTAGGGTTTCTTAAATTTTTTTAGGTTATATAAAGTTTTTAGTTCTTTATTTTCTATTTTTAATATATTTTACAATTTCACAACCTTCTCGGTCAGCGCTTGCTAAAAGAGTAAAGTATCGAAGCTCGTTGTATCGATATGGTTATTCAATAATATCGATACAACTCGCTTCTTCAAATATCGATACATGTAATGCTTAAATCTATCGATTAGCTTAATTTAATTTTAAATATTTATTACGATCTTTACAGTTACGTTCACCAAACGTTCTTTAAAATTAACTTTTTTATTTTATTTAATTTATAATTTATTTGGTTTTACTAAAATTGTACTTATTGCTAAATTAACAAGTAACGTTTTTCAACTGACTGACTTTGGCGCCATAAATACGCCACCTATGCTTTGTTTTTGAAAACAACTATCGTCTTTTTTGAGAGAACAATGAGAAAGAGAGAGAAAGTGATAGCGGCGCTGCTCATGAGCGCACATCATGTGTTTTGAACTCCGATTTATTGCAATTAAATGTGGACACACGGTTCGAGCACCACAGCAAAATAAATAAAAATAAATATGTACTCCAACCTAAAACCTAATACAACAAAATACCTATTTCTGAATTGATGAAAAAATTAGCCAATCCGAAAAAATAAGTGCCATTGCGCCAACAGGACAAAAAAGAGTTTTGGCGCAAAAACTATGGTTGTCGAATATTTTTAGAATAACGTATCGATGATATTTTCTGTTTTAAAAAAGTATCAAAATTATATTTAATATATCGTTTTGAAACATCGATATAATTGATATTTTTTTTTCCACCTTTTTTTTCAAAAAAAAAAATTTAATACTGTGCCCCACAATAAAAAGAGATAGTCTTATTATTCAAGCATAACAATAAAATTTATGAAATTCCAGTTTTGCAGGTAAAATACATTTAACATTAATATATTAAGTAAACATAAATATGAGATTCGAGTTTTAATGTATTTTTGTAATGTATTTTTTTTCTCTCCGCTGCACTACTTATTGAGTTTACTCCCTTGCTTTACAGGTCACAGAGTGACCAACACACAAGTTTCATACAAGTTTAAGTGAAATTCAAGCGAAAGCGATCTCTGTGACACCCCTGATTAGAGGTGGAGAACTATCGATGGCACTATCGGCACTATCGATGGTCAAGCACTATCGAGCCGCCATCGATGGCAGGCCTGCACTATCGATAGTGGTCGAAAGTTTATTATAGAACTTAACGCCACGGTTGCCACAATTGGCGTTTTTGCGCTAAAACTGGCTCTTTTTTTCCTGTTGGCGCAATGGCACTTTTTTTTCGATTTGGCTCTATTTTTATCAGTTCAGAATAAGTTTCTGTTTGTGTCCGAAATATTTTTTATTTAATTAAATGCAAAAATAACATGAACTGCATAAACAAGTTTTGGCTCTTTTTTAGTCAATTTGGCTCACTTTTTGTTTGTTTTTGGCTCAATCAGATATTTTTTAGTGGCAACCGTGCTTAACGCGTCCCAGAAAAGCGCACATTTTGCATCGCAGCTTCAGAAACGCTTAAGTTTTGTGTTGAATAGTTATATATATTTTTATGTCATGGATGTCGAAAAAATAAGGGGAAACAAAACGCAAATGGAGCTAATAAAAATGTCTAACTTTCATGTTTAACATACAAAATGAAAAAAAAAAATTTTTTTATATATATGAAACCTAAATTAATAAAAATTTTTAAATTTTGTTGGAGTTTTAAATAAAAATTTATAATTTTTGGAATACATATTTGTTCAAATTAACACACTATCGAAAACTATCGATAGCTATCGATGGTTTGGAAAATAATATCGCTGACTATCGATGGTGCCGGCTATCGATAGTTCTCCACCTCTACCCCTGATAATATAAAAAAAAAATATCGCATATTCGATATATCGGCAAATCTGATATCGCGATATAAATATATTATTTTTTATAAAAAATATCGATATATTGATATTTTGATATATTATCAACAACCCTAGCAAAAACGCCAATTGTGGCAACACTAACACAACATTAATAAAAAAGAGACCGAAATTACTTTTGCTTTTTTGCAGAATGGTTTGGTTGATGTTTTGTTAAATTTCAAATAAGAACAACAATATGGCTTCGGAGTCTGCAGCAATGGATTGCTCAGAGCACGTAGATACGACGTCGACTGGCACTTCAACAGAATTAGTTGCAAATAAATCGCTTGTCGCGGCATCCTGCGCCACCGGCATCGCAGAGCAGGCAGAAGAAGAAGCAACTAGAGCCTCTGAGAATGAAGTCGATAAGCCAGTGTCCTTGGACGAAGAAGAATCGTCAACAGCTGGTGATATTCCAATGGTCGAACCATCTTCAAATGAGCAAAATAAAGCGTTGGAAAGTGACAAGAGCATCGAATTAACTGCATCTGCTGATGAGAAAGAACAAGAAAAACCAAATATGACAAGTTCAAAGGAAGACACCGTATCTTCAGTAGAAAAACTTGATTCAACTAAACCAATCGAGACGGACTTGGATAGTAGCATTGAACTAATCAGCAGCCCGCTTACTGACGATGGTGGCGATATTGAAAAAGACAAGGACTTCAATGAGGAAATTCGTGCGCCAACTCCTAGTGAGGGCACAGAATCGTCAATAGGAAATGTTGAATCCGCTAAGCCAATTGAAGTTGATTTGGATAGCAGCATTGAAATGATTGAAAGCCCCGTAGCTGCGCCTACGTCTTCGGGCAACGTTGATTTGGAACAATCAGTTGGCAAGGAAAAGGAACGCGTGGTCGACAGCGACAGCAGTATTGAACTCATTAGTAGTCCTGACAAGGACGCTGATGGCGATCAGGATAAGGATTCATTTGCAGAAAACATGGAATCCAAGCTAGAACCAGAATCAGAGTCGAAACACACCCAAGATGATGCAAAAGAAGAGGAGGAGGAGGTAAAGACACTTCAAAAAGACGACATTCAGGTATCTACAGACAAGGATACTGATGATGCCGAAACAAATAACGATTCCAATGAGAAGGTGGAGGAATGTGCCCCAGGATCTCCACAATCCACTCCGGACACACAACTAGAAGATAAATTATCTGAGCCACAGGAGACTGGACAAAAAACTGAGCACATGGAATTAGATGCAGCCATAGAAGATGTCATCAAGGAAGAAGAACTGAAAACTGAAGATATACCAGAAGCGAAAGACGTCGACATGACAGAACGGGACGACCTGGTTGAAGACAATGAGATCTACTACAAGAAGGATTGCGTCAATTGCAACTGCCAGAAGACACACAAGCAATTTGTTCGCGCCAGCTTGGCAGTGCTTAACTACTTCAAAGTGCCCAGAAAGACGCACAACCGGCAGTACATCTGTATGGATTGCTACGACGCAGCAATGGATGTATACGAGGTGGGTACTTCCCAAAGAATTGAGTAATTCAAGTACAATAAACTGTCTTAAATATCTTAGGACTATGCTGGATACTTGATCGCCAAGCAGCCGTTGCTGCTGCGCGATTTCAAGCAAGACCATGCCGACTTTGTGGCACTGGACAGCAGCGACGAAGAGGAAAATGACGATGAGCCGAGTGAGTGCGATTCTCTCATCATATAGAACCTATTTTTATGCTTGCATCTTTCCTGCAGACAAAGCTGAATTTTCGCAAAACGACTTGCATCTAATTGAGGACGAGTTGGAGGATGCCATCAAAACTGTTATGAGCAAGGTGAATATGAACGACCAAATGGCTTGGTCGAAGACCATCTTGCAGTCAAAGTCGGACCGCATCGGACGTGAGCTTGATTTGGCCAACGATGAGCTGAGCAAGCTGCAGAATATGGCTGACAAAATGCACTTTGCTTTGTACAATCACTGCCAAGTGGTGCATAAGCATTTGCCGCCATTGGATCTCTACCAAAACATGACTGATTATGTGGTAAGTGAAAGATGAATATCGTGTAAGCAATCCGATTAACCAGTATCTTGGATTTCAGCAAGTGCCACCAGCTGGAGATATAGAGCGTCCGCCTATCCAGCTCAACGAGACCTATTATGCTGTCAAGAATAAGGCCATCGCCAGCTGGGTTTCAGTCAAAGTTATTGAGTTTACAGAAAGCACAACTGTTGGCGGCCACTTGGTTAAGAGCTACAAAATCAAGTATCTTAACACGCCATACCAAATGGTCAAGACTGTAACGGCCAAGCATTTGGCCTACTTTGAACCGCCACCAGTTCGCCTAACAATTGGTAAGATATCACACAGCGTAACGTGTCGAATGTCTCATTTCTAATCTTTAAATTCTTGTTGTCAGGCACTCGGGTTATAGCCTATTTCAATGGAAGCACGTTGTCGCGGGGCAAGGAGCGAGCCGTGGTACCCAGCGCCTTCTATCCGGGAATTATTGCAGAGCCACTGAAGCAGGCCAACAGATTTAGATATTTGATCTTCTATGATGACGGTTATACGCAGTATGTGCAGCACAATGATGTGCGATTGGTTTGCATGGCATCGGAGCGAGTGTGGGAGGATGTGCACCCCGGCTCGCGAGATTTCATTCAAAAGTATGTGGAAAAATACTCCGTTGACCGACCGATGGTGCAGTGCACGCGTGGCCAAAACATGAACACCGAATCAAACGGCACCTGGCTTTATGCCCGTGTCATTGACATCGATTGCAGTCTTGTGCAGATGCAGTTCGACGATGACAAGAATCATACCGAGTGGATATATCGCGGATCCTTGCGACTGGGTCCCGTCTTCAAGGAAACGCAAAATGCGCTCAACAGCGCCAATGCCATGCAACAACATCGTTTGCCACGTGTAAGTTACGCTTTAACATAAAGAAACAAACAATACAATTGGCATTTTCTTTTAGCGCACTGAGCCGTTTATACGCTACACCAAGGAAATGGAGACGAGCAACAGACAGGTTAACCAGCAGATGCGAGCCATTGCGCGCAAGAGCAGCTCTGCTCCACAGAATGTCAACAATCTACCGACATCTTCAGCCTCGGCGGCAGCTGTCAATGCAGCGACTGCAGCTCGCAACACGGTGCGCCACTTGAACAACTCGACGATCTATGTGGATGACGAGAATCGACCCAAGGGCAATGTCATCTACTTCACAGCCAAGCGCAATGTCCCACCTAAGATGTACACGCCACATGGCTGCTCACCGGGTTGTTTGTACAAAATTGTACATCGTTTGGACAGTTACAGCCCGTTGGCTAAACCACTGCTGTCTGGCTGGGAGCGCTTGGTTTTCAAGCAGAAAGCTAAGCGTAATGTGGTTTATCGCGGACCCTGTGGCAAGAGCTTCCGCAATCTGGCCGAGGTGCACGCCTATTTACGCGTCACGGAAAACGTGCTGAATGTGGAAAACTTTGACTTTACGCCAGATTTGCGTTGCTTAGCGGAATATTCCATTGAGTCTCCCATTGTGCGGGATCCGGATATTTCCAAAGGTCAAGAGAAAATGCCTGTTCCACTGGTTAACTACTATGACAACACCCTGCCACCGCCCTGCATCTATGCCAAACAGCGCATACCCACAGAGGGTGTGCATTTGAATCTTGACGAGGAGTTCCTGGTGGGCTGTGATTGTGATGATGATTGCTCGGTAAGTGACCCTTTATCTCTATGATTAAGTACTCGTTTTGATTTGATTTTTGAAATTTTGATTTAAGGATAAGTCAAAGTGCGCCTGCTGGCAGCTGACGGTTGCGGGCGCCAAATACTGCAATCCCAACAAACCCATCGAGGAGATCGGATATCAGTATAAGCGACTGCACGAGCATGTCCCCACGGGCATCTATGAGTGCAACTCCCGCTGCAAGTGCAAGAAGAACTGCTTGAATCGTGTGGTGCAGCATTCGCTTGAAATGAAGCTGCAGGTTTTCAAGACTTCGAATCGTGGCTGGGGATTGCGGTGCGTCAATGATATACCCAAAGGTGCCTTCATATGCATTTATGCAGGACACTTGCTCACCGAAACTATGGCCAACGAAGGCGGTCTGGATGCAGGTGATGAATATTTTGCCGACTTGGATTACATTGAGGTGGCCGAGCAACTGAAGGAGGGCTACGAATCCGACGTTGAGCACTCCGCAACGGAAGAAGAAGAAGACACTTATGCTCCAGATCCAGAGGACGATGATGAATTCAAGCCCAATAAGTATTACCAACCTCGCAAAAAGGACAAGTTGCGGGCTTCCCGCAGCCAGTCAAATCAGGCCAATGAGCTGGACTCGCAGGAGCGTGCTGTAATTAATTTCAATCCAAACGCTGATCTGGATGAAACAGTGCGTGAAAACTCAGTACGACGGCTCTTTGGCAAGGACGAGGCTCCCTACATAATGGATGCCAAGACAACCGGCAATTTGGGTCGCTACTTTAATGTGAGTCCGTTCGAAAGCCAGCAATGAATGTCTTTAATCTTTAATCCTCTCTTGCAGCACTCTTGCGCACCCAATTTGTTCGTGCAAAACGTATTCGTGGACACACATGATCTGCGTTTTCCATGGGTTGCTTTTTTCTCGGCCGTTCACATTCGGTCCGGCACTGAGCTAACTTGGAACTACAACTACGAAGTCGGCGTGGTGCCTGGAAAAGTTCTGTATTGTCAATGCGGAGCTTCGAATTGTCGCATACGTTTACTGTAAAGAATACTTCTATTTTAGTTACGTAGCTAAAAGCTAAAATTGATTAACGCATTTTAAGCATGCACAAACAATAACATAATTCCATTTGAAACAAATAAATAAACATTCATTGACATGATTACCTTTAGGTTTAATTATTTCTCATAAAAAAAAAAAACAAGTGTTTAAGATAGCGCGCCATGACAGTTTATATCGATATCGATATATTACAATTATCGGCCTCTCAATTAAATCAATGGCTTCCAAACTGTAACTACTGCTACCATGAGCTTAGTGCTGGTAAATTATCGTTGAAGCGTAATTGGACTATTGCTCAACACTAGACAGGGGCCGATGCTGAAAAAGGCAAAAGCAAATTAAATTTTGAGAGTGTAATTAAATTCCTGCCGTAATGTGCTCTACTGCAATACTATAACAGTAAAGTTGTACGTGCAACTCGCGGCGCTTGTGAATTAAGTGGGTGGCAACCGTACAACGATAACTCATCATACATACACTACAAGCGAGTTCCGCCCTCGCCTCACCCTTGCACTAACAAGAGAGAGAGAAAAAAATCGATTTTGTGATAGTGATAACAGAGCTTACGCTTACGACGAGTCATAGGCCGAGGCTCTTCTGAATTCAATTCGAGACAAATTAGTTGACCTACTACCAAACGGAGGCATCATGAATTTAGATTTTGCCAGGGTGTGCGGCAAGCACAACCTCATCTACGAGGCGTACTACAAACAGGTAACGTGTCCGAGTTGTGGCCCGAATACGCTGGAATGTGTGTGGCGGTCAATTTCAACCCCCTATTGATTTTTACGCATTTGTGCCAAATTTGTAGATTGATCCGAAAGGAACTGGTGCCATCGAAGCCATGACGGCGGCAAAGTTCTTGAAAAAATCGGGCCTCAGCGATGTGGTGCTAAGCCGTATTTGGGATCTATCCGATCCGAATGGCAAGGGCTTTCTCGATAAACCAGGTTTCTTTGTGGCCCTCAAGCTGGTCTCGCTGTCGCAGGCGGGCCAGGTGGCCAACATGAACAACATCTACATGGACACAGTGAATCCCCCTAAAGTGGTAAGTTGAAGAGAAAAAAACAAGACAAAACGATTACACAACATCTTTGATAAACTTGTAAACATTTTGTCTGTCAGGGTGAAATTCCAAAAGCAATACCTTCGCGCATACAGACGGTGCCAGTGGCGAATGCCGGTGCCGCCAGTGGCGACTGGACAATTAGTGTGATCGATCGACTCAAGTATGAGCAGCTGTTTGAATCACTCAATCCGCAGAACGGCATGCTGCCGGGCAACAAGGTGAAGGGCGTGCTCATGGACTCCAAGCTGCCGATGAATATACTTGGCACTATTTGGGATTTGGCTGATCAGGATAAGGATGGCAATTTGGATAAGCACGAGTTTATTGTGGCCATGCACCTCGTTTATCAGACACTCCAAAAGCGCACAGTACCGAATGTACTGCCGCCAGAGCTGCGAAAGGCGCCCAAGCCTGCGATGCCACCACCACCAGTTCATGCAGCAGCTGGTGTTGGCGCAGCCATGCCGAAAGCACCCAGCGGCGAGGGATTCGGCGATGGTGGCTTTGTCGCCAACTTTCCCAAAGATATTGCCCCACCGGCAGCCATACCACCATTGCCCGTCGCTGTCCCGCCAATGACGCGCATTCCACCGGTGGGCGCGGTCAGCTCGCAGCCGCTGATACAAACTGATCCACTGATACCAATTGGAGCGCCACCGTCGGTAACGGCCAACGCTGATTGGGTGGTTAGCGCCACCGAGCTGTTGAGATTCGAAGAGATCTTCCGACAGTCTGATTTGGACAAGGATGGTCTGGTCTCTGGTCTCGAGGTGAAAGACATATTCATTAAATCGGGTATACCACAGCGCAGCCTCGCAGATATCTGGTAAGTCAAGGTTAATTCAGTAATGAATGCATTTCATTTCAAGGATACTTCTTAATTTCATCAGTTTTCGATTAAAACGATAAATCATCCTGTTTCTTTTCCTATTTACTATTTAAGGGCACTTTGCGACACCAATCAATCGGGTAAACTAACCGTGGAGCAGTTCGCATTGGCCATGTGGCTCGTGGAACGTAAGCAGCGCGGTGTAGATCCACCCCAAGTCCTCACAGCCAATATGGTGCCGCCGTCAATGCGTGCTATTGTCTCTGGAGTCGATGTGCAGCAACAGGAGCCAAAGCCGACATACTCAAACCCAGAACTGGAGATGATATCCAAGGAAATCGAGGAACTGGCTCGCGAGCGACGTGCCCTGGAAACGGAAATAGCACAAAAGGAGGCCGATGTTCGCATCAAGAATGGAGAAGTGCGCAGCCTTCAGGTTAGCTTACATTTAAGCCAATGTTTGATGGATCATTTGAAATAATT
Source organism: Drosophila suboccidentalis (assembly GCA_037043435.1). Classification (NCBI taxonomy): domain Eukaryota; kingdom Metazoa; phylum Arthropoda; class Insecta; order Diptera; family Drosophilidae; genus Drosophila; species Drosophila suboccidentalis. The sequence goes on from JBAMBK010002779.1 coordinate 147,615, forward strand.
GCAATTGCATTGCAGAGCGAACTGGATACACTGACGGCAACCCTGAAGCAATTGGAGAATCAGCGTGGCGAGGCACAGAAACGTTTGGATGATCTGCAGGCTCAAGTAGTTATCTTTGCAGGCTTCGGATAATGTTTGCATTTTGGGTTTAAATGTTATTTTTATCCATGATTGGTTGATCCTTTCCCTAATTGCTTGCATTTTGCGTTTACTTGTTTCTGTTTATTAGATTTTTACTATAATTGGTTTAATTTAAATATGATTTCCCTTTCTTTACTATGTTCCTCCATTGTTAACAAAAATTGGTATACAAAAACAAATTACTCATACTAAACTCGGTGAATGCACTTTAATACTATGTTACAATAAATCAAGGTGATCAAAAATCTGGCCGTGCTGGCCAATGTAAGTCATGATATAACGTACACCAACAATCAGGTTCGTTTATTTATTTTATCCTTTTGTGTTGGTCCGTTTTGTTACTGTATGTTTTGTAAATGTTTTATGTTCTGCTTGTTTATTTGTTAAATGTCAACGTTTTATCGAGTTTGCACCTTCTAATTCACCCGAGTTTCTGTATTCTTGTAGGTCCATAAGATACGCGATCAGTGTCACAAGCAGGAGGAGACCATCAATGAGCAGGAAGGAGAACTGAATGCTAAACGCTCCGAGTTGCAGAAGCTCAAGGATGAGGAGTCGTCGCTGCAAAAGGAATACGATGAAAACAATCGCGAGCTGTCCAAGCTGACCAAACATCTGCAGAACACGCAGTTGCAAATCAGCTCGGTAAGCAATTCAATCATTTGAAGAAACATTCGATTTCCCCCTATCGATATCTGATATCTGATTCGTGGCATATTGCAGGTGCGATCTATGGTCACACAGTTGATGGAAACGCAGCGCCAGATGACTGATGCTCTGCTCATTTGTCGCGCCGCGATGGAGAATCAAAATGCTGAGCTGGTCTCGGAATATCAGCTGAAAATCGAGCCGGACTTTGATGATGCCCGCAAAACACTGCAAAGGGAAATCGAAATACCAAAAGATGATCCATTTGGGGAGAACAACAGTGGTGCGGCCAACAAGGCAACCAATGGCCTGGACAATGATCCTTTCAGCGGACAGGGCAGCAAGCCAACACCTGCCATTAGTAGTGGATTTGACGATAGCTTCAATATGAGTTCCGGCTTTGACAGCGGCTTCGATGCATTTGGCCAGAGCAACGCTAGTGGTTTCGGGCAAACACAACGCGATCCATTTGGTGCTGATGCATTTGCTGCGAACAAATCAAATGCTATTACGCCAGAGGTAAGAGCTGAATATTCCTTTGGATATCGTCTGCATATAATTTTTAAATACATATATTTTTAGCCTGGAAAGGATGACTTTGGCAGCGATCCATTCGCGGCCCTGCATGCGCCAACGGGTCAGGGCCAGGTGCTAAGTCCCAATACAAACAGGTCTGGCCCACCGCCTAGACCAGAGTCACCTAGTCCGGCATTGCCGCCAAAGAAATCCAAGGTGCCGCCCCCAAGACCAGCTCCACCACGCGCATCACAGGCAAGACATAAGCTCGAATTTATTACAATAAATAAGCTAAGATATCGATCGTATCATTTACATTTACAGCCATCGAGCGGTTTCGGTTCCAGCGCTGCCGGCGGCGGAGGATTCGCTGATTTTGATGACTTTGACAATAAGGTTGGTAACAAGTTTAATGTACATTGGGATCGGTGGTAATGCATGAACACCGCACCGTAATAACAACTATTTTGTACACTCCTGCCCAAAACTATACGACACCTCGAAAATTTTAGTTTCGACCCTCGTAGGAAAAGGAGAAAGCATAATGAAATAAAATGAAGTATGCAGAATAATAGCAAAAAGAGTTCTGCACAAAATCTGATATTCTGATCTCTGATTGCATCTCGCGTTTTCAAGTAACAGTAAAAAATGCAGAAAAGGTATGTTTTTCGCTTGCCTGCAAGTGTATCAAAACTATACGACACATTTGAATTATAGCGGCTAGAGATAAAGGTTTGGTGTCAATTATTTTTTTTTCTTTTTCTGTTAAAAATTTAATGCATTTCTAATAAAATGCAGCGCGAAAGTTTGTTAAACTATGAGAAAAAGAGGACAATAAAAGCTTACAATGAATCTGGCTATAATACAAGCAAAATATCGGGATAATTGGGTCGTTAACGCTGTGATATCACCAAATTTTGAAATGATCTCGATAAATATGGTGTTAAGCATAACTCAGGAAGAAAACCCAAGCTGTCTGACCGCGATAAACATCGCACAATACTCAAGGCGAGCAATTCATTTGAATCATGCCCCACACTTTCTGCATGTTGCAGGCAGCCTGTGGTACGGATGACTGTTTGATGGACGCTGTAATCTTCTGAAAACAGTGTCAGAGGATATTTAACAAAGGACACGTTCTCAAAACCCCACCAAAAAAAAAACCCGACTTCAGTTTGGGGAAAATAACTTGGAGAGAAACTGGGTCTCGGTATAAAATTTTAACTTAATTTTGTCTATAAAGCTTTGTTGAATATTTTTCATTTGGATCATTTTTTCTGATGAGAATAACTTAAATCTTGACGGTCCAGATGGGTTTTGGCACTATTGGCGAGATCTGCATAAGGAATCACTAATGTCTTGCAAACCCAACTCCGGGGGTGGATGCGCAATGGTTTTCTGAGCATTTCATAAGTCTGGACGCTTGATCTGTGCGTCACAAGCTCAAGGATGAACAGTAGTGATTATAAGAAGCTATTGGAAGATCGTATTCTGCCATTTTTGAGAGAAAATGGAGAAACAGAATTTATTTATATGAAAGATAATGCATCCATCCATAAGATCAGAGAGATCCTGCGCTTTTAATGAGCACTCAGTCAATGTGTTGGATTGGTCAGCTTGCTCCCCTGCCTTTAATCCAATCAAAACCAATTTAGGTATCTTAGTCAGTCGAATTTATGCCAACAATAAAAAATTTGAGAACGTTGGAAGTCTCAAAAGCGAAATTTTGACGCAATTGTCTCCTTTAGACCAAAATATTCTAAAAAACTTAATTAATTCAATGCCTAAGAGACTTTTTGAGGTAGTGAAAGGTTAAAGCGTCTCTGTTAACTAAATACTATTTTTATATACCAAAATTAATACAAAATATTAAGTAATTTTACAAAAACTCAAATGTGTCGTATAGTTTTGATACACTTGCAGGCAAGCGAAAAACATACCCTTTTCTGCATTTTTTACTGTTACTTGAAAACGCGAGATGCAATCAGAGATCAGAATATCAGATTTTGTGCAGAACTCTTTTTGCTATTATTCTGCATACTTCATTTTATTTCATTATGCTTTCTCCTTTTCCTACGAGGGTCGAAACTAAAATTTTCGAGGTGTCGTATAGTTTTGGGCAGGAGTGTATATTAGTCAAAAACATCACCGGCTGTACAGTTTTTGTTTGCATTAAATTACCTAACGATTATTATTATGTATTAGTTTGTTATTAGTATCGTTATTAATGATTATCACTAACCTAGGCTAAGGTTTAGTAGTTGGTTAAACCTTTGTGTTAATTTCGAGTCACATACTAAACAAATAAAGACGTTTTTCATGCACATTTTTTCAAGTAGAACTTTTGATTTCCTCTTGATTTGAATTGCTTATTGATTTTGGCCAATGATGCAAAAGGTATCCACACACAAATGTTCCCACTTGCCATAACTGCTGCCCGTACGAAACTAACTATATGCTTTCATCTCTTGCAATTCTCTATTTTCAGTGAACATCTTAATAATTATCATATTTCTATAAATGCATAAAAATATATACACATATATATAGGAAGATGTATGTATATATGTGTATACATAATATAACATATTTAATATAATATTGAAGTGGTACTAACACACACACACACTCAGATACAGACACGTAATCAGTCGAAAATTAAGCCTAGCAAAAAGAAGAACAATTTTTGAGCGTACAAAACCAATTGCATACACATACATATAAACCCATACATATATCATAGATGATTCGGCATTGGAATGCACATAAGCCGTTTAGCATACTCGCAGTTTTATGCCTAATTAGATAAATGTACTAAATTTAAATCAATTGCATTGTCAAGAATCCCACAGACAAAACGTTATATCGTGTTTAAAGTAGTCAAAGATTTAAAACAAAAAAAAACCAAAAAAAAAAATCAAAAAACTGGAAAATCAAGTCAAGTTTTCAAATGTTGTGCAATATTGTATTTAACTTATTATAATTATGAGCATTATTCAATTATTGATGTTTCATTTCGAGCACAAGCGTCGACCAAATCATATTATACACATACATATTATGTATTTCTAAACAATTAAGGTGCACGCCGAACCGTTTAGTTTGGAATGCTTTTTCCAGGATATGATGCTAGTTCCACGAATGATAGAATGAAATATAACTCAACTAAGGAATTTAAATGCAAATTGTTGTTGTTTCTGCATATGATACTAATGTTTATATCAATTATACACAAGAGCTGATACATCTACATACATACATATATACTATCTATGTACTACAAAACCTTCGTATATCGTTCGAATTTCAATGAATTTTAACCTCCATGATTGCTTTACTGTTTATTGGATAGTTATCCAGAAGTGGGAGTTACATTGAAGTACTCGTATTGCTTTCAACATAGAGCTACACACATATATCCAATGAATCAATCTGTTAATACCTTATATAGACATGATGCCATCGACTAGAGTAGGAGCAACAATTCCAAATTGATTAAATAACGTTTGTTTACGTAGATACTCGATAATTGTTCATTGGTGATCGATATTCGTTAGTCGATGATCGATTGATATTCTAGTCCCCTATTATTACAACAGTACATAAACGTATCTCAAATTAATTTTTTGATGTTATGAATATTTTAACGAAGGTGAATATTGAAGGACATACTCGAACTCGTACACATATACTTACAAAAATACCACGAAACTGTTCAGATACCGAAACAAAAAGCTTCCCGTACATTGATTTTAGTGTTAAATACATACATACATTATTGATGTAACAACACATATTTGATGAACAAAAGTTTTGCATTAATTAAACAGAAATATCTATGTTTGACATCATTAATATTAATAATAACAATACATATAACAAGTGAGTTATGATAAACAAAATATAACCATAACGAAAATAAAGAAACATTTTTGTCGCATCCGGTTATATCACGATTGTTTAATGGAGGGCTCTCTTCCACAGTCGCCCGCTCTCCCCTCCCTTCCCCAGTACGTGTATGTACCAAGCTCAAGTTAATACAGTCCCTAAATCGATTTTCCCCTCGGTTGTCGACATATTTTTATTTATTTATTCTTTCTAATGGTTAATGGTGTTTGTTTTACAATTTAATTTAATTTTTTGGTTTTTTTCAATTAATTTTATTTACGTTTCTTTTTCATTCCTTCCATACAAACACACACTTTTTGCTCATTCCCACAATTCACACAGCTACAAAACATTCCAATAAGAAACCAAAACACGACCACTCCCATCCCAGCAGTAAACTCGACGCTGTTCGATAGCTTCTCGCTGTTTAACGATCCTCAGGCTAAGAATCCCAGCCAGAGTCAGAGCTCGAGTAAAGCTGCTAGCACTAGTACACCAACACAGCCACTGCGCAATCAACCCACACTGCTATTGACATCATCGATATCAACATCAACATCAGCATCAGCATCGGGCACCACAGCAGTCACCGCAAATAACCAACATTTGTCGCGTTCCAATACACCGCTGCAGACACAGGCAACCACAGGTGGAGCAACCGCAAGCCTCTTTGATGCCTTCGGTAACAGCGGACACGGCAAGATGGAGCCAACAATCCCTGTTCCAGCGGCTATACAGGGTCCCACGGACTTCAAGGATGATCCATTCAAGGACTATCGCTATGAGGATCCGTTCAATATCAAAGATCCATTTGCTGATGACAACGAAAGTTCGGAAACAGGACGAAGTAGCAAAAAGAACTTTACCGAAGACTTTAGTTCAGAGGGTGCGTTTGCTTTATCAATTTAAAATGAACGTATGATAATGTTTAATTGTATATTTCAACTTACAGATGAGATCCCATCCAAACTCATTAGCAATAACAACAAATCAAAGACGGCCACTCCGCTGAATAGCGAACTGCTGCAACAATTTGAAGCATTCAACTTGGATTCCAGCCCGGTGCCGTCTCATCATTCAAGTGCATCGAATCCAAAGCAATCGCAGCTGGCCTTGGATGCATTTGCAGACTTTGAAGATTTTGCTTTGGATAAACCAGCCAGCGAGTTGACCTTGACTGCATCATCGAAAGATTCAAGAATAATAACAACGACAACGACAACAAATAACAATGCAAATGCTAATAAACTTAATGATTCCTTCTTCAACGCATTTAATGACAGTTTCAACGATAACTTAAACCCGATGATAACCAAGACCAAAACTCTGGCTCTAAACAATGAACAAAATACTGCCAAGTTACAGTCGTCGGCTTTTGATGCCTTCTCTGTTAGCAGCAACACTACGACGGCAGCTCCAGTAACGGAGTCCAAGCTCTTTGATGCCTTCAACGACAACTTTGACGATAACTTCAGCAACAGCAAGCCCGCAAACTCAACTACTCTGGATAATAATTTTGCTAAATTTGACGCCTTCGATGCTCACAACTTCTCGAGTGACTTCGGCAAGTCATTCGACGACAGCAACGCCAACAAGAGTAAACATAATGGAAGTTCCAGCAAAAAGAACAAGGAGCCGCTTGGCAATAAAACGGATAAGTTTGCTTCAGACTACTCGAAACCCGAGAGTTACGATACCGATCTGGAGGAAGCATTAAAACGCAGCATGCTTGACAATTAAAAAAAATACAATACAAAACAAAATTAAAGAGAAACAAAAATCGAACACAAATACATAAATGTGATGATGCACACGAACAATCTCTAACAATGACATGCATGTCGTATATCCCATTTTGTGCTATATTATAAAGCGGATAAAGTGATTTCCAAATTTTAAAATATTGTTTTTGAGACTTTTTTTTTGCTCCAAAACGATTACATACTTACATGTTAATTCCATAGTACGTACTTTGCGGATATATTGCTTGTCTAATGCGAATGCAAATCCAAAATGCTGGTATTATATTCATTATTACATATTTAATAGTTATGTATGTATGTACAAACTACTCACATACTCTCGTAATCGTGAACGTAAATCTAATATAATTACTGCGTTTACACATGTACCAAAAGTCTATGAATAAAAAAAAGAGAAATACAACACTGTCATTGTTACTGTTTTTCACTCACTCGCTGCTAACCAATACCTATAACAATTGCGGAATTGAAATTCGAGATCTAAGCATGAGCCCCATATCGTACAATGGTACATATTTTTCTTGTTGTACAAAAATTGAACCTAATATTTTTAGCCTATTAAGAAAAAAATCTAAATATTTTGGACAAATTAAAAACTGAGATATATACAAATTTTAAACTCAGAATCAATGTATAGGTTCAATTTTGATAAATTTGACATTTCGAATGGATATCAATTAAGTTTTAATGAAGTTACGAGGGTCCAAATTCTTATTTCAATTAAAATTATACTTCATCTTTTAAGCCAGTTTCCAAAAAAATCTAAATATTTTGGACATATTAAAAATTAAGTCATATACAAAGTTTAGACTCAGAATAAATTTATAGGTCTAACTTTGATCAATTTGACATTTCGCATGGATATAAATTAAGTTTTAATGAAGTTACGAGGGTCAAAATTCTTATTTATGGTACAGCTCTACTAAAATTGGTTAATTTATAAATCACTGGTACATTGAATCGCTTTTAATTTGAGAATATAAAGGAGAAGAAAGACCATGTGTACAAAATTGATACCCAGATATCGAAAATGGTACTATTTTTTTTTTAAATGTGGCTCGAAAGATATACATTTGTACGTATATGTATGTATTTCAGATGGCAACCGGGGATCTAAGCTCTCTCAATCTCTCTTCGTTCGGAGAGCGCAACTCGCACAAATTCGTTTCGTTCCGTTTTCAGTCACGTTCCCGAGTTCACAGTGAGCAGTCATAGAAAACTTTGTGGGTCCGAGCCGAGTTATTATTGTTTTATATACTATGTAAGTATATATTCTATATTAGATGCGCAAAATCCGAAATGAGTGTGAATTCACATTGAGAAAAGCCCTGTTAATCATATATACACAGATACGCACACACACATTCACACTTAATACTCTCGCTACAAGAACAATTTACCGGCAGAGTTATTGTTATTCTCTGTAAAAAAAAAGGCACGATCTTTCTGTATTTTTCCTATTAGCTTGCGGTCTGTGTATGAGTGTGTTTGTATGTGTGTAAGTCTGTATATCCCCTTACTAATTAAATTTATATTGTTTGTGCTATGCTCTGTCGCTTTCCCTTATACATATTTATGTGTGTGCATGCATATGTACATATGTATGTATCTGCACCCGGTGCACTGTCGATTACCACAACGATAGCAACAGCAACAACTGAGATAACAGGCCCATCAGTGTGTGGATTTGTTCAGGTGTTGTACATACAGACATACATGTGTACATACATATGTAGGCTAAGTGTTGATAGCGACTTATCAGTTAGCGCTGTGTTATCAGTTATTAGTGTTTAGTAAAGACAGATACCTACACACATACATATGTACATACCCAGCAAACATTTGGGTGATTGTACAATCGCCCATCGCCGAAAAGAGTCTTTTGCGAGTCGCGCAGGAGATTAATAGAAGATGATTCTTCCAGGCGATTGTTTAGCAATAGAAAGCTGTGAATCGAAAAACAGTAATGTGAGAGAGTCTTCTGCGAGTCGCGGAAGAGTCTTAAGGAAGACTCGCAGAAAAGCCTTTCCGAAGTGAGAAGGCGATGTCGCTTAAAACTTCTAGGCGAGTCGCCTGAGACTCTCTGGCGATTAAAAATGTTTGCTGGGTACATATATTTAGGTGGAGCAGACTCAGGCTTAAAGTTACCATTGTATTCAAGTTAATATTTATTTGTTATTTCTTTTTATTCGCACAGTTGCAACCATGTCGAAGCCAGCCTTATACTATGCCACATTGAGTCCACCCTCGCGCGCCGTTTTGCTGACGGCCAAGGCGATTGGCCTTGAACTTGAACTGAGGTATGTGCCACACATACATATATACATACATATGTACATTAAGTCAATTAACAAGACAATTTGAATTTCTTGATGCTGCAGGCCAATTAACCTACTGAAAGGTGAACATCTGACGCCAGAATTTGTTAAAATGAATCCACAACACACCATTCCCACATTAATTGACGGCGATGCGAGCATAACAGATTCGCATGCAATTTGCGCCTATTTGGTTGGCAAATACGGAGGAGCCGCACACGAGTCTCTCTACCCCAAGGATTTGGTGCAGCGCGCCAATGTGGATGCTCGTCTGCACTTGGACTCGGGACATCTGTTTGCCCGTCTGCGCTTCCTCTATGAGCCAGTCCTCTACAATGGCTCAACGGACTGTTCCATCGACAAGATTGCCTACGTACAGAAGTGCTATGAAATTCTGGAGGGTTACCTCAATGATCAGACTTACTTGTGCGGCAATGAGCTGACCATCGCTGATTTTTGCTGTGTGGCCACCGTCACATCCGGCAATGATGTGGCGCTCATTGACGAGTTCAAGTTTCCCAAGGTGAACGCTTGGTTGAAGAGGATGGCAGAGCTGCCCTACTACAAGGATACCAACGAGGAAGGTGCCGAGGAGCTAAAGGCATTGTTCAAGGCCAAATTGGCTGAGAATCGCTCCAAGTAGTAGTTGTAGAGTATTCTAACCAACGTTACACACTATAAACTAGAGCGGTGATTGAATAAATATTAGACTTACAAAAATCCAACTGCTTAATTGTTTTTTATTTTAATATATAGTGATTTACATATATTGGAACCTATTATATTATGTCTTTATTACATACAATGCACATACACTTTATCCCTTAATATATTACGTCGTGTTATTGTATTGATTTACATGCTACAATATTATAATTAGATCTTAACTTACATTTAGCAACAATATTCTTAAAGATACGTAACGGAAACGGAAATCGCCTTGGATAGACCGAAACGGCTAAAAGGCAGAGCGGTGCTTGGTTTTGAGATTCTCGCGGAGCGGTTCGTGTAGCTTTTGCGTTTAAATAGGGATTGCCATTATATTGGGGACGCCTAATCGCAATGTCAAGAAAGCGCTTGTTACATATTTATGTGTATGTATGTTCGCATTTGAGCCGAAGCACTACGTATTTAGGCGAGGAAATTGTTCGTGAACACGACAACAGTAAGTAAAAAAAAGAAGAGATTTTCAAACATTTTCTACATATACAAAATATAAATATAAAGAACTGGTATCACGGAACCAAAGTGTTATAAACTATATCTACAGAAAATAATCAAATTCTTTTGAAACTTCAACTTCAACAGCATCGGTTGGTGGAAAAAACGTAGAGTGAGTCCCACTTGAATGCCGTCATTTCATTGAGAGCACGGATGCCGGCGGGCGGACAAGTAACGAGACAGGAATGAAAAGTCAATGAACGGCACTTGAGTTGCCTACAATGCGTATAAAATATATGGGTAAACAGGCTATCACGTCGCACGCTCATGCACAGCACTCTATTACATAAAGTGTGTGTGTGTATCTGGGTGTATAAGTTGTCTCTCTGTTCCTTAATCTCTTCGCAGCAAGAATCGCTTAATGCTCTCCGGCAGTGGCAGCCGCGCAATGGCCCCCGCTGTGATGTGCTCCAGTATGACGTTGCGACAAGCACTTTGTAAGGATAGAACTAAAAGGACAGGTCATCATCATCATATAGTACGCTCAGCTGGAACTTTAATCAAAATCCTTATACTTACTGCCTTCCAACTGTATAATGCGTATTTGCTTGGTTGTGCCATAAACATCGATAACGACATACAAAGGCGCTCTGTTCAATGGTATATCCTTTGAGACTGGACCTTTATCCACGCCATTAATGATAAAGTGCAGCTCGGCCTTGGAGTCATCGTTTTCCGTGGGCACATACATGATGCCTATCCGTGAGCCTCTGTCGGTGAGCAGGATATCAGAGTTGCCATTGTCCATCGATGGACGCAGCAGTCTCTTTGGTAGTAAGCCACGCGGTGTGCGCACATGCGTCGCATCACCCAAAAGATTACCTACAAGGCAGCAGCTGTACTCTTGAGAAGACTTAGACTCATAGATTGCTATTACTCACGCTGTGGCGGTTCGTTCAGTGGGGGCTCCACGTTTTCTCCGGGTTGTTGTTCTTGACGTTGATTCATCTCAAATTTAGAGATCGGGTATATCCAGCAGTTGCCCAAATTGGCCAAGTCGGGCAACGCAAAATGTGGTAGTCCCTCGCTGCGCATGCCAATGATGTTAGGTGTCAGCTCCGTAAGACCAAGTCGCATATGTCCCGACCAACCACGTTCAATCTTCTCAATCTCCACAAGAAAAATGTCACCGGCAGCCTCAAATGAAAGCAGTCAATTAATATTCTATGCAAAATACATTTACTGTGCTACAAATTTACAGTGAGCTCAGTGGTCTAGCGGATTGAGCCACCGCACCTTCATGCAATAGGCGAGTCGCCGTTAGGGTACCGACGAAAGCATCATTTGTAATCAAAAAACAAGCGCAAACTTATGACTGTTTTAATCAGATTGTGGACTCGAGAAAGACTCGAGTGTCAAAAAATGCCATAAAATGCTTGCTAAAATCAGCGACATACAATAATTCCCTTGCTACTTGGTTGCATTCTACACTTACCAGCGGTCGCTCGGAGAATGTAAGTGCATCGGCAAAGCTGGTGCTGCGAAATGCGACTGTAGCATCGTCATCCAAGTGTATGTTGGAGCCGTGATACGGATGAAACCGAAAGAGCTGACGTTCCCACACACCAGCAGCACCAGTTGTTGAGTATTTAGCATCGTTCATTGTTGCTGCGGCCTCGTCCTCAACTCCTCTGTCCGCTTCGATGTCGATGTCGGCGGCGAAGTCGGCAAGATGCGGCGCCTGGTGGTTGTCATCAACGGCATCCATGCTTTGTATTATTATTTATTTCTACCATATGTATTTTTTATTTGTGTAAATTTTTATTTGATCAGAGGCTGACATGCGACAGTGTTGAGCAATGCCAGCATGCCGTTTGACAGTGTTGGCAAACGACTGAGTTTCTTTTGACGTAACAGCAAACAGCTGATTGCAGCGGCAGGCAGACTAAAAAATAAAGTAAATTTACAATATTACGCGATTATTGAAAGAAATTAAGCAAATATTGAACTTGTTGCAGATGCGTGTACCAGGTGCATTGTATGCGGCTCGCGGCCGTTCGCCACAGAACGAAAAGGAAGTGCCGTTCCAGGAAATTCTCCCACTGCGACTAAAGAACTCGGTCAGCGGCAAGGCGGATTCCGGTTCGGATGTGGCGTGCCTGCAGGAGATGGGCGTGCTGTTTGCCTGCTTAAAGGACAACGAGTTCGTGGAGAAGTATTGCCACAAGGAAATTAGCCAGTTCCAGAACTGCTACAAATTCTACATGGACCGCAAATTCGAGGCGAAAAAGACCGTTAACCAGGGCATCGTGCAACCAGGGAACAACCTCAACTATAAGCAGTTGAACAAATACCTGAAACGCTTCCCGAATCCAAAGTAGAGTAGTACAAAGCATAGTTCGCAAGTTCGTTGTTGAGTCATTTAATAAAATATTTACAAAATAATTGCAATTTGCGGTCAGTAAACGACATCCGCGTCGCCCAGACCAGCCGAGGATTGGCTCACAGGTGATGGCTGGCTTAGTACAAAGTCCGACAGATTTCGGGTGCGTGCGGCACGTAAATTGTGAAACTGCGAATGCTGCTGCTGCTGCTCGTAAAGCTCCGACATGAGCGCCTGTTTCTCACAAGCCAGGAGATCGGCCTCGGTGGACGCGTAATCCTTGTAGTTAAAGTGCTGCAGCGTCTTGCGAGGCAGAGCTAGATTAATGTGCAACGGATAACCACCGTGCTCCCAGGTGTCGGTCAATATGGCCAAACTGCGATTTGCTTCGAGTACACGACCACGCTGATAATTTAACCGTTCCTGCTGCAGCTCCGACCATTGATCCTATAAATATCAGATGGATGTTAGCAAGCAGAGATATTTTACTTAGCTTTTGTAACCTACAAATTGTGTTCCTAGGCGTCCAAAGTACTTGATCTGCTCCTGCACATTGAGAACCTGCTGCATGTAAAAGTCGCGCGCCTTCTCCACGCCGTCCAGACCGAACAGGAGCAGTTCTCGCTGCTCTTCCAAGTGCTTCAGTCGCTTCAGCATATTGTAGTCTATTCCATGCTGCAATGTGTGTCTGCGCGATTCGCGTCTTTTGCTACTGGACTTCTTGGGAGGAAGAGCCAGATTTAGGCCTCCCAGCGCATAGTCCGTTGCCGAGGTGGAGGAGGAGCCGCCATCAGCGGATCCGCGATGCTCGAATTGCTCGCGAGCAGTCTTTAAACTCTTTTGCTTGGCGCTGTGCATGAGACTCAGCTGCCAGTTGTGCAGTGCGCTGCGTATGTCCGCCTTGACCAGAGGCGGAGCAGCTGCTGGCTGACGAGGTGGTTTCGGTGGCGGAGCTGGCGTGCCATAGTCAACATCATGTTCCAGTTCGGGACTCAATGACGGAGGTGTGCTCAATGTTAGCTGTGAACGTGGACGTACCTTGGCTGTGGGAGCACTTGTGTCCATGCCCAGACCCAAGAGTTGTGGAGCCGACGGTGGTCGAGGCGGCTTGGCAAGTTTTTCATGACTCGGCGTCAGCGTCTGTGTCTGCTGCTGATTGCGCAGCAGGCAGAGCTTGAGGCCTGCACAGAATCTTTCAAAGGATAAGAGGCCACTGGGCGGCGTGACGCGACGCAGTGAGTCCAACACGCCCTGGGGCAAGCCCTTGGAGCCATCGTCCTGCCAGCCCTTCTCAATGTCCGTGTATCTCACATAGCCGCTATGCTTGTCATCCAGAATGTCGAATAGCTTCTTCATGGACAGCACAAACTGTTTGGGCAGCGCGTCCAGCGACCCGAGGCTGCCGCTCTTGCTGCAGTTGCCATTGGTCAGCATCTTCTGGATATTAGAAATTCAATAAATGGAAAGTGTGCATAAATGAATGTGTCACAGAATTCGCCCACACTAACTAGTTGAACTCAATGCATATTTTGAATATATTCATTTGCATAAATATTTTCACAGAAAAATAAAACACAAATCGTTTCTCAAGCTTGGCAAACGAAAGACTCAGGCAACGAACTTTAAATGAATGAGCAAAAAATGAAGTAAAGTCGCTTCGTTTACTCCTGTTATTTGTTTATAAACAAACATTTAAAAGAATTAATTAATTAAATAACTCACTTGTAGCGGGAATCGAAGCGGAAGCTTTTGAGTGCAACTCGAGCTTGCGAACTGGAACTCGATTCTGTGGCAGCCTTTTGAGGCCGTTCGTCAAGGCTTTGTCTTGTGCAAAAGTATGTTTATATTGTGGCCATGCAATGCAACGCGAGACTCGTCTAAACGCGGCACAACACACAACACACACGACACCCAAACCCAACGGACTGGTTAAGATGACTGCAGAGTCGAGTGGCGCACGCATGCCTCCAACTGGTTAAGTGGCTGGCGGGACTGGTTTTTGGTTTAAGTTTTGGCTTACAAACACATACATGCACACACACAGCAATACACAGAGATGTACCAATACAAGAACGCGTGCCATGGACTAGCTGAATCTGTACCTACTAAATCCCCAAGCATAAACAGAAACATATTCGTGGTTTAATTATAGTTCGAAATATTTATTAGTAGAAATTCAATGCGCTTGGTATTCAGTCAAGGATAGCTAATTGCTTACTTTTAAGTATATGTTATGTATTTGTATTTGTAGTTGTATTTGTAATTGTATTTATCTGTCTGCAGTCATGTCGATTGCAAGAAATGCAAACTCTGCGCAATCCCAACCACATATACCATGGATGGATTCTATGCAATGGATCGCTAGAATGAGCATTTCATGCCTTGCATGTGCCTCGCTCTCTAAATGCTATGAGTTACGTGTAACTAGGAGAATTCTTCTTCTCGACTGCCGCCTCTGCCTCTGATCTACAAATCAGCGACCGACTTTCGGCGCACGTATTTGGCAAAGTAATCCGGACGCCAGCACTTGCAGGAGCCGGGTATCAAGAACCAATCGTAGTAGAGCCGCACCTGGAAGCAGCCCAGCTCATCGTGGCCGTCGCAATGTGCATCGGCATGTGGCGCACTCTGGCCGCCAGCGTTCACTGCACCAGAGGTGCCATCGGAGGCGGTGGCCACGCCCGCACGCTTCTGTAGATACTGCTGATAGGCCTGGAAGTCCTGCACCGAAGGCGCCTGTGTTGTGGTGCTGCTGCTCGGCACAGTGTCCTCGGCATTCGGGTAGAAAATCTCCGCCACCAACAGACTGACCCAACGTGGCGAGGACAGACATCCGCCGTCCAGGTAATGGCAACGCGCCTGGATGCAACGCGTCACCTCCACGGTCTGTGTGAAGTAGCCCTCGTAGGGAATCTGCACCACATAGCGCCAGGCACCTTGGTAATTCTTGGCGAACACCGGTGTTGCATACTCCACCTTGGCGGGGCAAGGAGTCGGTGGTCCCTCATAGCGTATTGGACCGACTTCCTCGCGACGCTCCGCCGTCGGACCGGCGGGCACTGCCGGACTGCTGTCGCCTTGGATGGCGCGGTACAATGTGCAGAAGCTGAGGAATAAACGAAATCATAAACATACTACGAACACTCTGAATAAAATAATCGGTAAGAGTCGAAATGAGTTTTTTTTAAATGCCTTTGAAAATTAAAAAAATTTAAATAAAAAAAGGAATTTGTTCCATCTGTATCACAAAAATATGCCACAAAGTGAGCGACCTGATTGTTATTGATTTTTACCAGGGACCGTAACGATTATAATTTTTAAATTATAAATTATTAAATAAAAGTTATTTGTTGATTTTGATCAACAAAATTAAAAGATAATTTTTTTTTTTAGAAATTATGAAATAATAATTAGATTTGAATTTTTATTTAAAAACCATTTTTTAAATTTGATTGTTATATTTTGAGGAAAAAACAATTTCAAGTTTTATATCCCTGCCTATTAATTGAAAATAAAGATTTAGCAAACTACTAAAAATGAGAAAAACAGCAAAACGGGCAAACAGCAAACAAGCGTAGCACAGTGGGGCCATTGCTCATTTTACTTTGCAAAAATCTTAACTTTTGAACCAAATGAGATAAACGAATAATTTAAATGGCATATGATAAATAACTCTTCAACCTATGAAATCACCATTATCCGAGAAAAAAGTTCGAGTTAGGGAATTTTTTTTTTTTAGTTTTTTAAATCAAACTACAATTTCATTCATTCATAAATACATTTCAAATTGCAAACTTTTCTTGTTATTTTCAACAAAATAAATTCCAGTTTGTTCAAGACCTGTCGATATTCTCAAAAATAGGTTTTATCGTTCTTTTGCTGTATCCAGATGAAGTTCCCGATTCAAATGACATAATTAATTTCCCATTTTTTAATATTATATAATGAAAACTGTTTTCGATGAGATACCATATTTTTCAACCACTTCAATTTTTTTGGTCCACTTTTGAACTTTTTATCAAATAATTTTAAAGATTTCTTAAAGAGATAAACATTTTAACACACGTGCTGGTGCCATGGTAAATAATCATGCACAGATGCGCTGACAGAGAAGTACATTACAAACATCTTTCCTAAAGCAATTTCACAAACAATTTATCATATATCAATATACATCAATATTACGTATCAAAACGAGCCGGTAACAAAAGCATAAAATAGAAACGAAAAAAAAAATGCAAACTTTATTGGGAGTTTGCCCGAAAAATTCGACTTACAGAAGTACGGTCCAATGTTTTTGTTAGGGAAGTTCGAGTTAGGGAAGCAGAATTGTATGAAATTTGCTCAGTAAACGCTATTGCCACTCGATTTTGTTCGAGTTAGAGAAAATTTGAGTTAGGGAAGTTCGAGTTAGAGAAGTTCGACTGTATTTTCAAAAAGTTAAAAAAAAATAATTTATTTTAAAAAAATTTTTTAATTCTCCGCTGTGAACTATCAGAATTGAATATATCGACCTAATTCCTACATATGTCGATACGACTACTTATGACTGTCTAAGGTAAAAAAAAAAATTAAAATAAATGTTTATCCAGTTTCTCATAACTCTTATTTGCGATCCCTGCTTTTTACGAACGATGATAGATAATTTAAGAAATTGAATTGGGAGTGAATTTGATGAATTAAGTATTTTAAATTATTTCTTTGATTTACTACTGGTTTTCTCTGAGTAAGGATGGGTATGGATGGAGTATGGATATATGTATATATTCTTGACTTACACTCCACCGCCATCGCAGAATTTGCGTGGCTTGCGCTCTTCGGCGGCGCGTCGCTGCTCGTGCAGCTTCAGCTGTTGCTGCTCCTCCTCGTCGAGGGCGGGATCGAAGTAGCTGTACTCATTGGACTGCACGCCATCGGGGAGGCTGCGTGTGACACGCGTGTGTGTCGCATAGTGGCGATCGATGTTGTTGTTGTCCAGCTGATCCACCGGCTCGTCCCTTATGATCTGCGTGACCTTGGGCAGCGTGTCGTCCGCCTTCAGAACGGGCAGTGTCTTGGACAGAAACTTGAGAGTCTGATTGCGTATGAGTTCGCTGCGAGAACAAGATGAATTGTCCATTGTATTATTGACTGTTCTGGACTGTGGAAATCGGGGTTAGCTTGATTGACTTACAAAGGATACGGCTCACCGAGCACATTCTGGCCCAGCGGATTCTTGGGTATCTGTCCCTTGTTCAAGTCGCCGCATATGTTGTGCACGGACACCGCAGATTTCTTGCCAGCGGCGACATCCTTGCAGTCGGCATTGACAAAGGTGTAGGGCGGTGGACGGACACGAGGTGGCACCGCATTCGGTGACTCCACAAACGCATAGTATCCCTCTGGTGGCTCCTCTCCATAATCTGTCTGGGATTGCGACGCAGACTGTTGTTGTTGTTGCAATGGTTGTTGTTGCTGTTGAAGCTGTGAAGCCGACAACTCGGCCAGCAGCAAAAAGCTGAGTATTTTCTAAAAAGCAAAACAAGTTTGTCATTAATTAGTTGCGTTTATTTTTATATTTTATTACTCGCATAAATGTGAATTTGTATTTTCTAATGTGCATAAAGAACGCGCCAGCATAAATCAAATTAATTGCCAGCCCGTATGAATGGATATCATTGTGACTCTGGCTGTGTGTCTGCATTCCCAATGGGCACAAAGACGCGCTCTCAGCTCGTTCGTTTGGCGAAAGCGCGAAAGTTGTCTGACCTGCGGCGCCGTTGGAGGCATCAAAATAAACAACAACCGAAAACAACCGAGAAGAAATGGAACTTAAACTGGCGACGGACAGAGTGATACTTTTGCATCTTAATCTTATTGTTGGACACTTGAAGTGTAAATAATAGTGGCTAAAAAAAAACTTTCCCTGAAATTCTGTCCGCTACTTGAATCGGCTCTTTCAATGAAATCAAAAGTTTCAGAATTGTCTCGCATTTCTTCACAGCTTCCATGACGATGCATTCATTCGGGTCAAGTGGCAAGTGGGCGTAATGACCATGCGACTTTTCCGTGCCGCATTCTTTTTTGTTTTGTTTTGTTTTTCCCCAATGGTAATTGGGCCAACCATCAGCCACACTTTGGAATTTCTAAGACGCAGACTCAATCGTTGGAGTCGCGGCTCGAATTTCTGCCACGGCTCAGCGCCTTCGATTCGGATTCGGATGCGGGTGCGGGTGCGGGTGCCAAGACTTTGCATCTCGCTTTTGGTTTTCGTGACATGATTCACAGCACAATTTGAATACCGAAACAGTGAAATTGGGTCAGCCTCCATCCGTCTGTCGCTGGGTCTTGATTTCGTTGTTTCCCTTTTTGTTTATTCTAATGAGTCGGTGTCATTTCCATCTCGTTATGTGAAACCCGTTCTTCGGTTCTTCTGCATATTTCGAAAGCCTTTTGTTGATTCGTAAGATGTTTCGTTTCAGTTAAAACGGCATTTGCAACAACTGGCCAACTGTTACCTATTCGTAATTGCAGCTTTTAACTGACCGCTTTAACCTCCTCGGCCTAACTGCAATTTCAAAGAATCTTAATGACTATATTTAAAGCTGAATAAACTCAAAGAACCGCTGGTCAACGGGGCCAGAATTTGTCGCTAGTTCTAGCTGCTGTGCGTGTGCGTGTGTGCTGTGAAATTGTTCTAAATACGTTTAGGTAACGGGAAAGTTGCTCCATGCCAGGCAAAAAAAATAGAATCACATACAAGCAGTGTGTGTGCACAGTGTGTGGCATGTCTTGGAGCTGAACCCGATTGGCCCGTCACTTTAATTCATTAGCATGTCTATATAATATATACAAATGCTGTTGCTCCAGAATTTATGCTAACAGTAAATGCCAGATAGCAGTGCAAAACAAAAGACTTAGGCAACGAACTTGCTTTTTGAGCTAATTTTAAACATACCACAAGTAAACGATAATCCATGTTGGCAGGCACACACGCTCTTAACGGCCAACTTTATTGCTTAAATAAGTTCCTCTGCAGCACACTTGGTATTTCCTGCTTAATTTGGTGTTTCGTGCGTTTAACAGAACTCGACGCGGCAAGTGCAGTAACTTAACTGAGACTCTGGCTGCGCAGCAAGCATACAATGAACCTCGCTTCTCAACATGGCCAAGAGAGCCGAGCCGAGCCGAGTCGTTTGGCTATGACCATGGCAATGGCACAGAAAGTGGAAAGAAAGCTTTGCCTCCGAATTTTGCATGCGTCTTTCGAGAGAGCGTGAGCGCGCTGGCAACTTTCGAGAGAGCAGTTCAAGTTTGAAAAGATTTAAATAATGCAGCATACTTTTAGGTAACCCCCAATTAACTCTGTAAAATCTGAAAATATTAAAGCATACTTTCAGACGTGTTTGAAAAATAAAAACAGACGAGCCAGAATCCACTGAATCAAGGGCGTCGGCAGGGGGGGAGCATTCCCCTACATTCATAACTTTACCATATTTGGCTTCCGAAATCCAACCAGAATAGTTTTTAAAACTTGGCGATTATTTTGTGGAAATTTTTCTATATCCCTGCTATATTGATTGCTATCGTAATAATTGCTAAAATGTTAAATTGCTTAAATAACCCGGTCAAAAAACTTCTGGGATGCGACAAAGTGTAGGTTGTAGATATAGCTAAATGTAACATTGTGCAACATACTAGAATTTTTCGTTGCACATCGAAATTTTAAATTGCGGTAGAGAAACCGTTTTTTCAAGGTTGATAGAGTTAGAAAATCGAATGTCTTAAACTATGCATCCTACAATAAATTGTCTTTGGAAAGTGAAAAGTAACACCTTTCTACCGGTATATTACACTGCAATCTCGGATAAATATTGAGGGAGCTATATGTAAAAATATGGATATTTACAGGTTTTTGCGACTTTACCGTACTTTGAACTTAAATTAACAAGTTAAATTTGTAGAAAGCAATTTACTTTTGGTATGCAGTTTCAAAAAAAAGTTAGTTCTGCGTCTTCTGCATTTAAGTTTATTAAACTCGAGTAATATTTAACTGAGCTATTCAACTTTTTAGATAAGAAAACATGGAAAAATATTCCGCTTTGTCAACTACGCAACTACAAATGGAAAATGGGGGAGGGGGAAATGGGGCAATAATGGCGCGAGTATCAACATATTGAGTTAAGTATGACACGTTTAAAAACCCAAGTTTCTTCTTTCCAATACCGTTAAAAAAATGAAAATCAGTGAATATTTGACGAAGCTATGAGCGTATAAGTGAGCGCATGTACGAAAAACGTTTTTTTTTTTATCGTTATTTAAAATTTAGATGTGCACCAAAAAATTCTAGTTGCCAAAAAAATGTACTTATCTATACATACAACCTTCGCTGTGTCCCATGCCAGAAGTTTTGTTTTGATTTTGTTTTGTAGCACCATGTAATAAATGTGAAAACGTGAAAAAAAGTATTTTGGCCCCCCCTTAATGAGAAGCTGCCGACGCCCTTGCACTGAATGTTAATGCTAAGAATTGGTTGGTTTTATTTGAAAATCGCATTTTTTATCCAACAATTTCACGTTTATTCATGAATACATTGTACATTACACACTTCATCAATTAATAAACTTGCTCTTAACATACAATAGTTTAATCATGTGTATATATGAATACGTATATGATTTACATATATGTATAATAAAGTGTACATTATGCAAAAACAATGTTTTAAAGTCTTTAAACATTTGTTATCAATATAATGGTTTGGTTTAATGCTTTTCT
This sequence comes from Drosophila suboccidentalis, assembly GCA_037043435.1. Lineage (NCBI taxonomy): Eukaryota > Metazoa > Arthropoda > Insecta > Diptera > Drosophilidae > Drosophila > Drosophila suboccidentalis. The sequence goes on from JBAMBK010002779.1 coordinate 169,190, forward strand.
CCACATACAAAATACAAAATGTATAGCCCCAACAAACATTTATTCAATGGTTGCACGATGAACAAGAAATGTTGGGCCACATTGTGTATGCGTGTGTTTGTAAATATGTTGCAAATATTAAATTACAAATACTCTCATCATAAACATAATTATACATAGTAATTGAAATGGTTAAATATACATTTATATATTTATAAATTTACTATACATAACAGAGTATGTATATATACGTAGTTTGAAACTTGGTTTCGTATACAAACTAAAGTGTACTTATTTATATGCCATGCACTTCTTCGATAAATCAAAAATAATAAAACTATATTAATTGCATTTTTTGTGTTGCATGAAAAGAAATTTAACTCAAATCATATTGTACTTTCATAGTTCGCTAAATAAATATTTATATAAATAATGCAATGTCAATCGTAAAAAAAAAAGTAAAATGTCAATAAATTAACTTAATTCAAATTTAAAAAGTTTCTCAACCTTTGAACTTAATGCAATATTGCAACTAGCTTAGATCAACTAAAAGTATAATATATTTATAAATGTGTATCGCGTTGTTTGTATAACATTAATTTCCTTATAATTAAATGCAACTGCATTGATCGTTTGTTATATAGAAGTATTCAATATATATATAAAGTAAACTTTAGGCTTATAGCTATAGTGCGTTTGTATGTTTCCGGGTGTATGTATATATTTCCCGCATGAATCAAACTCGATAATTGTAAATGTTATCGCCACTAATTCTTGGGTGATACGGTTATTAGCTTGTGAGGCGTCACAGGTGAAATCTGTAAGAAAATAAGGAATGAAATCAGTTATAGTCCTTGTGTGGGGGAGCATCATCGCAACTTACCCAAAGGGAGCGCCCCATGTACGTATCATCGTCGTCCTCAATCAGGCCGGATGTGTGGTGATGATTCTGCTGATCGATGAATAGCAGCGTGTCCTTGCTGCAAGTGTTGGCCGAGTTGCGCAGGAGCGATGACAATGTCTCGCTGCACTCGCGCAACTTGTAGTTGGAGCTGGTGGAGAAGGAGTGTCTCAGATTGAGACTAGCTGCCGCTGCCTGCTGCTGTTGCTGCTGCGTTACGCTCTCCACGGCAGAGACGCTGCTACGCGAGCCGTGCCAATTGTGGTTGCAGTGGTTATGCAGCGCGTGCCGCGACAGTTGCAAGCTTGAAGACAACTGCGGCGTCGCACTGCCTTTGAGCAGAGCAGCTGCTGCCGAGGCGGCATTCATGTGGCCATTGAACTTGTTCTGCAGTGTGGATGCTGCCGTCACCGAAGTGCTTAGTGAGCGTGGCGAGGATCGCGACGAGAGTGAGCTAACCGAAGAAGCTGAACTGGATGCCGAGGATGTGCCTGAACTGGTGGCAACATGACCATTGGTTTTAGCTTCAGCCGTGGTAATGCTCTCCATAATCGGCTCTACAGCATCGGAGGTTGTAACGGCTTCACCGACAACCACATTGGGCTGCTTCTCAGTGCAATCCTCATCCATGACAAAGATTTGCGACGTGTCAGCATCTTCTGTAGCGCTTTCTGGCTCAGCCGCAGACGGCGGCGGCGTTGGAGTTCTTGGCGATGGCGAAATTGGCTCGATTTGAGTAACAACACTAGTGTCTGCTGCAGGTAGCGGTTCTGCTTCCTGGTCGGCGTCGGCAAATGCCAATTCGTCAATGTTTAGCACCTCCTTTGGTGGCAAATCCGTTGGAATCCCTTTGGTTTCTGGTTGAGCAGCAGCTGTAATTGTTAAGGATAATCATACAGTCTACAAATGTTAGTAAAATAGCGACACTCACCATCATCCTCAATTTCACAAGCAACTTTGGGTATGGGGGGAATTGCCACTGGTTTGGGTGTTGTCTTCTCGGCAACTACTGCAATTGGTTCAGGCGCCTCAGCGGCTGCTGGAACGCTGTCTTTGCTGGTGGTGGTGGTGGTGGTGGCTGGCGTTGTTGTTGTTGGCGGTGCAATCCGCGAAACCCAATGATCCCCCGAATTGGAACTGGAGCCGGAGCACTCGGAAGATGCGTCCGCAGTGCGACGCTGATAGAAGAGCATGTACGCCTCGTTGTTGATGATATCCTGCTCGATATCAGCCTCGGGCACTTTGCTCACACGCTGATCGTCAAACTTGTACCACTGGCGATCATAGGGATTCTTACAGGCGGCCGTGTAGTGGCCAGTTTCCAGCGTGTCACCCTGATGATAGCACACTGCGTACAGATCATAGCGCGTATCTTTCGGCTCGGCGCGTGAGTTGAGTGTGGAGGAGCGGGAATCGCTGGAACGCGACTTCTTGTGCGCCTGTTGCTCCATCGCGTGACCCAAGGAGTTTCCCTCACGCACTCCTCTCGCCAAATGCGGCGACATATCGAACGCGGTTAGTGGAAACTTGACCATGGTGGTCAGTTTAGCTGCCTGCGGTCCCTTGGATTGGTGTTGCCGGAATCGCTTGAAGTGCACCACCAGAATGTCCGGCAATGACCACAGACCGAGAGTCTTGACCACGGGCAAATACTGCTGGCAGTGCGGACAGCGCCAGGCGTCCTCAGCACTCAGCGTTTCCGCCTTGGTGTAATGCTCCAGACATTGGGCCAGCGTCAATGCGGCGTTATCGTTGGGTTTGCTGGCGCTCAGACGCGCCACGCTCTCGTGCTCCACGACGCCCTCTGCGTCCGACTCTACGTTGACAAAGTGCGTCTCGGGTGCGCTCCATTCCAGCAGCAGCTTAATGTGCGTCGGTCCCGCCTCCGAGGAGAGCACAGAGAGGGCCATATCAATCATTTCTGTAAGCAGCGGATGCTCTACTTGCTCCAGATACGTGTCCGGATCGGCGGATGGATCCTGTAAACGGATCTTGAACATCTCCGTCAGCGGTGTCGCATATGAGAACACCTCCGGCTTCAGCAGCGCCGACATCTCTCGCAGCATACGCTTCTGCAGTTCCTGATAGCTGCAATCGCGTGGCGCCTTCATGCTAAACGGTGCTCCGAATCTCGTGCAAGTTGTCGCGGTCGCGTCTCCCTCGCCCGCCGGCTTCCTGTGCACATTGGCCACAAGTAACAGCAGATCCGTAGAATGCGTCGCTGCAGTTGGAGCCGCAGGTTTCTCGGGGGCATCCACTGGCGCTGCTTCGAGGGAAGCCTTTGGCGTTGGACTCGCCTCGGGCACTTCAATGCAATAGATGTTCTCAACGCTGCTCAGCGTCTCCACGGGCTGCGTGTCGTAGAAGACGCGCGTAAATCCCTCGGCATTCAAGTCGACCAGAACCATGCGAGAGGCCGAAATGCCCGTTTCCTGAAGTTGCTCGCGCAGCGCAACAATTGGCGAGCCGGCTGGCACACGCAGGCCCATCTTCACCTGGCGTGGCTGCTGCTTCATGTACACCACGGTCACAAAGATGGTCAGCTGGGTGAGCTGCGGCAGCTGCACGGAAATGCAGTGGAACGGATCGAAGGTATTCGACTGCTTCTGGCAGCGCGGGCAGGTCAGCGAGGAGCGGAATTGCGCCTGGAACACGGCCTGGACGAAGCTGTTATTGCAGCGTATGTGATTCGCCAGCGTCTCGGCGGCAATAATCTCGTCGGAGCGTCCATACGAGTTCTGTAAGGGCACAACAAAAAACAAAGCAAAGCAACATTAGTAAATGAAATATAGAATTGCAGAAGAAATTCTTTTTTAAGTTTCTAAAATGTTTTCTACTTATTTTCTTAGGCCAGATACATTATAGCAACCCTCGTAACTTTATCCTTGACGATCTACGATTTTGGTATAATCTCAACAAGCTTTTAATTCGTTGATAAGCGTTAAACGGTTATTTTACATGTCTAGGTCTATTTCTCTTAACATAAATCCGACTCTTTTCAAATCAAATCTCACGTGGCTAGTGACGGAAGCAGCACGAAGGGTGCAAAAGGCGACTAGCAATATATACAGGAAGAATGGAAAATTTGCTATGACTGTCCGATCAGGTCGAGTTGTATACCGATCGAAAGGTATCAATTTAACTATCAAAATTTGCACACTAAGACTATTGGAAACTCACCTGGTTCGTGAGATAAACAGGTGTTAGTGGGAGGGGCAAAACTTAATCGATTGGAGGGAATGGAGCCGTTGGACCCTTTTGATATTTAATCGCTAAATTAAAGCCCTCAACAATATTTAAACGATAGAAGCTACAGATATGATCTATATATCGTTGAAAAGGAATTTTGAAGGGCTCGGCACTGCGCAAAAAGTAATATTTATTAGGCATGAAGAAAACTTAATATTATTCGTCACAAAATTGGATATCAGAAATTTTGGGGTATGAAAATGTGTTCGTCACTAGACTTTTACCTCGTAAAGAGGTTTTTTTTATAAGTATGATCTGACACGGTCATTACAATTTCTGAGCTTACGAAAACCAATTTAACTACGGAGCCAGCTAAACAATAATTATAACGAACTGGGTCTCAATACAGATCAAATTTCTCATTAAAAATAAAGGCATATAATTTACTTTATGGGATTTTAAAAGTTGTCTTGAGCAAGAAACGATTCACAATGGAAACCTAATTCGTATTTATACTTCTTTGCATCGCAGACTTCGATTCGGTCGCCCATAAATTAGAATTGATTTTGAAACTGTCTTGATTTATATTTTGACTCCGCAGTTGATTCTTGAAATGGGGCAGTTACTCTTGACTAAATCATGTATTTCTCTGGAATGAATTTCAACGCATCTATAAATTGAGACAAAAAGTTCACTTTCAGCATAGAAGTGTTTGTAAGTTAAGAGAACCTCACCTTAATGCTCTTGTAGCGTCGTTTGCTTGCCGTGTTCAGATCCTCGTGCACCTTGTCCAATAGCCAAAAGAGAAACTCCTGCGCATCGTGCTGGGTTGAGCTGCGAAATTGAGTGCCATATCGATCGACGACCGCCTTGAAGCTGGTGCTGTGATCGCTCTCATTGCGACAGGTCCACAACGCCTTGAGGACATTGGCCAGCTGCTCGGTCAGTTCACCTTTGGTGCCAAATTTGCGCGAATTGATTTTATTACGACGCTTCAGATCCGCCTGAAAAAGATTTAAAGGGAATACCCAGAGTTAGTCACGTGCTAAGCTGGATTTTAAAATCTGGTAAAGGTGAATGGAGTTACCTTATACTGGTCCAGAACAAAGTATTCGGCCAGTATGTCCGTGTGGCTGAGACATTGCAGCACCGCGTTCATGAAGCAGGTGTTGCCATGATTCTTCAGTCCCATAACGCCAGGCGTCTGGTCGGCGGGCCATTGATAGCCCCCAATGGGTGGCACACGCTCCGTTCCCGTTCCATTGGCATTGCCCATGCCCGCTTGGCCATGTTTATTCGCCTGCAAGAGAGAAACACTCGAGATTACTCACTGGAGACTACAGTACAAATTGATGACTGCGAACGAAACTCGTTTCCAGCGGTTGCTGCCAATATAAACTGCCCGACAATCCGCAACAACAACGGGGAGCAGGGGATTGGGGAATCGGGGATTGGGTTTCAATTTCGTTGCCAATTAAAAATTGTTTAGCGTTGCGCCAATTTGCGATAAATGAAGAATTATTTAGAAAACAAGCAGAAAGCAGTGCACATAGTATACGATACGATTTGATCAAAATCAAAAGAAAGCAACACAGTTGCGTTAACCTAACAATGTTTTGCCAGCTTCACTTCACTTCACTTTACTGTTCTCCTTATCAACTGGTCATACTGCGAAACGTAATCTTATGCAAATGTTTAACATTTGAATTATAGGCGATAATACTAATTTATGTATGTGCCGCAGATACAATGTATGTGTGCTAATATCAGAGCAAACAGACAAGCAAACGAACAAACACAACAAGCAAATCAGTTAGAGGTTGACTACAGGTTGATAGAAAACGAAAAAAGGGGTTAATTTATTTGAATTATGTGTAAGCTATTCCGTGTGAGTTTTTATCAATGAGTTATGTAATGCACAAAATTAACTTAAATTAAATAAACAGAGAGTTCCTTTAAAACACGAGGAACCCGAGACATTACGAACAATGTTCCACCGTTTGAATGATACAAAACTTTCCTTAACCCATTAAGTACCCATTCAAATTTTCGAACTTTTGTAAATGTCTACTTTCAAAACTTTTTTCCTTGGGCTCCAACAAAAAATTTTTGGATGCAAACAAATTCTAATAGTGACCCCAAAAGAAAAATTTCAAAGATCTCTTCGCTAGTATTTTATATAATTTTTTGAAAATTGTTCCTTAAGCTACTTTTTGTATGAAAACGAGGAAAAAGGGGTTAAAATAGTAACTTTTATCAATTTTCAAAAAACTATAAAAAAATAATAGCGAAGACATTTTTGAAATTTTTTTTGCAGTTACTATTAATATTGGTTAAAGAATTTTTTTGCATCCAAACATTTTTTGAGTAAAGACCAACAAATACTCAAATGGAAATAAAGAAACAAAATGTTTCAAATTAGCAACTTATTAAAAGAATAAAGTAGTGCAAATCATACATTTTAACTGCGGAAAATCTTAAAATCCACATAAATGTACTATATACCTTATTTTATGGTCGAGCAGAATTACGATATTATTAACACGCTTTGTACATTTTGCATTCACACGAGAAATGTTTGGGCCACTTTAGAGAGGTGCAAGCTGTGGCAAGAGAGTGGATTTATATATTGTTGAATTATGAAATTTAAAGCAACTATCAAATGAAACAGCGAAACAACGAAAATACAGCAAAAACAAAAGCAAATGGTCAAAGGTTAAATGTCGACAGCGGGGTCAATGCTAAGTGCATGTCTGCCTCAGTGTTTGTATTGGGAAACTCAGCCAAAATCAGATGATTTAAGTAAATTGTGTGTGCTTTAGTTTAGTTGCAAAGGGACAGGGGGAAGCAAGAGGGCAAATTATAATTTATAACGTCATCGAGCTATCGATTCAGTAGAAAACAAAAAGCTGAAAAGAAGCGCTTAGCGAAATCAAAAGCCGGTTTTGAAAAGGCAAAAACCCACGCGAGTCTCTGGGCCAAAGAAATCAAAATAAATAACCAAAAAGTGGTGCCAATAAAAAACTAGACACAAAACCCAATTGGCCCAAAGGCAGCGACAACGACAACGAAAGACAACGCGTTGTCTTTTGCCGTGGGTGTTGCACTTGGACTTGGACTTGGCTCTTTGTGTTGTCTCTTGGCTTGATCATGGCATTTAGAGAGGAGTGAGAAACAACTAAAGGGTATTACGACTTGTACTCGTACCTCTTTTCGACGCCAGCATCCGGTGTAGAACGGCACGATTTCAATGAAAGTTGTGCGATTAGCAGTGTTGTTCTCTGGCGACTGCATTTGTAAGAGATAGATACAAATAGATAGATAGAGAAAGGACTATAAGTTAGCAGCAAGTTGTTAAATAAAAGACATATGTATGTATGTTTAATCAATTGGCCTAAATATCATCCTGGCCACAACTGTCGCTGATTGTCACGTTTAGCAGCGTCATTTGCAATTTGTTGTCAACTGTTTTGAGCTGCATGTGACACCAAATTGCAAGTGCAATCCCCATCACACCCATCTGAACTATGCACATAGTTGTGAATTGCTGTCACAATTAACCTCCCTCTTTGACAATTCCCTTCGCCTTTGCCTTCGCCTTCCCCTTCCCACTTCCCCTTCCAATTCGTCAGTCAATAGGAATGTGTCAGCAACAAGTTATTGCTATTGTTATTCTTGTTTTGTTTTAGAGCAACCGGCATCCGTTTGCATTGCTTTATCGCAATTGACATTGCACTGGCATTGGACTGCACTCGGCGAATGGCATTGAGTGTATTCATAAGCAGCCCTCCAGCTGCTCCTTCCTTGCCCCACATTGGATGCGACAGCTTATCCAGGTTGTCTGTCAATTCTAGGATTTCTTTCTACATTTATTTCCAACTGCGTGAAGGTCAGTTCACACCCTTCTTGGCATCTTAACTACTTATTTCACAATCTTTCCATCGTTTTTTCAACTTAATTATTGCACATTAACTCAATATGAAATTTGATAAATCATAAAGCCAAAGCCAAAGAGGTTTTCCATTTGCTTGTTGCTCGATTTTCTAATCAGCTTAGCTCATTAAACAAAGCCCCAATTTAATTCCTAATGATGTAAGCCGAGATTAAGACCCAGCTTAAGAAACCAACAATAACAACAACTCGGACTGTTGCCCGTTATATTTTGCGCTATTGTTGTTATTGTTGCTTGCCCGAATCAACGGCATTTCAAACGCACAAATGGCAGACGACGAGCCTCAATAAGTAAATTGAGTGGAATTTGCTTGAAACGCATGTTCAGTTATATGTATATGCTTATATTATATAGAAGTGTGTACATGTGTGTGTCTATATGTACTCGTATTTGTCTGCTGATGTGCGGTGGCTAGTGACCTAATCGCATTGGCCAGCGGCAGGCAGAATGTAAAGCATTTCTCACACAGCTGGAGACGGCGACGTCGTTTTCGTTCTGACGTTGCGCATACGACGCGTTAGCCGGCAACGTAACGTTTCTTCGAACCCGCAAATATTGGGTGGCCTACGAATATGTGGAATGCGACAGACAGCTGACAACCGATGGCAATTTATCTATTTAGCGTCGACTAAGGTTAGTCGGAATAAAATACTTAGTATTTAAAAAAAAAAATAAAAATGAAATTTATAAATTTAAATTTCCATTGATTTGATGCAAAAATACGTAAATAAATGTCGGCCGTTGTGTTGTTGCCACTTCAATTCGTTGATGATCTCAGTTAAGTATAATTAACACAATAGCTTTAGAATTTCATTAATAAAAAACTCATTCAGCTATTATGAGCAAATTATTTTTAGCAATATATAATATATTGCATCAATTGCAATAATAAAAAAATATCAACGATATTTCTTGTTCCTTATTTGAGAGTATTATACTTTTAAGCTTCTACAGGGTATATTATTGTCAAGCAGCTCTACTAGACACATCAAATTATTTATTTTTCGGGTTTTTTATATTTTTTTGTTAATTGAGCAGTGCCAGGTCTTAGAAGTCGGCATTGTCGTCACCGTCACCGTCTCCGTCTCCGCCAGAGACACAGACACCGTCACCGACTCCGCGTATTGTCGCCACTTGTCTCAATTTACTGTAGCAATTTTATCATCATTATTATTTATAAATTTAAGCGCATTTATCTTTGTTTTGCACTTGTTTTGTTTATTTTTTTTTTTAAATACGAGACCAGTTTCGAGTTGCAACTCTCTATATATAAATATTTTTATACGATATGTGCATAAGTTTGTATATTCATATACTCTGTGCCTTTGTGAATAACATTTATTTGGATTTGGAGTATCGAATCATACGATTTGTTTGTCTATTTGTTCACTCAATATCCAATTGGGGTGGAGGCGACGGTTTCGATAATTTCTCTGTCTGTCTGTCTGTAAAAATTCCATTGGCCAAATTGTTTATGCGCTACTGCAAAAATGTCTCGATAAAGCGAACGAAAGCCGCTTCGATTACTTACGTTATCTGTTCTACAAGTAGTATGTGTAGTTGTTGTTGTTGTCGATATTGTTGTTGTTGCTGTTATTTACGTAACTGCAAGTGGCACTTGCATGCATCGTTGCAACGATCGTTGCCACTGTTACTGTTAGTGTTGTTGTTTTTGCTGTTGCTGTTACGCTTACGTTTTTATTAAATAATTGTAAATAATTGAAGATAATTGTCGTTGTATTTTTGCTGATGTCGTTGTTGTTGTTGCTGTTGTTATTTGGAATCGACTTGAAAACTAGCATGAATGAAATAACAACCTCGTCTATGAGTCGAAACTGGGCTTGGCCCACAGCACGAGAGCTTATTGAGCTGGGAAGTGTGACTATCATGTGTTCTACCGGTTCGTCAACTTTGTATTGGAATTTATAAATGAAATACGTACTCGATTTCGTACGCAAGTATTTATTATTATTTGTTGAGATTGCGGCATGAAATAAGCCATTTTTATCGCTCTTCCACGAGCTATAAATACAAATTTAAATCACGTGACACGACGAATTCGTCATATAAATTGTTCGCACATTATTTTAGTGTTTCGCATTTGATTAGTTCTGTGATTTGTCGATTTGAGGTTCGTAGAAACAAGTTAAAGACCTTCAAAAAACGAACTCAACCAGTTCAATCTTATTAAAGTGCTTTGAAGTCCGATCAATTGCCCAAAGCAAAGCAATCGATACTCCGTGTACCTATTACTCCTATTCAAGCTATCTGACTCGAGTACTCATACTTGAGCTCGTAATTTGATGTATGATCAGCTCATTTCGATTCGATTGACCAAAACAAGCTATAGAGCAAATTCACTTGACACCTTAAGACATTTGATGAATGCATTGTGATTGTCCACTCTACGAAGATTGCAATCATCTAATGTATTTCTGTTGTTTGTTATGCAGAACGCACTCGCACTCGCACGTGGCCAACAAATTTCAGGCAACCCCGCCCACATTCTACAGAGCAGCCAAGGTTGCGTATCTACGTTCTCTAATCAGCACCTTGACTGTGTGAATTGCACGCTTATCAGTGGCGCGATATTTAGACCTAAACATGTCTGAATGGTTGGTTATGTGCGTGTTTGTTTGTAAATGTGAATACAAATGCAAGTACGCCATCTACAAGTATTTATTCAGAGCAACCAGTTGGCCAGTTGGCCTATACGATATCACAAGGACAAACATTCCAATTGCCACATCCAGAGCTCAAATGTGGTTCGGTAAATTTGCGCTTTTATTAATTTTATTTGTTTATCTCAAACAAACACTCGACTGCAAATCACAAGTTATTACTTCGTCTGTTACGTGGACATTTTGATGACACCAGACATTTATACACATATATCTAAACTATATATAATAACGGACTACAGTATATGTATATAATAGGTGTTATGAGTTAAAATTTATGTGTATAATTAACTCATCATGACGTAAATATTTCTTTAGTCTAATTTCAAGGCGCTTTTGTTGTTGTCGAACGTTATAAAGTAATCGCATTTTAATTATATCAGTACATACATATATGAGTTCATGCATATGTACATTAACCGATGTGCCCCAGCAACAACAACAATAAAACTTTCCACTTAACGATTTATTTTTTATTTCATTTTTTTCGAGAGACTGGGCGAAGTTTCGGTTTGGAAATACTCCGTATAGTATATGACCTTTAAAGAAGATTATAAAAACATTTGCTGAGAGTTCACTTTCGTTACAAATGCACTGAAATATTATTTCAGATTTTTAACCCCATTTCTAGTTCACTTTCTATAATATTACTATATGATTAGCTAATAAATCTGTAAGATTATTACTCGTTGTAATAAATGTACATATATTTCCAAAAAGTGAGGGGGAAACGAGGCATTCATTTAATATTCTGAGCGTTTTAATGAATTAGTTTAATCGTATATAGTAATGTTACTATTTTTATTACTATTTTATACATTTGATTAGTACAGTCGAACTTCCCTAACTCGAATCACCATAATCCAAGAAAAAAGTTCGAGTTCGGAGAATTTCGAGTTAGGGAATTTTTTTTTTTTAGTTTTTTAAATGAAACTACAGTTTCATTCATCCATAAATACATTTCAAATTGCAAACTTTTCTAGTTATTTTCAACAAAAAAAATTCCAGTTTGTTCAAGACCTGTCGATATTCTCAAAAATAGGTTTTATCGTTCTTTTGCTGTATCCAGAAGAAGTTCCCGATTCAAATGACATAATTAATTTTCCATTTTTTAATATAATGAAAACTGTTTTCGATGAGATACCATATTTTTCAGCCACTTCAATTTTTTTGGTCCACTTTTGAATTTCTTAACAAATATGCTTAAAGATTTCTTAAAGAGATAAACATTTTAATACACGGGCTGGTGCCATAATAAATAATCTTGCACTGATGCGCTGACAAAGAAGTACATTACGAGCATCTTTCCTTAAGCAATTTCACAATATTCTATCATATACCATCACCATATGCTAATGTACATCAACATTACGTATCAAAACGAGATGGTAACAAAAGCATTAAATATAAACGAAAAAAAATTTAAACTTTTTTAGGGATTTTCCCGAAAAATTCGACTTACAGAAGTACGGGCCACTATTTTTGTTCGAGTTAAGGAGAAATTCGAGTTAGGGAAGTTCGAGTTAGGGAAGCAGAATTGTATGAAATTTGCTCAGTAAACGCTATTGCCACTCGATTTTGTTCGAGTTAGAGAAAATTCGAGTTAGGGAAGTTCGAGTTAGGGAAGTTCGACTGTATTTACCCCATTTCCATTTCACTTTCTATAACATTAAAAGATTTACTAAATCCGTCTATAAATTTAACTATTTGTTGCTAATGAGTTTCAATGAAATGCAAGTTTACTACCGAAAAAGTTGGAGGGAGACGAATCTTCAATTTGTTATTTTAAGCGTTTTATTCAATTAGTCTGTCGTTGTAGTATAAATTGTCTGAATTTAGTCGTTAAACTGATAATACTACAGTCGAACTTCCCTAACTCGAACTTCTCTAACTCGAATTCTCTCTAACTCGAACTAAATTGAGTGGCAATAGCGTATACTAAACCGAACAAAAAGACTTCCCTAACTCGAAGTCTCCCTAACTCGAACTTTTTTCTTGGATAATGGTGATTCGAGTTAGGGAAGTGGACTGTATTTTATAAATAGGCAACATTTATTAGTTTGTTCGCTTGGCAACACTGACAACGACAATTGACGCAAATCTCAGCACTGATTACGCCGAGTGAATGAACTTATCTGGTGATCATCCTCTCGTATCTTGTATCTTGTATCTCTCATCTGTTCTTTTCGATTAAGATGAAACTAGTTTATCGCATTGTTTAACAAATTGTGTCGGACATTGTTGTTGTTGTTGCAACTATTTTTACACGGGCACCGCACATTTGTTTATGAAAATATGTTGCTACAAAAATACACACACACACAAAATAAAAGCCAAAAAAAAGAAGACGAAGAGGAACAACAAAAACCATTCTGAAAACATTTTCAATTAGTTTGATCTCAATTGATTTTACCTTGAAAGCAAATTCAAAAGAGCACGCAAGTCGCAGAGAGAGAGAGAGGCATAGAGAGAGCGAGAGAGGGAGGAAGAGTGCAAAACGTGTGCACGGCGGCAAACCAACAACATAGACTATAATAATTCGCACAGTTTGTTGTACAACTGCAACAGCAACAACAACAACAACAAGCAGTCGCAAAAGTTACGTGTTAGCTTTTGCCTAGCGGAAATACAAATACATGAAACACACACACACACACACACACACATGCAAACTGAATATCATAGGAAATCAGCAAACAGAGGCACACACACACATACACACACAAGTCAGGCACACGCGGTTACGTACTAATCTCGACCATCAACAAGTACAATTGCTACTACTACTACTACTATTTCAACTACTACTACTACTATTACAAATACTACTGCTATTCATACAACAGTGGGCGGTCAAAGCTTACGGAAACTGTTTGCAAATGACACTCATAGCCCCCGTTCCCCGCTTGCCCCCCTCCTTGTCCACCATTTGCTGTTCAATGTTTAGCAGTAGCATCAAAAATCACGTGTTATTATTGCCGCCTGTGAATTGCACGTCGCACGTTTCATCATTGAGTGTCACTTTTTGGCATTAATGCCGTCTACGAGCAAAGCCCCCTTTCCTGTTCCCTACCCTCCCCTACATAGCATATAGAAAAACACCTAGCTGAGACATTATTGCTTGGCTCCCACAAGCGCCTTCATAAATTTGTTGTTGTTTTTTTGGCATGCAATTTTACACAATAGACGACGACGACATCGAGCGACCCACGCGCAATGCACCAATTGGCATTTTAATAAGCCAAATTGAATTGTTGTTGCTGCCGTTCTAGCTTGTTGTTGCTGTTGCTGCTGCTGGTTGGTTAGTCGCATTGCACTTGCTGCGTCGGGCAATTTGAATAAAATCAATGCGAGATGCTTCAAGCGTGAATCATAAATCAACTGCTGGCCCACAGCTGGAGAGTGAGGTAATCATAACAACAATCAAAGCAACAGCAACAACAATGGACAATTGCCACAGACACAGCAGCGGCAGACAGCAGACAGCTGGCAACTTGGAAGCTGGTGAAAGGTGCCAAAGCCGAAACTTGGCCAATGACAAGAGGCCTAAAGCTAGCTGTGTATCAGTTAGTTGTTAGTGCTTTAGTATAACAATCAAGTAACTGTACATTACTGCAATAGTAATAGCAACAGCAATAACAATAACAAATACATTATCCGCTGTCGTTTTCATTGAAGTCGCCTCGATTGAATTCAATTCGGCTGCGCTGCCACTTCGTGCATTTGAAATTGTGTTTTTGTGTATTTCCAGTGTTCCGTGCTATCGTTAGGAATTCGAGGCGCGTAAAAGGTCAACGGCGGCTAAGGTCTTGCCCTCTATAATTAATCAACAGACATATATTACAATAACAAGCAGCTACAATATCATACATACAATATGAAAATACTTGTACACTGAATACATATTATATGCATTGCTTATTAGATCAAATACAGTTCGACAGCAGGCTGAGAGAGTGGGGTAGAGGTAAGGGGAAGGAGGAGAAAGAGACAAAAAAGAGGTCCCTCGATGTGAGTTTAAGCTGTTAAACTGTCTGTCGCTGTCATTTGCGCCCTGCACTTGCCTCCGGTTTCGCATTCTTTGTAGGCTGCTCCCTGCCACAAAGCGTGGCACACATTTGTCAAACTGCCACGAGGAGTCGTCACACAAGCGAGGGAGAGAAGGAGAGAGAAAGAGAGGGAGATCGCCTCAGGACTGGCTCCATTGTCTACCACAGCTGCACTTTATTCTCCGCTTCGCTCCAACAGCGCACGACCTGAAACTTTTGTCGTTGTTCGCGTTGTTGTTGTTGTTGTTTTTATCTTGTGCAGTGCTATAGTTTTATATGCTACTTTTGTTGTTGTTTCAGTTGAGGTTGTCGCTGCTGTTTTGTGTATTTGTTTATTGTTATTATAGCGCGAACAGGCCAACGAATGTTGCCAACATTTACACAAATTGTTTGAACAATTGTTGGACACAAAACAATAGCACCACACCACCTACAACAAATTCATAACCCCCACCCACCACATTCTCCTCAGCTACAAAAAAAGCAGCAACAACAAAAAACACACACAAAATTACAAAAATAATAATGAGACAGCAATTGTTAAAAATAACATTAATTTCCATGAACTGTTCGCATGGTAATTCTGTAAAAAATATTAAAATACTTGAGCAACATATCAAGTCGCACTCTAAGTACTCTATCTTTCTCTCTTTCATTCTCTCTGTTTCTAGAAATAACTAAGCATTAAAGATAAAGGTTACGTTAGGTTTAAGTAAGTAGTGCAATTAATTAATTTGCCAATTAAATACAAATTCCAAACCCTTAAAACGAGTCAAATATAATCTGCGATTACTTATGAAAATTCCACTCACTTTCAACAAAAATGCAAATTGGAAAATACCTAAATTCTATTTTTGTCGTCGAAATGCAAAATGTTGCAAATATTTCGTCAGATATTTGACCTACATGTATTAAAGTTCACATACAAATACGTATGCTTATATTTTATGCTATGCTAATTTCTTATTCTACAGGCATTCCACAAAGCATAGCTAACATACTCTCTCTTCTCGCTTTTCTTTCTGCTTCTGCTTCCCATTCGCTGACTGTCTCACTGACTTTTAAACGCGTATGGTGAAAGAAAGCAACACCGAATAAGTCTCATTTGTAAACGATGATACGTCGTCTGTTATCAACACGCATTTTCGTATGACTCAGCACATCAACAATAACAGAAATAACAACAACAATAGCTACGCCTGAACTTGGAAACGTGGCAATTGCCGATTTGGCCAGCGTACAGCCCAGTGGGTGGCAACAACATCATTTGTCACGCAACGCAGGACTCATATGTGTATATACGTATTTCCATATATGTATTTAGTACAATATGTATGCATATGTGTGTCAACTATTGAAACTTTGAACGTATTGCACAAAAGATGGCACCAAAGTGCAAGCGAGAGACAAAGACGCAAAGGCGGCAGTGCAGAGCAAAACAAAGGCAACGATAACGCCGACACCAAACGATGTTTTTATAAATACTCACACATATGCACCACACTCACTCACACACACACACACACTCATACGCTCACATAGTGACTCGCGTTAACTGTGCTCCTTATCAGAGGGAGCACGGACTGAGATGCTGCTGCGGTTGTTGTTGCTGTACGACGAACAAAGAAAGTGAATTGTGAACACACTTTTATACAAAGAAATAGTTATCATTTGCTGAATATTGGGGCATTTAAACATAAATGACAATTCGTTCAATTTCTAGCACTTACGCCAACATTCACCGTTGCGCTCAAATGCTGCGCGATTCGATTGAGAAATTTCCTGAAGGACGAACGACGCATCACACGTGCATTTTGGCCAGTCGCACGTTTGTTGTTGCTGTTGTTCGTTGTGGTGGTGACTGCGATTGTAGCCGCCCTATTATGGCCAATTGTGTCCTTGTCTCTGCACATGGGTGCGTCAGACGCCGCTTTGTAGCTGTTCAACGATACAATGCTGCCACTTCGGCCACGGCCGCCGCTCACACAGGACGAAATGGCCGTGCTGCTGCCGCCGTTGACGTCGCTGCCAGACGCTGTACCGGCTGATGCGGCGACCGTCTTGAATTTGCGCGACCAGCGAAACGGATTGCGTGGCATAGAGAAGGCGCGTCGTATCTTTTTGGCGGCATTTGTGGCCATCGTGGAAGCCTGGGCGGCAGGAATGATTAGCACTTGCGGCGCTGGCGTCGGCGCTGGAGCAATGGACGTGGATGTAACTATGCTTGTGGTATGTGTGGGCAGAGTATTCGACTTTAGCTCCGTTTTTTGCGTTGGTGTAGTTGCTCTTTCTGTTGTCTCTGCTTCTGTTGTTGTTGCTGTTGTTGCTGCTGTTGTTGTGGCGTTGGCGTTGCTGTGGGTGGCGGCCGCTTCTGCCGCTGGCGCTGTGACGGCGTTGGCGGCGGCAGCGTCGTCGTTTTGTTGCACTTTCGTTCCCATTCTCGATATTTAACAATTCGTCACATAAAGTAATTGCACTGTCGGGTTTTAAATACACGTTTTGATTATAGAAAATTGACTTTTTAGCACTTGATTTCACTTTTTTTTAGCGCACTTTATTCCACTTCCTTCGTATGTTTCGCTCGTTTGTCTGTTCAATCCCTGCTTTTTGTTGTGTGAAATTTTTGGGCGCGTTACAATTATGGAGTTGTAATCGTGTACCGAATATTTTCCATGTAGAATTGCCGCTTATTCTCCAATTAACTTATATTTTTTCGCAGAAAAAGAACAGTGTGCTATCCGCTAAGTTGTATCGAATCTCTCGGAATAAGTTCGATCGAATGACGGCAAATCAATTGTGGTGGCTGGTCGATACATGCAAAATGCAACTCTTGGCCAAAATCTAAAATTCCGAGGTGTCGGCGTATTTTGTGAATATTAATTCCAATATCGATATATTTGCAAGTCAGACAATAATCGATTCACATGAACAGCGCAGGTTCCGGATCTAAACATGGTTCGCGCGAAATTTAAATGTGAATTTGTTTTTAGTTCATTTAGCTATAAATTAAAATTATACATAAATTTAATAAAAACAAATATATTATAACTTAGCTAAAAAATTCAAAATCGATAATTAGCAAATCGACAAAAATATAACAAAAATGCATGTGGCATTTTCAAAATTCTAGCATCTATGGGGATTTAGATATGATGTGTATTATCATAATTGTTTATTCCCATTGTTGTCTTAATACTAATATAATGTTCTGGATAATTGAAATGATGTAAGTGTATCCGAGCGCCGAAGCGCAATGATAATGCGTGTGTCTATGCTGGTGGTTGTATGTAGACTCCATGTGTACCGAAGCGGTTCCGGAGATCGCTCACGGAACCAGCATCTGGCTTATGCGATGCGTCGTTGCCAGATCGGGCTGTTGCCGCTGTAGTGGTACGCCACACATCAAAATTAATAAATACACCAACAAAAGGATCCTTTTATATAAAATAAATCCAAAATGTACATCTTCCTTTTCTGTGCTGCCACCGTGTTTTGGGAAAATCTCTCAATCTCACTTTGGTCACACTGCCAAGTATCAAAAAACAGTGTGGCTATATTTTAGCGCTGCTGTATCACTATACTTTGTGGCAGCACTTGCTGTTTGACGTACGAAAGCTGAATGATACAAAATTAACGGATGTACTAAAAATTTGTAAATGTTAACGTAGTATTTGGCTGCATAACGTAACGACTGCTAGAGCTCGAAATGTTTTGTTAAACACTATTGACGTTTTATTTGAAGTAGTAGTATACTACAAGTAAGTAATACACAATATACAAAAACGTATATATGTAGAAACCACTCATGTGTGTATTCATCCCGTCTAATAATGTGTATATTTTGAAAGAAAAACAACTAAAATAAAACGTTTGTATTGTATATATACAGTGATTTAGTGTCTCCCTTGGAAAGTTGACTTTAGCCATTAACCTCACAGACTTTCAATGCAATTTACTGTTATTAGAGCCGCAGCTCAGCTGCAGTAAATGAAAACTTTTTAGTATTCATGGTTTAAGCATTAACGACGCCAATTATGGCAGCATTTTATTTCATTTTACTTTATTAGCTCTTAGCAGAGGTAGCGACGTTGACGCCAACGTCAGCAGCATAAGCAACGACAGTATAGGGCGTGTCTGCTTTCAAAATGGAGCGAGCAATGGCTCCAAGTCAATCAGCCAATCAGCAAGCACCTCACTGGCTGTCTCAGCTTGTGAGAGTGTGAGTCTGCGCCAGTGAGAGAGAAAGAGAGAGCGCAAAGGCTGAGAGAGAGTGAAACAGGCGCAGCTCGCTCTTAAAAGTTCAGCACGTAAACAGCTTTCATCATTGTTTTGTTGCTGCTCGCGGGGAATTGAGAGTTTGGTGGTTGCTTGCATCAAAATGGCTGTCGACAATATGCTCTAAAAGTTACAATTATAGGCACTTATTCATTGCGGTATATGATGCAAACAGCGATGATGCTGCTGCTTTTGCTGCTGTTGCCTCTTTCAGGTGCGGAGGCTGCGTTTAATCAAAAGGTGGCAGCGGGCAACCTAAACAGTCAATTTACTGAAGCTGACGCTGACGCTGACTGACGAGTTAACAGCAATTAGACGCCTCAGTTTGACTTTATTGCAAGTTTATCGTGTGGAATGCCTATACCCTCCCCCTCCCTTTGTCCCCCGCCCGCTTTGCTAGCTGTTCCCGGTTTGAGGTAATTGTTTTGCTCATGGGGGTGGCCTCGTTCTTATTACTGTTGTTGCTGTTGTTGCTGCTGGTGTCGGGGTAAATGTTGCTGCTCTGACATTAATTGGTTGTGTACGAGCCAATTTGGCGTGGACTCGAGTAAAAGGCGCAAATTGATTGCTTTGCGGTTTTAATCGATGCACATTCATTCCAAATCACGCACATTTATCACCCACACCAATGCACCCCCTCCCCCTACTCCCCCTATCACCTATCTATCGCATCCTATCCTGCAGGATGCGCCACATCTGCGCAGTTTATAATTGCCGGCAATTGACGAACGGAGTAATTAACGTTCATTTCGCCCAAAATCTCAAAATGGTTGTCTTCTGTTTCGTTGGCAAGGGAAACAAGCGTTAGCCCTTCATCTTCCGGCTGCTTTCATAATGCCGTAAGACCGTCAACAACAACAACAACCTCGTACGGAAACCCGTTATATAAGCCAACGGTTGCGTGTTTATTGCGAAACATTGACAACTTCATAGTTGATTGTTTTAGCTAGGTTTGTTTTTTTACCTGGCAATTGTTTTGGCCCTCTTGCAATTACTGGGAAGTCAGCGCTGTTTTTTAGCCAACGGATTGGCAAGAGGTAAAAAGGATAATGCTGAACGATGCGTTTTCCCCGAATAACTCGCTGTTTCCACTCGACAGTTCGACAGTCATATCGTCATTGCATAGGGTTATGAAATTTTACGCAAGCTAACATAGAAGCGTCCAAGGTCCTGGGCTGAGTTTTAGGCTCACAAAAGGGGTGTTCAAAGGATTTAGCATGAATCGTAAATGCTTGCAGTTTCCCATTTACCATTTGCCGATTCTCGACAGGACATCATAATTGCGCGCAATCAATACATAATCCCCGCATAATCTACACAATTTGCAAAAAAAAAAAAACAGTTCTGCGTAAAAAACTGTTTTTGACTTTTGACTTCTGGCAATCAAAAGTGGCCTTGAGTGGCCTGGAGTGGACCTGGAACCTAACTGGACGACAGGTATCGACAGGATTTGCTGCGCACGCCCCCGTCAACGGCTCCGCCCGGAGAAAGGATTGAAATAGGCGCAGCAAATCGCCAACTTAATTGCCAGAAATTCTCAAAACAAACGAAAACAAACAAATAAACAGAGATTGGGATTGGGACTGAGATTTCGATTAGATTCAGCTAGAGTTTCAGTTTCAGCTTCACTTGGGAGTTTCGAGTTGCTCTGCAATTAGTCGGATGCCTGAAAAGCCGATTGACTTCTGCGGATCATCTGGAGTAATCGGAGTTAATCCCGTTAGTAGCAGGCGCAACCCGTTCGTCCGTTCGCCCGTTTCGCCGATGTTCCCTTGGCCTGTGTGTGCTCGGATTAGGCGCAGACTTAGTCCAGAAGTCAGCGCAAATGCGAAAGGATTAAGCATGCAGATGAGCTATGGGCGTGGCCGCTGCCGGTGCAGGTCAGTGTTAGTGTCAGTGTCGATGTCCGTGTCGATGTCGATGTCGGTGCCCAGTGTCCTCGGCGGTTTCTGGCTGCGGGTAACGCCCAAAGAAGACGCCCTAATCCGTTTACGCCTCGAAATTAATGCAAACATTTAGAAGGATTATCAGCGCGGGGTTGCGCCGCCTAAAAGGGGTGACGGCCGGGTAGCTCGGACTCAAAATAAGGGTATGCAAATTGAAGTTCAGGCGAACTGCAAGAGTTGGGCCGTCATAAAAGCATGATAGGATTGATAATTCGCCGCTACTTGTCGTTCATTCTGTGCCCATTGTCTGGGCCAGGATTTGGCACTTGGCTGCGGTATGTGAGACATTGGAAAATGCCATCTACCGACTGATGCCAAGCTGGCAACTGAAGCCTCGGACAGGTCAGCTGCGTATCAAAAGCAATGGCACAATTATGCGATTCGGGGAAATGATTAGAGGCAGCGATTAGAGTCAAAGAGTTGAAAATATTTGTGGATTAGCGTTTGACTTGGACATGGACTTGGGCAGCAACAGGAACAGGCACAGGGACAGGGACTTAGATAGGGTCACTTGATGTGCCTTGAAGTCACGTCAAGGATAGCAGGAAATGCAGGAGCTCGGACTTCCGTAGTCTGGGAGCGTTCAAGTGGATGCTGCAGCTACTTAAAACTCAATTAGCAAGCAGTCGGCAGGAGCTTGTGGCGCCACAGGGCCACCACCGCAGCGTACAAGCCGCAAAGACATAAAAGATACAATTCGATGCAACATACAGATACAGATACAATATATAGAGCATTAAGTGTTTGCTCTGGCCATGTCCAAGTCATCAGAAAACTGTGAAGTGAACAGCAATTATGTTGTCGTCGTCGCTTTGATCTGCAGCCACTTAGAATGCATATGTATCTGTATCTGTATCTGTACATGTATTTGTATCTATATCTTTAGCTGTATTTCTAGCTGGTATCTGTGCATCTGTCGAACGCTGCAGCTCGAGTTGATTTCCTTGTTTAAGCATTTTTTAATTGTATGCTAATTGATTGCATTGTCAAGCATCCGAGATGCGCATCCATAAGATACTCATCCTATTTTTGGGGTCGCAGTTCCGGACCACATTTCATTGCATTTAAAATGGCAGCTGACAGTTTCGATTGGGGGAATCGCTGGCGGCATTAAAAAAGACTCATTGGCCAGCTACAGATGCAGCTATAGATACACAAACTGCTGCTAAAGATACTTTACATTTACAGCTAGAGATACTTGCATATAGAGATGGAGATTAGCGTAAAGCGCTTAGCGTTTTATTGGCATATTTGCCGTTGCTTCGGTCCATCGACAATGTGCGTACCATAAAATGCTTAATCCGGCTAGAAATTCTGGCTAAGATGTCGCGATTTTTAACGTGCTAAAAAGGCCGGCCGCATCTTAACAGGCAACAAATTGCCTGTGAAAAAAAGTACAGACAGTAACAACAACAGCAACAGCAACAATAAAAGGTCGAAGGTCACTGCTGTAACGTAACAGGGAAAACAGCCGGGGGAAGGCGGCCACTGGTCTGTGTAATGGGCGTGACCGCTACATCAATTAATCTGCGTAATTTGCATGTGGATGCATTTGTATCTGTAACTGTATCTGTAAATGTATCTGCATCTGCATCCGAACTTGTGTCGGTGCAGTTCAAAAAAACTGCATCTAATCGTCGGATTCTTCGATAGAATTCGCGTCGGCTCACGATATTTGATGTTCAGTTTCTGGATTGGCATCCTGCGGTTTTCCAGGATCAGTTAAAGAAAGAATTTAACTCGTTCAGCTGTGGCCACTGAATACGGCTCTAATGTGACTTATTTAGTTCGTAAAGTGGTTATAAAATCTTCCAGATATTTTTAAAAATTTAAAAAATTTAATACTTCTAAAATGTAGATAATATATTGATATACATATCTCACACTACCAGTTCGCTTTCTACATTCAAATCTTAAAAAATGCATACAAATACTCCAAATTTGTAGACAGACCTTTACTTTAATTTTTTTTTTGAAGAGCTACTTTTACGTTTAGAGTTTTTAAAAAATGATCTGAAATTATAATTTCAATAAATTAATTTTACAGAATCATATACATATACATTAGGGTGTCCCTTATTTGGTCAAAGTCAATATTTTTCAACGCATACGGGCTAGTTTTGTTCATTAGGTCCTAAAGGACTCAGAAATAAATTTTCACCTCAATCGGAGTATGATAACCCGTGCCGACTTGGATCGGAAAATTTAAAAATTATATAGGAAAAAAAAAAAATTTTTAATTTTTTTAATTTTTTATTTTTTTATTTTGTTCATTTGGTCCTAAAGAACTCAAAACCAAGTTTTCACCTTAATCGGAGTACGATAACCCATTCAAATTTGCATCGAAACATGAAAAATCATCGAAAAATGTATAATCAGTGTTAAAACACTGTTTTTGCATGTTTCGATGCAAATTTGAATGGGTTATCGTACTCCGATTAAGGTGAAAACTTGGTTTTGAGTTCTTTAGGACCAAATGAACAATATAAAAAAATAAAAAATTAAAAAAATTAAAAATTTTTTTTTTTTTTCCCATATAATTTTTAAATTTTCCGATCCAATTTATTATCATACTCCGATTGAGGTGAATATTTATTTCTGAGTCCTTTAGGACCTAATGAACAAAACTAGCCCGTATGCGTTTAAAAATATTGACTTTGACCAAATAAGGGACACCCTAATATACATACATATAATCAGGGACTTAAGCCGAAACGAATATCGGTTTCAGTTACGGTTTCGGTTATGTTCTCATTTAGGTTTTCGGTTATCGGTTATGCAAAATCTTTGAATAAAGGTTTCGTAACGGTGAATATATTCTTCAGTTTGATGTAGTTGTTTAGATGCATATAAATTACACATACCTAAATTATAAACAAAACAGAACAGCTATGTAACACAACTTAAAAACTATGTCAACACCTCACATACAAGATATCGCTGACCACACACAGCATAACTGACCGCTCAGAATATCGCTGACTGCACAACACACAATATGTGCCGTAACAGCAGCAGTAGGCCAACCCGGTAGTTGCAAAGTAAGCTACTCTACATTGCACGCAACTGCTGAATACACAATAACCTAATTTTAATTGACACCACACACCTGTTAACTAAGCTATTTTTACCTATAAATATTGTGAATTTTGGATTAATAAAATCAGTGTTTTTAGTACAATATACAAGAAACATTCATTCATTTCTACGATCGCAACAGCTTTGCGCATCAAGGAATTCCCTCTCCGAAGTCCACCTGGTTACAAGTGCCAGTTGCGACGCCTTTTTAGTAGTCAGTTTATGTGCTGACTGCTTGCAAAACCTATACACAAACATTTTGGTGACCCCGACACTGGAAATCCGTGTTGTCAATTGGACGACACAAGGATTATCTCCAGAGCATTATCCTTTATTGAAGTTGTCAACCAGGCGACATTCAAAGGATATCTGCAACCTGCCCATCTGAAGTTGTCAACAAGGCGACAGATCAGGAGCACAAAAACCCCGACACTGGAAATCCGTGTTGTCAACTGGACGACACAAGGATTACCTACATTATCCTTTAGTGAAGTTGTCAACAAGGCGACATTCAAGGATACCTGCAACCTGCCCATCTGAATTTGTCAACAAGGCGACAGATCAGGAGCACAAAAACTCACCAAAAAACATTTTGGTGATCCAATCTATTGACACTCCACTGAAGTTGTCATAGTATATATTAAAGTCCACCAAGCGACAAAAAATGGCATCAGAACAAGCAACCATCGATGAGTTACTGGATGTGCAGCAAGATGTCAGCCAAGAAATCTTAAAGCTGATATCCAACTACAAAAAGGATTCAGCTGAGAGAAAATCCCAGGCCGGATATCACAAGATTAAGGCCAAAACTCTCAATGAAAAATGGAGCATCATTCAAGCAAATGATGAAATCATTAAAAAATCTGGCGGCCTACCGGATAATCATGAGTACTTCACCTATTATGATGACATAAGATCCACGGTCATGAAGTTCCAAGAAGCCATCAATAAAGACGCAGAAAGCCAAAGCAAAAAAACTGCTAAGGTTGAGGACGGACAGCGTCAGCAACCAAGCTTGGAACCCAAGACTACAAAAGTTGAGGACGGACAGCGCCAGCAACCAAGCGTGGATCCAAAGATCATCGCGTTATGCAGACGGCAAAAGGCAATGATTGCGTCACTATATCGCACATTGCAAAAGCCTTTGGAGCATACCGCAATGGAACTGACAAGAAATTTATGGTCCCAAATTCAGGAGGTCCACTTTCGACTTTATGAAGAAGTTGAAATCCCGGAAGACAATGGATATGATGCCAAGAAGTATCTACAAGCAGAACGGGATGTGCAAAGGGCGCTAGCGGCGAAAGGCCCAGAGTCCACCTTTGACAGAAATTTACCTCGAATAACTATCCCCAAATTCGATGGTGATATATTGAAATGGACACAATTCTTCGATATGTTTGTGTCCATGGTTCACGAAACCAATATGCCCATTATTCGGAAAATGTGGTATCTAAAAACCAGCGTGGTCGGCGAGGCAGAAAGAATGATTCGCCAAATCGACCTAAAAGAAGACAACTATCTTCACGCATGGAACATCTTGGTAGACACCTATGACAATCCAAGAGACATTGCAACAACGGTATTAAACCGATTTTTGACACAACAGGCGATAAACGACAATGTTAAATCGCTCAAGGAACTATACATAGTCACTATGGAGTCTCTTGCATCTCTTAAGGGACTCGGCTTAGACATTTCGACGTGGGACCCGATACTGATAGAGGTTCTACGAAGCAAGCTGGACAGCACAAATAGGACGCTGTACGAGCAATCAATAAGCGACTCGAAGCAAATTCAGAAACTGGACACCATGCTTCAGTTTCTTGATCAAAGAGTCCGTGTTTTAGCCACCGGGAGCAAAACACAGAACCAAGCCAAACGGGATTCGAAGGGAGCAACCTGTGCCTCTTCATCAACTTCAAGGAAGGATTGTCCATACTGCAAGAAGCCAAATCATTCGATGTTTCGTTGTGACGACTTCCGCGCAAAATCAGTCCCTGAGCGACTGAATTGGGTACAACGCCAAAAGTTATGCGTCAACTGCTTCAAAGCAGATCATATGGCAAAGGCGTGCCAAAGCAGATATAAATGCTTCAAGTGCGACAAAAAGCACAACACGCTGCTGCATCTGGAGACGACTTCAATGGAACCACATAATCCAGTTGTGGCGTCAGCAAGCAGCAAAACTATAAATCTACTTGCAACAGCAAAGGTTTTAGTCCAAGGAAATAATGGACAACAAGCTACGTTTAAGGCATTGCTAGATTCTGGATCACAAATTAACGTGATATCAGAACGACTTGCAGCATCACTGTCCTTAAAACGCCATGATACCGCACTACGAATTGAAGGTATCGGTGGACAACCGAGAACCAGTAGGGCTCGGGTAAATGTGTTAGTGAAGTCACTACACAGTAATTTTACAGTGCGGATCGAAGCATTCATTCTACCGCACATTATCACGGATCAGCCAGCCCATAACATTAATGATGAAAACTGGAATATTCCGAAAAATCGTCCGTTGGCGGACCCTCAATTTAACCAACCAGGAAAAATTGACATGCTGATCGGTGCCGAGCATTATTATGCACTATTGCTCCCACAACAGCAAAAACTCACGCCCTCTGGTCCAATCATGCAACAAACCAGGTTGGGGTGGGTTGTGGCTGGAAAAATAAAAGATGCGAACATGTCACCAGCCATATGTGCAGTTGCTACAGGAGAAGAAACTAACGCCATATTGGAACGATTCTGGAGCTTAGACAACTTTGAAACGTCGGAAAAGCATCGTACTCCAATTGAGAAGGCATGCGAAAAACACTTTATCGACAACTTAAAAATCGCTGCTGATGGGCGGTTCATTGTCAAATTGCCGTTTTCTGAACATCCTTCAGCCCTGGGGCCCTCGTTGGAGACTGCAGAAAGAAGGTTCTTATCGTTGGAAAAAAGGACTAAGGCAGAAATTTGGAAAGGATATGTGGACTTCATGGCCGAATACGAGCAATTGGGTCACATGAAAATTGTCCCTCGCAACCTAATTCCAACAAGCAACTATTTTATCCCCCATCATTGCGTGCTGAAACCTGATAGCACCACTACAAAGCTAAGAGTGGTGTTCGATGCATCTTGCAAGACGTCGACAGGAAAATCACTTAACGACATACTGCAAGTAGGTCCCACTGTGCAGAGCGACCTAATGTCGATTTTATTAAGATTCAGAACACACAAATATGTGTTCACTGCGGACATCGAGAAAATGTACCGCCAGATTTGGATCAATCCTGAGAACCAGTTCCACCAGATGATTGTTTGGAGAAACAATCCCAATGAGGACTTAAGGTACTACAGACTAAAAACAGTTACCTACGGCACGGCGTCGGCTCCATTTCTAGCAACCAAGTGTCTAAATCACTTGGGCACACTACACATGGACAAATCACCAGTAGGAGCCGCTGCACTAGTGAATGACTTCTATGTTGACGACTGCCTCACTGGAGCAGATTCAGCCCAAGAAGCAATCCAAATCCGGGAGGAGTTAGTCAAGATCCTGCGTCCTAATGGATTCAATTTGCGAAAATGGTGCTCGAACAACGAGCAACTGTTACAAGGAATACCCAAGGACGACATAGCAAGCGACGTTAAGTTTGAGGACACATTGGACAGCTACAGGATCAAAACATTGGGTCTTATTTGGATGCCCAAAAAGGACCAACTTTGTGGCCGGGCCCAGAGCAGTACAGCTACGAAAATTACTAAACGTGTCGTTTGCTCTGAGCTGGCACAAATCTTCGACCCCTTAGGCTTGTTCGCTCCAGTCGTTGTGAAAGCCAAGATTTTCATGCAACGACTCTGGGAAGACAAATTGGAATGGGATGACGAGTTACCTACAATCCTTCAGAACGAATGGAAGGACTATCGAGATGACTTACAAAGCCTGAATTCGATGCAAATTCCACGACATATATATGATGGAAAGGTTCCAGTCACAAAGGAATTGCATACATTTGTGGATGCATCGGAACGAGCATACGGCGCAGCAATATACGTTCGCGCAACGTACAAAAATAAACAAATTTCGGTGCGTCTGCTATGTTCAAAGTCTCGAGTAGCCCCAACGGCAAAGCAGTCACTCCCTCGTCTAGAGCTTTGTGCTGCATTATTGGGTGCTGAACTCACGGACAGGATTCGACGAGACCTCAACCTGGACTCCAGTACAGTACCAGGATATTTTTGGTCGGATTCTACTGTTGTCCTTTCATGGATCAATGCAGCTGCGTCTACATACCATACATTTGTGGCAAACCGGATAGCGAAGATACAAGCATTGACAAGCCAAAATCAATGGCGCCATGTGTCTTCCACCAACAACGCAGCAGATGTGCTCTCAAGAGGAATACCTGCACGAAGATTACACGAGCACAACCTATGGCTGTATGGACCACTTTTTCTGCATGGCTCTCCAGACCAATGGACAGCCCCACCTATCATCACCCCAAGCAACTTGGAAAGGAAAACCAAACACATAAGTCTGGCAATATCTCCATCTTCAATAGGGGAAGAGTTGTACACCTGTAGACACAGCAATTCGTTCTACAAATTACAACGCATTGTAGCTTACATGTTACGCTTCTGTTACAAAGGGAACAGAGCAGCAACGACCACGTTGTGCACAACAGAACTAGACCGTGCTCGGAACTTGATCTTGCGAACAGTACAGCAAGTTGAATTTTCCGCTGACCTAAAAATGTTGCAGCGTCATAACACGGTGGACAAAAAGAGTTCCATCTCATCGCTGTCTCCTCTACTAGGTTCAGATGGCCTTATGCGAGTTGGAGGAAGATTGGAGCAAGCCCCACTCCCATACAATGCAAGGCACCAAATTCTGCTGCCTTACAACGATCCAATAGTAAAAATGCTATTGCGAGAACTGCATGAAGACAACATGCATTGCGGTGCCCAAGCATTACGAGCAACGGCAAGACAGCAATACTGGATCCTAAATGACAAAACTATGTCAAGGAACATCATTCACAATTGCGTGACATGCAATAAGGCAAGGCCCAAATTAATGAACCAAATCATGGGCAACTTGCCAGCCGATCGAGTAACACCGACACGCCCGTTTTTAACTACAGGCGTAGATTACTGCGGACCAATCTGGATTCATCATAAAATTCGAGGAAAAAGACCAGATAAGGCATACATAGCCGTATTCTGCTGCTTCTCCACAAAGGCGGTACACCTTGAACTAGTCAGCGATCTGACGACAAACGCCTTTTTGGGAGCATTGCGACGCTTCTTAAGCCGCCGCGGCAAATGTCAAACAATTCATTGTGACAATGCCACCAACTTTATTGGAGCAAACAACCAGCTGAAGGAACTTGAAGGAACAATATTTGGCGAAAAGGCCCAAGCAGAAATCATCAATCACTGCAACAAGAAGCAAGTTGCGTTCAAATTCATTCCGCCACGAGCACCGTCATTTGGAGGGCTATGGGAAGCTGCAGTCAAGTCTGCAAAGCGGCTACTGGTTACGACTACCAACACTGCATCCCTAACATTTGAAGAATTAAACACGGTGATCATCGAAATTGAAGCGATCTTAAATTCCCGCCCAATTACACCGATGTCAAATGATCCTACGGACACCACTGCTCTGACTCCAGCACACTTTCTAATTGGGGAAACGCTCACTGCTCCCCCCGATGTCAACGTCGACCGCAATGAGAAATCCTTACTGAAACGCTGGGAACTAGTGTCCAGACTTAAGCAAGGATTCTGGAAGCAATGGTCAGAAGAATATTTGCAAGAGCTGCAAGCCAGACACAAATGGAAAACCGTAAATACCAACATCAAGGAAGGTATGCTTGTCCTAATCAAAGAAGACAACATACCTGTGATGAGCTGGCCAATGGGACGCATTGTAAAAACATATCCAGGACAAGATAACCACGTCCGAGTGGTTGACGTAAAGACTGCCTCAGGCATCTTTAAGCGCCCCATAACCAGACTTGCGCCGATCTTTCCAGAAGAGATGGCCAAGAAACGCCCTATCAATGAGGCGGAGGACACAGATAAAACTGATGCACCACTCGCCCAACGAAAGCGGCTAATGTCGCCAACCATATCCTCGTCTTTACTGATCCTGCTTCTGATGCTACCTTTGGTGCTGACACAATCAGTATCAGTAACAAAATTCGACACGAAGCCAGGAATCTATTATGAAAAAATTGGACAAGCAAAAAGAGCAATATCCGACTGGACCATGGTCATATACTATGAACTGGACCCATACTGGCGAGATATGAAGACATTTAACCAAGGAATAGATGAATTCCAATACCTTTGCCCAGAAGTGAACAACAAACACACATGTGATTTCATATCACAGCACTATCGACACTTGTATGATGAACTGCAAATGGCAAACGTACTTATGCAGCACACTCGAAAACGTCGATCCCCATTTGATGCAGTAGGTAATATTGCAAATAGTCTATTTGGAGTGTTAGACTCAAACTACGCTAATGAAATGACCAAGGTCATCAAGAAGGTACAAACCAACGAAGATTTCGTACTGAGCCTGCTGAGAAATCAAACCTCAGTACTTGACTCAACCATTAACGTTGTCAAAAAGACAAGGGCTACATCGGACAAGCGTCTACGACTACTTGAGCAACAAGTTGCTGCCATTACCGAAAGCAGAGGAAAGTACACTGGCGCACGGCTCACGGAAACGTACCTGGCATTGACAACTCAACTAACACTGCTAGCAGCCACGCTTCAGCGCATGCAATCGGAAATAGTGGACGTACTAACAGGAATTCGCCACCATACAATAAGCCCAATATTGATTTCTCCTAATCAACTAAAGGATCAATTGGATCAAATACGGGATCATCTGCCAACAGATCAAATGCTACCCGTGACATCATCCAACGTAATTCAATTATACAGAATTATGCGAGCAGAAGGCACAGCCACCGACACTCATGTTATATTCAGAGTAATATTACCACTAGTGTCAACGTCAATATTAGAGCTATTTAATATTGTGCCAATTCCGGTGTGGGACTCAACAAGTTGGAGATTGTTTGAGCTCAAAACACCTATAATAGCTGTAAACGACCACAGGGATCAATTCATGGGACTTACACACGATGATCTGCGACGCTGTCTTACACTACCAAATGAAGAATACATATGCTTTGACCATCAAGCTGTTTTTAATGTAAACAATCGATGTGAGTTTCAGCTGTTTAACAACAAGACACCAACAATGTGTCAAATAACTCGCACAACAACCAAAATGGTATGGAAAGAAACACACCAACCGAATAATTGGATTTTTGCAACACATTCTACAATGGAACTACAAGCCGTATGCAACGGAACACCATCCACAATACAACTAGAAGACACCGGACTACTTTCGCTATCATCTGGCTGTACTGCACGCAACGCAGAAATCAGCATCAGTACCTTTGACAACATCATAAGTCAAGCTACGAAAAGCTACGCTCGCTTTGGTGACATCATCAAGCCGAACATCACAATTGTACCACCAAAGGAATTCAACATCTCGAATTACAAGGTACAAGAAGACAAAGATCTGGACGACTTGCAGCTAAAATTGGCAACACTCAACAAACAAGAGCTGCCCAACCAAATAAGCTCGGTCCAACATCATCATATCGCCGCCTATGCTGCTTTAGTGGTATCTGTCATACTACTATGTGCCTATGCAATGAGGAAGCAACGCCTATGGACTTTGCGACCCACAGTCACAAGGAATGAGGCCGCCAATCCACCCGCTCCATCAGCATCCCCAAGACGATTCACATTGGATCTAGACGATGGTTGAACACCGTTTCAACGGCCGGGAGAATGTTTAGGTGCATATAAATTACACATACCTAAATTATAAACAAAACAGAACAGCTATGTAACACAACTTAAAAACTATGTCAACACCTCACATACAAGATATCGCTGACCACACACAGCATAACTGACCGCTCAGAATATCGCTGACTGCACAACACACAATATGTGCCGTAACAGCAGCAATAGGCCAACCCGGTAGTTGCAAAGTAAGCTACTCTACATTGCACGCAACTGCTGAATACACAATAACCTAATTTTAATTGACACCACACACCTGTTAACTAAGCTATTTTTACCTATAAATATTGTGAATTTTGGATTAATAAAATCAGTGTTTTTAGTACAATCTACAAGAAACATTCATTCACTTCCACGATCGCACCAGCTTTGCGCATCAAGGAATTCCCTCTCCGAAGTCCACCTGGTTACAAGTGCCAGTTGCGACGCCTTTTAGTAGTCAGTTTATGTGCTGACTGCTTTCAAAACCTATACACAAACAGTAGTTTAGTTACATTTTAACAATTTTAACATTACATTTAGATTATTTATTTGATTTGCGCTTATTCAGTGCTAAGAAAATTCGATCGTGAATATCACAAATAAAAATTCAAAATTTAACATATGAAAATTAAAATCAAAATGAAAAATGAAAAATAATTTTAGTCGAAATTAACCCTCATAAATGAAACAGTTATTTCGGTTTACAGAGTTTCGGCTTTAAGGTTTCGGTCAAATGAAAATTTGTTTTTCGGTTACGGTGTCAGTTACGGTTTTAAATTTCAATCGGTTTTTACCGGTTAAAGGTTACAGTTTCGGTTAGGGTTTTAATCCCTGCATATAATAATAATTATATTAATTTGATCTCTCTCAAAGGTCATTTATATATTACAATTATTATAAAATATTGAAAAAAAGAAATTAATAAAATCACAAAATGCAAGCATACTTTTATTTGGGAATTCTGCGTTCAGTTTTTATTGGGATTTCTAACCTTGTAAATGATCTTTTTATCGCACGGACATGTCAGCTCGGTCTCTTAGCTCTCAGTTCTGAGTTCTCAGTTCTTGAGATGCTTGTGACTTTTGGCCATTTGCATTGTTGTCGTTTTGCTTTTTTAGGCCAATAATAAAAAAATCATTTCCAGTCGAAGAAGTTGATCTTTTTTTATGATGAGCTCAGATCACAATTGATATTTCGTTGTCGAAAGTCATTTCTAAAAAATATTTCGCGTACCGCAGCGAGTCAATTTTTTGAATAGAACTCTAAAACGACAAGGTCAGTCTTCAGGATCTTCAAGCTGTTCCGCTTCCGAATTCCGCGAAATATAAAAAAAAATCTGCACTGCAAAACCTAAAAATCTGAAACTAGAACTAGAATTCCAATGCAGTTTTTTTATGCCACCTAATTTTTATGGCCTAAAAAACAGGACCGAAACCGAAACCGAATATAATCGCTGTCATTTGTTTGTCCATAAATGCCGGACTCAACAACTAGGTAAAAAAGGAAAATCGTATCGCCGAGCTGAGCTGAGCTGAGCTGAGGAAAAGAAGGACCAACAACACGGCGCACATTGAAAAGTAAGAGAAAAAAAAGAAACAGAGGAAGAAAAAAATGACAACAATGCTCTCGAAGTATGAAACCTTGCTGGAAGTGCCGCCGCACCGTGAAATTCATAAAAACTGATTTCATTTTTTAGAATCAGTGCGCGAAAGTTGCCTCCGACTTGAGCTGGAAGTCAAAGTCGAGTCGAGTCGAAGTCAAACTCAAACTCAAACTCAAAGTCGGGCCCAC
Organism: Drosophila suboccidentalis; assembly: GCA_037043435.1. Taxonomy (NCBI): domain Eukaryota; kingdom Metazoa; phylum Arthropoda; class Insecta; order Diptera; family Drosophilidae; genus Drosophila; species Drosophila suboccidentalis. The sequence continues at coordinate 202,921 of JBAMBK010002779.1, forward strand.
TGCGGCTTTACGATGGCCATTAACGCCCTAAAAAAATAACGCGAAAAAAACGAGCGCTGTAAATCATGAAAAAGAGACGCGAATGAAGATAAAGACGAAGTCACAGAAGGCAAATTCAACTTCATTCTCATCCTCATCGCCATCGTCATGTTTGGATTCAGCTTTGGCTTTTCCTTGGGCAGCAAAGTCAAACCGCAATAAAATTGACACCGTTCAAATGCGCAGGATCGGTAACAGGACCAGGTCCGAGAGTATCCTGTATCGTGTATCCCGTGTCCCTCCTAGTACATAATGTATGCCCGGCCATGTGCAGTGTATCTATCTGCAATATGAGTTCCTGTCTCGTCATGCGCAATGAGAATGAGCAGCCACAGCCCAGTCCAGTCCATTTTTAGTTTCAGTCTCAGTTTCAACTCTGAATCTTTCTTCCTGCCACATCCCAAGCAACGGCAACAATAGCTCTACTTGCCACACCAGTGATTGCAGCAATCATTCTAGTTTCATTATCTCAGCTACAGATTTATAGCTGGCCAAGCACAACCCCAAATAAACCCTCGACTCCGAAACCTAAACGAACCTCTGGACAGCCGCAGCATACATCAACAGCAATTGATTTTTATTTCGCTTTATTTTGCTGCCACTGACTGGTCAGATTTTATGGCAATTTCGGGTTTTGTTGTGATTCCATTGCAATTACCCGGAGCTTATCACGCATCCTTAATGCGATGCCCCCCAGCCCGCAATGCTCGACCCGTCGGGTCTCCTCTCCCGCTTCCGCTTCCAATTGCATTCGATTTTCTGAACCGCAGCGAATCGCATATGGAAATGTGAAAATGTGGAAAACTGCAAACTGCTGGCCAAGCATTGGCTGACATCATTCCTTCCCCTCCCCCTCCTCCTTCTTTCTTGCCGACTATAATTGGCGTGTTGTTGTTGGCCTCGTTTCGATTGTTGCGATTATCAGTTGTTAATATCCATGAAAATGATGAGACCAACAGAATCGCCAGATAAACGGCGCATGGCCCGTTAATGGACAGCGTGCAAATTGGCTAAATGCCAGCCCAGAGTCAAGCCCCCTCCCCGTCTCCATCTCCATATCCATCCCCCTTCAAATTCAACTTATTATAAGTTATAACAATGACTATAGACATGGTTTATGCATGTTTCACAGCCAAAAGACAAACGACAAACGAGTTTCCCTCTGTTCGTCTGCCTCACTAATTGACTAATTGACTAATTGACAAACTGACAAACTGACTGGGCGCTGTGTATGCGTCAAATGTGTGAAATTATTTGTGCGCCGGCATCATCATTTTACAAAGATGTTTATTCATCGCGATGGGTCCACCTAGACCCATGTAGAAACCAAAAGATGTTGCAAAAGCCTCCAAAAAAGCAATTGGCATCTGCATAAAATGTATCTAACATACAAACATTGTCCTACAGAATTTAGACAGAAAGTAAAGATTGAAATACATGAAGTTTCTACTCATTTCTTTTTGTAAAAAACAAATGGGAAAGGCTATAGTCAAGCTTCCGACAATAGGATACCCGTTACTTACTTAAATAATTTTCAAATATTTTTTATTGCATGATTTTAGGCACTTATATTGCTTAAAAACTTTAATCAGCCATTACCACTTTTCTATTTGTCCGATCTTGTTACGATTTAGAAGGATGATACATAGGTGATAATAGTAGTTTACGTTAATAAGTAAAACAAATTAATATCTTGAAAACTGTGGGTAATGTGGCTTTTCGCGATTTACGGAGGGCCTGCGTGGGGTTTATAGAAGTCTGTGTGCCGAATTCGGTTTCTCTAGCTCTTATAGTCTCTGAGATCTAGGCCTTCACACGGACGATCAGACGGACATGGCTACATGTTGATGCTGATCAAGAATATAAACACTTTATTGGGTCGGAGATGCTTCCTTCTCCCTGTTACATACATTGCAACGAATACAATATCCCCTTTTACTTAAAAGCCACTTTTTGCATGAAAATGAGGAAAAATGGATTAAAATGGTAATTTTTAGGATTTTCAAAAAAATTTTAAAAAATACTAGCAAAAATATTTTTGAAAATTTTTTTTTGCAGTCATTTCTAAAATTGTTTGAAGAATGTTTTTGCATCCCAACATTTTTTGGAAAAAATCGAGGAAAAAAGTTTTGAAAGTTGACTTTTTTTAAAATTCGAATATTTCAATGGGTACTTAATAAGTTAAGGAAAGTTTTGCATCATTCAAACGGAATTTAGATGACCTTTCCAAAAATATTTTTTATATTTAAAGATTTGACTTACAATAGCTGTTACAGCAAAAGAAAGAGTGTTCTTATTATTTCGCACACGTCTGTATAAGTCATTTTTTAAAGATCATTGCCATTTAGTTTCTTATTTATTTATATAAATAATTGATTTATAGGTTACATAAACAAACAATTTTTTTTTATTAATTTAATTTTAAATACAAAAAAAAACTATTAGAAATACTTTCATAAATTGTTGATTTAAACCATTAATTAATGTTAAGATCTATTCTGACTTTATTATTGGAAATTATTCACCAAATTGATTCCCATTTGCGTATTTATATAAATATAATACTAATCCATATTTTAAAAGGTAATTTTCTAATTGATTAAATTGAATATCAGTTTGTTCCTTGAGACTTATATAATTTCATTTGCCACTTATTTCTTCTACCGATCTCACAAGCTTAAAGATACATTAAATATTTTGTTTAAGTAAATTTATAGATGATACTCGTTTTACTTCATGTAGCACAGTGTTGGGTGTTAAGCTTATCTGGAAGTGAATGAAACAACTGACCGAGAGAGGCATGGGAATGGAGACAGTTGTATAACACACGGGGGCTCTGATCTCCGCCGGTCTGTAAAGAGGCTGTGACAGTGGTAGCTCCACACTTGGACTCAGTGTAAGGCCTCTGACTGGGAGCATGTCTATGGCTGTGACTGTGACTGTGCCATGATCACTTTATATTCATTGACACTTAGTGTGAATTTCGTACATCATAAAGAGGGGCAAAGCTGTGGATTGTGGATGTCTAAATTGCGGTTGCCTGGGCACAGACACAAAAGCTGCCTTTTGTGCCAGCGCCGACGGATGCGACGATGATGTCGGAGTGTGGTGTTTGGGAAAGTGGCAACGGCAGCTCAGTTGGCCAGCCAAATAGTCAGCCAGATGGCCATAAAGGCAAGTCAAACACAGGCCGACAGTGCGAGGTGCTAATTCACTATTAAAAGAAACCAGAGAAGACTCACAAAAAGACGTTCAAATCCTTGGCATAAACACGGCAAATCAAGGGACAGGGGAGGGAGGTAGAGCACATGAATGTATGGAAGGGTAGGAGGGGAGGGGGGGTACGGAGGGGTCTCAGCTGCGCTCAATTTCCACTCATCATCTCATCTCTCACGCATCATCGTGGCGACTGCGCACCAATAAAACTTAATTTTGTTTGTACATCGGTCGGGGAAATCGCAGAGGAGTGTGTGTGTGTATGGGGGGGAAGGGGGACTCTAAAAATGTGTATGGGCTGGGTTTGAGTCTGGGGCCAAGTCGGGCCTTGAGCTATTGAATTATGCATTGTTTTGTTTCTATTTTGTGTCGAGTATGGGAATTGTGGGAGAAGTTCTCATGAAGTGTTGCCCATTCATCGCACTGCCAAATGCCATTGATTGGCCCAATAAAACCCAACCGAACCGAATCGAATCCAATCGCTGTTGGAGACGAATTAGATACAGCCGCCTAATTGATAATAATACCGCATTTATTTTGGAAATCTGTTAACTCTTTTACTGTCTGTCTAAAGCACCCTTCACCTCTCTCTTGCCTCTTGAAGACGCGCAGCTGGTTCCACATGATGAGTTGATGTGCTCTCTCCCCCTCTTCCTCTCTGTCTCTCCATCTCTAATCCCTGGCCAGCAGTTCTCTGACAATTCTCAATTTCAGCCTTTTTACAATGCATAATTTTTCAATAAACCTGCTGATAATTTCTGCAATTGAAACAAGTTAATCCCCACATGATTAATTATCAACCTGCAAAGCGGCAGGTTTCACACCCCTTAAACAGGAATTAATCGAGTTGTTCGCCGTTACGGCCGCCCTCACCCCCTAACCCTCCCCCTTCCCATCACAGATATTCTAGAGGCCTTTTTTAATTTACTCGGGCCTGTCCCCAGGGCCAAGTCACCGTTTTGCGCTATCTGTAGTCGTATTATCAAATCATAAAATGTTGCCACTTGGCTGAGATTCAGACACGGAGCTGGATGTTGCATCCCCCAAGAGTCACAGAGTCGTCGAGTCGCAGAGTTGAAAGGGGTGCGAACGGCGTGCACCAAACAAAAAAGTAAAGTATCCTTGAGCCAGACCATTTTTTATGCTCGTCGCCTGCCAAGTGTCAAAACATGTTTTGATAGCGCGCACACATGAATTTATCTATTCGAAGGGTTCGTTCTCGGGCCGCGTTTGATAAGCGTCAACACCCTTTGGGCCTTGGGCCCCTTTTGGCAATTGAACAATTTGAAACACATGTTTTGGTCCTGGCAATTAAATACAAATTTGATTAGTGCCATTCCGAGGCCGAGGCCGAGGCCAGGAGCAGTTGTTTGTTATCCTTGTGCTTATGATTTCTCAATTATGACAATTGCTGGGCACGACAGACAGACAGACAGTCAAGCAATCACACACAGGATGCAGGACACAATGGGTGCCTTGGCTAAAAAGGCAGCAATTAATTAGACAACGAACGAGGACACTGATACCCATTGACAGCCATTCAATGCAACCTGACGCGTGGCAGGGAGGCCAGGACATGCAGCCAAGGACATGCACACAGGACACACAGTGTGCAGTTTGACTGCGGGAGACGCCTCAACTCCTCAACTCCTCGACTCCTCGATCTGCCTTAATCGCATTAATAAGCAATCGCAGAGTTGAGTTCTGGCTTGTGCCACACCCCCCCGGCGATCCCCTGTGGGTGGCCCAGCAGCCCGATCAGTCGATCAGTTGATCAGCCGACCGGGACATCAGTCCGAAGGTCAACATCGGAAGTTAAGCGTGCCGTTCAATTTGCCATAGTTTCTCCGCTCGAGGTCGAGGCCTCTGTTGCAGCTGCCCCTGGCAACGGATTCTCCACATGGCCCATAAAATTGTCAACTATCAGCCAGGATTTCAAGCCCAACAACACGGGCAGGTAACACAAAAGCAGCTGCCACTCAGGTAATAATAGAGAAAATAAAAGTTGCGAACTATTTTTAAATATTCATAATTTTATTTTGATTGATTTTCATTCGAAATTATTAAAAACTATTTAGAATTAAGTAAAGCTAACTAGATTACAAATTTGTACAACTGATAAATAACCATTTTTGACTGAATGTGATTCTACACACTGAGAACAATTAATGCTAATTTGTACAATCCACGAGGGAGGAGGGGGGGTGTGAGATTTCATGGGGTGGGTGGCGATTGCACCTACGCCTCAGTCTTGTAGGGCTTGAAGAGCTTCGGCTTGGGCTCGGCGATGACTGTTGTTGCGGGCGGCGGCGACATGGAGGAAGCTGGGCGCTTGGCGCTGGGCATGAGCAGACCAGGAGCGGGCAGCGGACTCGTGGTGGTGGTGGTGCTGCTGGGTCCTGGGAGCAGCATTGAGCCAGCGGTGCGCAGGGACTCAGGCTGCGGTCGAAGACCTTGGTGTGATCAGAGCCGACGGGACTCAGCGACAGCGTGGAGGAGTGAGGCGACGAGGACGATTGCAGGTCCAGAGGCGGTGTCTGCGTCTTGGGCACCTGCAGTTGGCCGGCGTAGCTGGGCGGCATGCCGGCGGCGGCAGCTCCCAGCATGGCAGCCGGATAGCCCATGGGAGCAGCAGCGCTCATGGCGGCGGCAGCCTGCATCGCGGCCGAGTGGGGATGCGAGTGGACGTGGGCGTGGGCGTGGGCGTGTGGATGCATGTGTGGTGCAGGTGGTGCCGGGCGTGCGGGGATGTGGTAGGGAGCGTAGCGGTACTGGCCGTACGGTGAGTGTCCAGGCACTGGCATTGTGGGCATGCCTGTGGCCAGCATGGGATTAGCGGCGGCAGCGGCGGCGGCAGCGGCAGCTGGAGTATATGGTGGATACGGCATGCCCACGCTGTTGGCCGCCGCTTGCAGGATGGAAGCGGCGAAAGCGGGGTCTGAGTAGACGGCGGCGTAGGGCCAGGCGACGGCGATGCGTTGGCGCTTGTCCTTCATGCGGCGGTTCTGGAACCACACCTTAATGGTGGACTCAGGCAGATTGAGCTGAGCGGCCAGCTCGCAGCGACGGGGACGCGACACATAGTTCTCCTTGTAGAACTCCTTCTCGAGACGCGCCAGCTGATCACGTGTGAAGGCGGTTCGATAGCGACGAACCGACGGATCAGCGGGAATCTCTGAGTTGCGACTACCGTTCAGTGAGTTGTCCGGACTAGACAGGCACTCTGCAAGGAGAAACGAAAGAGAAATTGTTGGTTAGCCAAGTGTTGCCAAAGAGCCAAAAGCTGCATGAGTTTTTTAGTACTTACCATTTGGGGAAGGCGGCGGCGTTTGAGGTTTGCCGTATTGTGTGGAAATCAAATCGACGACCAGCGGCTTCTGGTCAACGGCGTTGCTATCATGATGATGGCTCTCCATGTTGTATGTGCGGTATCCGTGCATTTTGCTCTGTTCGAAGTAAGTAATTCTCGGCTCTCAGTTCTCGACTTGCGATGGCAGTGCGAAACGTGGGTTAATGACTAAGCGACTTAACGGTAAACGACGATGTTGACTCTGCGACGGTTACAGCTCAAGTGTGTCGCTCTCAGCAACCCCGGCCCTCTTTTATACCAAGCTGCTGAGCAATGGCTGCCGCAGGCAAACATACGGCCAATGAGAGCGTCGTTCGTTGTGTGCGAGCGAGATGGCAGTAGTTCAGTCACTCATGCCGTTGCTTCGCTCTGCCTGCCGCAGTGCAATGAACGATGGTGCTAATGTTGTGGTGCTGCTGCTGCTGCTGCTGGCGATGTCGATGCCAACGATGCTGCCGCTGCTGGCGGCTGACAATTATGCGACGATGAAGGCAATTACGATGCCGGAACAATGGTACATACATAAAAAAAGGAGCGAGGATGAGAGAATGGAAAAAGCGCAAGCAAAGCGTGATAATGCGAAGCCTGTCGGTGGTCCAAGTGCAGAAATGTCTGTTGGCTGCTGCTGCTGCTGCTGCTTCATAATCAAGTTATCATGGAGCAGCAGCAGCAGCGGCAGCTTCAGCAGCGGCAGCAAGAGAGTCTCTGCTCTCTGAGAGTCGACTGCGATTTCATATATTCATAGCGAATGAGCGAATCTTTTGTTTCGCTTGTCCGCAAGCAGACAGCGCCACGGGTGCGAACGAGACGTGAGTGGCCCCCATAATAATGGGATTTTATCGGCTTCATCAGGCAAAAGAATGATATGGCATAATGCACACAACCGAGACGGAGAAAGAGCGTCCCTCTCGCCCCCGCTCCATGCCACATTTTCAAGGGAGGTTGACTCGATCGATATGCGACGCCGACGTCGCAGCCAGCCAAATTATTTGCTCTTTTATGAAGTCTTAATATTATGCCGCACGTTTAACGGCCTCACACTTGCGCTGAGTGAGGAGAGAGGGAGAGAGGAAGAGGTTGAGGTTAAGTCGTAGCTTTAACAGTAAATGAAGTTTATCTGGGCAAATAAAGCAAAAGCTTGGACAACGCCCACAGAGAGCATCCCAACCAACACACACATAAGCATACACACACACAGACGCATACATAAACAATGAAATACTTTTGAGGGGCGCAGTTGTTGAAACTTAATTTGAAAAGTTTTAGTTTAGTTGCGGCAAACATTTATTATGATGATATAATCATGTTGCCAAAAGACGCAACTGTACCCAGAGAGCAGTTGCCAAGTGGGTGTGCGAGTGGGAGTGGAAATGGGAGGAATTGAAGCAACTCCAAGTTGGACTTGCGCAAGCTATCGATTCCCGTTCGATACCTGCGTTTTCAGCATGGGATTAGGCTGAGCTGCGGCTTAGGGTTAATCTGCTGCACATAAAAAAAATAACCCAATTTTAGAATCCGCTAATGATGCTATGTGTGTGTGTCATAATGTGTTTTATGACTTTCTAATGAAATTGCACTGGGATCAGCGACTAAAGCCGTTCGCCAAAGTTCAAGTCAAGCCCCTTGGCTCTGTGTAATCCACACAACAAACAAATAAACAAACTGTGGCCTGTGGAAAGTCCGCCTTGGTAACGGATAACCAAGTCGAAAATGAGTTGAAAAAGTTAAAGTTAAAGTCGGAGTTGATGTTGAAAGTGAAGTTAAAGTTAAAGTCGGAGAGCCTGAGGGTAACCCGGTTAGCGAGTCAAAGACAAAGCAGCAATTCTGAATAAATCACCAGTCAGCCAGGGGAACTAGAGCAATGGCAGAACAGCATGTGTCCAAATCTACATCCAAGTTGATTGTTCAAGATGCTGCAATAAAATCTAACTCGTCGGAACGCCGCATCCGCATCCGCGGGCGAAAGTGAAAATAGATGAGGAATGAGACTGTATGTATGTCCGAACAATTTTAAACATGAAAATTGACTAATAATGTCGCTGATGGCAAACGGATTAACGCACAGGATTCGTTTCCCAGTCAATGCCAAACCCTTGGAAATGAAACCTTCAGATACAATGTTCAGTTCAGTTTTAGTCTCAACTTGAGCTAACTGCTCATTGTTATGCATTACTAAGTAACTCTCCCAGTTGTTGTTGTTGTACTTCTTCTGGTTGTTGTTTTGGTTGTTTGCCCTACATTTTGTGAGTTAGTTAAAATTATTGGGTTATATTGCGCGGCAATTTGCATTAACTCGCCGAGAGTTCTCTCTACCTACTCCTCAACTCGACTCAACTCAACTCGACTCGAAGCGACCCGATCCGACCCAACTGACCTGGCCAAGTCGTTGTCCAAGCCCAAGCCTTGCCCACCCTGGCGAAACCCTACCCACAACCTTGCCTATTGTGAGTTCATGCGCTTTTGTTTTAGCCCGCGGTTCGCTGTCCAGCAGAATGAACAGCCTTTTGGCCCAAAGGCAAATAAACGCGACACTGCGGCAGCGACAGTAAATACCCTTTATGGCTGACAGGCAGACCAGCAATACCTTCAATCTGTCAACCTTTCACTCCGCGTCGGCGAAAGTGTCGACTCGGTACCTGACCCTACTGCTGACCCTACCCGATCACCGACCATTGTCATCCGTCATCCGCGTTGAACACTTTCGGCATCATCGGCCTGGCCTAAACCTCAATACTTGGAAGCCTCTTTATGCTTGTTGTTGCCCTTTTGCTCTTTTATTGGCATTTTGCACTCACAAAGCGCCGATCTCGCTGATTATGCTGATTATGGGAAGTACATACACTCACACATCCACACACACCCATATAGTCAAAATCGCACACACACATACTATAGTATAAAATGAAAATAAATATATCCTTCTATGCAATCCCAATAAACGCCTCGACAATATAATATAACATAGTTATATGATAATCATATTTATGAAATGATCTGGAAATTTAAATTATTTTTTTATGGGCATGTTATTCTCAGAGGACTATAATTCCCCTTTTACTAAAAACGTTGTATTTTTTTATTTAATTCACTTTTTCGTTAGCAAATATTAATACGTAATTGCCTTTACAGTTCTCAACAAGTATCCATTTTTAATATTGGAAGAATATATTCAGATTCAGAGTATCAAATAGTAACGAATTACGGCTCCAGTTACGGTCTCGGTTAAGTTATGCTTTTTTCGGTTATGGGTTTCTCAAAATCTTTTGTATATAGGTTCCGTAACGGATATAGGCTTTTGATAAGTTTCGGTTTTGAAATACCAGTATGAGTTTGGTTCTTTGATTTCCAAAAAAAGATATATTTATTCAAATTATTATTAATGTGGAAAAATTAAAATTAGATTGAACCATGATTATCACACATTAACATAGTTTTTAAATTTAATGTTTGAACAATTTAAAACAATCCGTTCTGATGAAACTTTTATTTTGGTTTGAATAAATTCGTTTTTGGTACAACAAAAAAGTATTGTTTCGTTTACGTTTTCAGCTACGGTTACTAATTTCCATCGGTTAGTATTGGTTACCGGTTATAATTTCAATCAGATTAATTAAAAATATATTTTTTTTTGTAAGAAAGCTAATTTTTTTTTAGATTACTTCATAATCAGGCTACAATAAAAAAAGAACAAAAAAAAAATATAATATTCTCCCCAGCTTGTGGTCTATCCAAGGACGTCGGCAGCTTCTCAATGAGGGGGGGGCCAAAATATTTTTTTTACGTTTCCACATTTATTACACTAGTTTACAGCAATTTCGCTTCTTATGTCTCTGTTAACTTTTCTTATGGACTTTGGCCCATAAACACGAAAATCGCACTTAACATTTTTTTCATGGAAGCGTTTTTCGAAATATTAACTTTTTGCCAAATATTCGAAATATCTCCGACCTTTTGGAGTATATTACGAGACCTAATTACCCGATGTGACAAAAACGCTCTCAAATTAAAGGTTACTCATTCCTCCACAACCTTCATTCATATATGTAGTTTTGAGATCGGCTTAGTAGCTTAGAAGCTAGTGACTCTAATTAGTTTCAAAATCCGTTTTTTTTTGTGATTTTTTGGGCTTGAGAGGTCTCAATTCGTCCCAGAAAATTAGATATCGCAAAGGTAAAATTTATTTTAAGTGTTTAACATAAAGTATTTTGTCAGATTCGTTGAGATTTCTCAAACAACCAAAAAGTTTTTCGAACAAAATAGCTGCCATTGGAACTATTGATCGAAAATTAAGATTAAGTATAAACATTTAAGACATCAAGGGCGCCGGATGCTTTTCAAGCAGGAAGGGTCAAAATATGTTTTTTTTCACGTTTTCACATTCACTCTGGTTGGATTTTGGAAGCTAAATAATGTAAATTTAATGTAAAGTTGCCGACACCCTTGTAGGACACCACTGATTTAAAAAGTACATAGATTTTTTTAAAAGTACACAAATTCCATTACTTATATTTTTACAGAAATTAAAGCTAAAAATACCATACGAAACTTGAATCCTTCAAAGTGTGTTATTCACATCTTAATATTTACATCTTTCTGAAAAGCAAGACATAGATTTCACAGTTCCGAGAGATTTACGAACGCAATGCTAGAAAATATATGGAGAGGGCACGCCCTAATAAAAATATGCATGGATAGGCTATCAGGAGAGGGAACTGTAGGACACTCTTCGGCTGTGCTGTTAAAAACGTATCCGGAATATAGACTGAATTGTGGGCACAATTAACAGGTAAGTAGAGCCTGTGGCGATAAATGGTGCTGAGTAACCTTGTCTACAAAATAGTGTGGTGTGTGTTTTCATGTTTTCCACTGTTTTTCCAGCGGCCATAAAAACCCGTGAAGAATTAAAAAATTAGAGCAGTCGGCGTTGTTCTTGTTCGAGGAAAAAAACTAGCGCAGCGAAAAAATTCACAATGAAAACAAAAAAGTTTGATCTACTTTCCTAATACGGTCCTCGGAATGCACGACAGGACACGGCCCGTTTTCTCCGAAGCCCCGACTGCCTAGAGGCAGCCCATAAAAATCTGCATATACCATAATTTTTGAGACAATTTCTTTGCCACAAACAATGCGAAACGGGACCAAACGAACGTGCCATAAATTTTCCAAAAATTCTTCTTGCCACAAACAATGAGAAACGGGACCAGGACGAAAACGACCCATGTATTTTTCTTTTTTAATTTGTTTTATTTTTTTTTAAATTGCGGCCAATAAACAAACATTAAAATAATCTTTAAGAAACTGCCCAAAAGGTTGACAGTCAGTCATCCTGTTTTGGGAAATCGTTGTTAATCAAAGTACAGATTGAGATAAAATAGAGAGAACTTTGGATACTTTAAGCTTATAGAAAATGCAAGTCGCTTGGCATAGTTTATTAATTGAATTCAATTTCTATTTCCATTTACTTCAAGATAGAAAGCTGCTCGGTCACAGGTTGCAGGTCGAATCCTCTGGACGACTGCACTGCAGGACTGCAGGACTGCGGTCGCGTTGCAATTTCCCTCGAAGGTGGACCAATAAAAAGGCGCGTCTACCTAAAAGCAAACAACGAGTCCTGCGTCCTGTCCTCGGTACTGGGCTGAGAACAAAAAATGGCACAATTTTTAGTGGAAATGCGAGCGCGCAATAAAAACGACCCAGGACTCGAGGCTGGCACAAGGACTCTCAACAACTAACTGCCGTAATTAGGATGTTTGTAGAGCAGCGGCCAGTGGACAAAGTGGAAAAAGTGCGTACAACGGTGAAAAACTCATAAAAAGAGAAACGAAATCGTTTAAAAATTAGCTCGCTTTTTGTCGAGTGCCGTAGGCAAACAAAAAAAACGAGACCGACCACGAGCCGTGCTACAATTGAGCCAAATAATTAGGTGAGCCATTGTCGGATATTGTATGTGGACCTATGATTAGCGGTTTCTTTTTTTTAGGGCCACAAAAAGAGCAGACACTTGGAAGGTGTCCTCAATTAGCGCTCAATGAACCTCAGCAAATAATTCGAGTAGCTTTTGCACCTGTGAAACAGAAGACGTTTCAAGTTATTTTTATTTCTTTATCGATATATTCCTTTATGGTAAATAAAAAAAAATTGTAAATATCTAATTGTAAAAATGTATATATTTAACTACTCAAATTGAATTTATGAAGTAAAAATAAAGATCATAAAAATATGGATAAATATAAATTTAAAAAAGAGATGTATGAAAAATCAAAATTTAGATAGTGTGGGGATATTCAAATTGTAGATATAGTTATAACTATGTCCTAGAGATATTATTTATTGCAATTATCACCATTATTTTCTACATGTGGGCTATTCCGAAAATTTTTAAACTAAGGGCAAAAACTTAAAGTTGTCAAAAATCTGCATGTTTTTTAATAATAGTTGTTTTTTGTTATAATAGAATACATTTTCAGCTTCAACTTACAAAATCAAAAAGGATTTACGGTGGTTTGGTTGTTCATAGCCGAGCCTAATCAATAAATTCCTCTTTTTGCCTCTTAATTTCAAAAATTCTTGTAAAAAAAAGGGTATTTTCAATGGCCAAAAATGTGCGCAAAACGGTCGTTTGAGTGTTTAGCGCTAAACTTTTTTTTATTTTCTTTTATTTAAGATAAAAGCTGTATCGAAAAGATATTAATAATTGTTAATATATTAATAATTTGAAAAAAAGTGTGAGTAAAAAGTGTAACGTCCGAAACAGACAAAAACTAAGATTTTAAATTAACGAGACAACTTATCTTTATTTTTTATGCTGGATTGATATGGTCATATATTCCACTTCATTTTTTGTATTTGGATATTTTTTGGTTATTATGCAAAATGACTTCCATTCTTTGTAACGGCCGCAATGAACTATAAGCAAGCCTAATTATTTTTCAAAAATAAAAAATAGGTTTAAGAGTACACCCAATGAAATGCAATTTCCATGAAATTGGAAATGTAACGTCCGCAACTCAGGATTACAGAACAAATAATTCGAGAATCCGGGATAAAATCAATCGCAATCGGTGTTTCTTAACTTGAGTACGAAATATTCGATTTATGTACGATTTATCAATATATTTTCCGCAAATATTTTTACAATCGGGCCTCTTATCAGCCAAATTAAATGTTTTAGGCTTTTTGGACAATTTTAATGCTGAGTGGTTGTTATTTTATCCGCAATAACAATAATTTCCTGAATACATACTTAAAAAATACATGTTAATATCTAGAATTTTAAACTTAAATTTTATAATGATTTTATTCTGTGTACAATTAAGAATACAATTAAGATGGATTGGAAATAAGTAACAATCTTTGCTTGTCAACTTGCACTAACTTAAGGTCCTCTCCTCGACAAATTGAAGTGGTGCTGTCTTGGTAAACCACCATGTGTCCTTGATATGACTAAGGGGAACCACAAGAACATGTCAATCGATCGGCTACGTTTACTATAAATACAGGGTATTGCGGTATGCGAACCAACAGGGGGCATACCCTGGTGGCCATGCCGAGCCTGACGAATGGCACTCCAGCAACAGGAGAAGAAACAAGGCGACTGCCCGGGACAGATTCGCCAACAAACGCTGTTGGGAATCTGTCCGCAAAAAAGATGCAGGGGCCCAAGACGATGTGCCGAGACAGTCTTCGGTAGCCGGTAGTCCACCGCATTGACGAATCACATCAAAGTGGAACATAATTTCAGGGTCAAGCGCCCTGCTAACAAACATGTCAAATCACAGGATAACAAACCGACGACAGCGGATCGCCGCCAAAGGCAAAGACATCGGGCTATTGACATATCCTAGACCCAAAACAGCATCGACTTACCGCAGCAAATTCGCGTTGACTGTGCTCAAAACAGCGGGGAACACCATAATATTTTGGTTGCTCAGCAAAAGAAAGAGAGAGAGTAGGATAGAGGGAGAGAAAAGAAGAGACTCTGACTGGGAGATGGGCTCGGTCAGTTTCAGTTTCGGACTCCTTGTTTCGATGGAATTCTTTACACTACAAATTTGTGCGGATGAGCAATTTGCCACGGTGAGTGGCGGTTTTTGAGTGAGCTCAGCCAAGGACCGATCCTGCGATGCGCCGCAGGACCAAATGCAACGGCGGACAGCCAAAGCCAAGTCCGCATTTTTCGAGTCGAGTCTTGGGCTTGGCGTAAATTTGTGAAAATTAAGTCGTTCGGAGACGAGGCCTTTCGAATGCTACGTTTTAGGTGGGACTTCTGTAGCAATTTTATTTGTATCGTAGGTGTTGTATTTGTCAACATTTAGCTGAAGTCCGTCCCGTCCCGTTTCGTCCCATCCCGTGCTCGCAGTGGCAGTGGATTAGGCGATTTGTGGGCATACATTTGGGATGCCTCCTGCAGCACTAATTGGCCTACATGCCAAAAGCAACTCATGATAACCGGCAGAGAGACAAACAGAGAGAATGAGAGCCAGAAATCATGATTCTAAGGATGTGCGCTGTGTGTGTTAAGAATGTGCTAATTTTTTACTCAGCAGAGCTGAGAGTAGACTCATTATTTGTTGTAATGGGTAAGCTTTCTCATTTTTGGAGCCAAAAAATATGTAATTTCAGCTTGTCTGCAAATGTGTATTCTTTGAAATAAAAAGAGGCTTTCATACAATAAATACAAGTTTAGGTAAGCATTCGATTTCTCACGTGTTCCCTGAAAATATCCACACACTTTGTGGTGGGGGAACCACCCCAAACTTGCTTTACTCGGGGGATTGCGCTTACGTGCTGACGAGACGTAACCGCACTTAAGCGTTTTAGATCACTTTTACGTATTCGTAGCAATGAGAATCTGTCATTGAGCAGCAATATGTGGCAGCACTATCCATATAGACTTACTTCTGTCTGGCAACGCCACTGTTGGCGGGAACATTTTTAAAAGGTGGGCGGCTACAGTCAAGTGCTCTCGACTGTAAGATACCCTGTGCGCAGGTCGTAAGGCACGCCGAAGGTTTGATGCTTTGTTAGAAAGTTACATTAAATTTTCGATCATTGTTCCGATGGCGGCTATCAGAATGTATAAGACACCAGAAAATTCCCAATCTGTGAGTTGGATGCGATATCTCCAGAAAAAATCAAAAGTGTTCATACTAAATCTGAAGTTTTGACTGATTGTTCCTATGACAACTAAATGATATAGTAGTTCGATCCAAATTTAGAAGCAAACTTGACGTGCTTCCGCAATCCAGATACCTGAATACACCAATGCTTCTGCCTGTTACATACATTTCACAAAACCATTATACGCTTTTTGACCAATTTAATGGCCCAAGGGTATAAAAATAATTTTAAGAATGCATTTCATAGAGCCTATTGCAAAAAATGTATACATAATAACTGTAGAAATAGGCTTTTATTTAAATTAAAGTAAATACATATAAATCTTTATTTTATAACGTCGTCTTTAGTATGGATTTTTCTTGTGTGACTTTGCAGCCTTGGATTTACTCTTCAGCTTCGCACTGCTGCTGTTGTCGATGGCAGCAGGTGTCCAGACGGTTATGATGCCACTTTCGCCGCCAGTCACCAGCAGGTTTCGCTTGGCATCGTATAGACTGTCTCGCACAATTTGTTTGTTGCCCACAAAGTTGGTCAGCGGCTTTAGCGTTTCCTTAGCGGGCGCACTCACTGACCGCAGCACCTCTCTGTTGGATAAAGGCCTTCAATTAGCAAAAGTTTCTCAATGAATTTGAAATAAAACTTACCCTCGATTTTGGTTGGTGCCGGCCAACAAAAAGACGCCATCATCTTCCAGATTGTGAGCGTTGATTAAATTAAAATTGCCAGCATTCTTGCGTCGAATGCCAGCTGTAATGGCTGAGCGATCAAAGGAGATCACCTCATCGCCTTCCTCGCACTCATAGCTCTTGAAATCGTTGGTGTGAGTAATGCAGGAGATGATGTCCTGCTCGTTGACATTCCGATGCCAATTGAGCCGATGAACACTGCTCTCAGTATTAATGGTGTTTAGTAGCGCCTCATCTTCGTCGCTCTGTTTAATATCAAACACATTTATCAGACCATCTGTCCCTCCCGAGCACAAGAGATCTGGATTGCTTGCGTGAAAACGAACGGAGGTCACATCATCCTCATGACTTTCGTGATAGACGCCAAGCTGTTTGCGCTCACGAGCATCAAAGAAGAGCAAATACACATTACCCATGTGCTGCTCTGTGCCGCTGCAGATAATTCGGCTATTGGCATTACGATCAAAGCATGTCATCGACTTTGGCACAGGCGGCAAAGATTGATCTGCCTCTGAATCACTTTTGTACTCAAATGTCGCCTGAACGCCGGTGGCCCGCAAGTCAAAAAGACGCACTTGGCCATTTGTGGTGCCCACCAACAGCGAGTCCGAACTATCGTCCAGAAATCGAACTCCACAGACTGTCACATCAATATCTGAGCTCGCCACAGAAGGAACTCGCTCCTCATGAACTGCAGTTAGGGAGCCGGCCGAGCTGAGGTCGTAGATTTTAACTGTGGTGTTAGACAGGCCAGCCACAATGCGTGTAAATCCAGTGTCAGCACACAAGCCCAAGACGTAGTCGCGTTTCAGCGATAGTGACGACTCGTCTTGTGGATGTTGAAAACGAAATTCGGCGGCCAATTCACGGGCGCCACAGGTGTCCTCATCTTCAATGTCGGCCTCGTCATCTGAGCTGGGCAGCTCAGTGGCGACGGCTTCTGTAATGCCAAGCAAATTAACACACCTTTAAATAGCTGCAATTGATATTAATACCTGCAAAGTATTTATTTAAATCAGTCATGTTGTTAAACAAAAAACATGCGGTGCACGTGCGTTGTTTGCCAGAGATGCCACTTTGATCAACAGGGATGTATTTCAAAGTAAACTGGTGACAGAACCATCAAATCGACTTTTTTCACAAGTATAGGGGGAATTTTTTTAAGAGCTATAGGAAAGTTTTTCAAAAAATAAACACATAAAATTCAGAAAAATGCATGGAAATCTTTATTTTAATTGATAGTACGGTCAATAGAAATCAACGTTTCAAACATGTATTTTATGAAAATTATATGCGTAATTACTGGTGTCTTAAATGGTCCGTCGCCTTTACAGTTGCAACTTTGGCATACTCTTTCCAACATTTTGGCCGGTATCTCACGAATAAATGCTTCAATGTTGTCTTCCAATGCGTCAATTGAAGCGGGCTTGTCTGCATAGACATGAGCTTTAACATAGCCCCACAAAAAAAAAAATAAGGGGCTAAACGAACGGCACGATCTAGGCGGCCAATTGAGCCGGTCTCAAAGGTGAAATAAAATGTTCACCAAACTCGCCTCTCAAGAAGTGCATTGTGGCGAGTGCTGTGTGGCATGTGGCACCATTCCGCCTGCAATGATCTAAGCCAAGTTTAGATCTTACATTTGGGGCAAAAAAAAGTTTTGGAACCATTTCAAATAACCGCCTCAGAAGATCAATTAAACTGATCATAAAATGAAAAAAATTAAAAATGGAATTTCTTAACCGAGCATGTATTTTATTGATAAAATTTAAAAAATTGCAAGCGTTGTTCGGTTAAATTATAGACCAAACTGAAGATGTTTGACAGTGAAACAAAACACGAAAAGTGCGTGAACTGTTTAAACCAGTGTTGCCAAAAAGATAATAGCTAAAAAATCACCCTTTATTTTCAGGTCATGTTACTACTGCGACACCATACCGCTCATCTCTTTTTGATGACAACACACATTTCGATATATCGATAATATGTAAGAAAAGAAATACTATCGACTATCGCGCGAAATTTAGATGTGAATTTGTTTTTAGTTTATTTAACATTGATTAGCAATAAATTTTAAATTTTATAAATTAGTTAAATAATAAATTCGTTTAATGATGTTGGTGCCGAACTCGGCAAGGTGTAGTTGCTAGAATCTATTTAAAATTGAAATTTTAAAATTAGAAAAAAAAGTCACGTGAAACTTTCAAAATTTTAGCTTTAAAATTAAGAAATATATCAAAAAAGAATCCTTTTTTTAAATATCATAAGTTGGAAGAACAGGGCCAGATAAAATATGGTCTGCCAATTTACCAGATTATTTCCTAAATTTATAATTAAATTGAAATTCAATTTTATAAAATAATACATTAAAAAATAACAGTCCTTTGAGCTTGTTTCACATTTTAATATCGCTTTATAGTATTATACAAAAGAGAATTTACAAGAAGCCGTCCATGTACCTTATTATTTTGTATTTTGTAATCAGAAATATGTTCGTTGAGGTTTCTTGATTGCCTGCTTGACTTGACTTGACTTTAGTTAATCTATTATATATATTTTACATAATGTAATGGTGTGTGCTGTCATACAAATACAAATATATATGTCTACACATATGTGTACATATATTTATATTAATATGGCCTATAATCAGCTTCAAAATCAACAAAAGGATTTAAATTCCTGCGCAATTTCTTTAACAAGAAGAAATCTTTCTTTCATTCCACTTCAACAAGCAACTATATATGTATATTCAATAATCAGATATATGTGTGTGTAACTATTGATCCTTTTCACATGAAATCATCGTAGTCGTCGGTAAAATCATTTCCATACTTCTGGTAGTCATTAATATCCTGAAAAAAAAAACAGAAAAAAAAAAAAAAAAAAAAAAAAAAAAAAAGTCGTGAATTTTCAATAAATCGATTCGTTTGACTTACGTCGTTATCTGTGCGCAGCGAAACTTTTCCCTTGCTCTTAGCAGCTGCCTTCTTGGATGCTGCTTTCTCCATTTTGAGCTTCTCCGAGTTAGATACCTCCACGCTCATCTTGACCTTCTTATGTGAGCACTCAATTTATGGGAAGTAGCCATGATAATTGTATTTTTTTCTTTGAATCAGAATTAGTTGCAATCAGTTTCCGCAATGATCACTTACAGTTCACACATAAGCCGCGCACAAGATCCTCAATGAATTGGGGAAAGTGGGGGGATTCTCGGTACTGTGAGACCTTCCAGCTAAGATTAGCGCCAAATTCCTTGACTTTTTACTTTGCATTTAGTTGCATCGAGGCCGCCGCCGAGACCGTTATGCCGAGGTATCAAGTGCTCTTAAGATCCGACTCCTCTTGTATTTTCTGAAGACGTAGTTTTTCAGCTAATTTTTCTTCAGCTGTTAAATTGGCCAACCGTTTTATTTCCTCCTCCTCTTTCAGCCGCTAAATAATAAATGTAAGCATCATTACATCAACTAATGAAATTCACAGACTTTCATCATGCAATGTTCATACCTCTTGTTCTTCCAATTTGCGCTTCAGTGCCTTGTTGGGTTTAGTTTTGACTGGCACTTCTGTTTTTGTGGTTTCTCCTCATCCTTTTCTTTCTCATCTTCCCAACTTTGGAGATGGACAAAAAGTAGAAAGAATTTATATGAGTCACAGATGAACAATGAATTAGTGTAATTGCAAATTGACCACGTGTACAGCGATATGAAAGTGAAAACTGTTGATCAAAAGACAAACAGAAAACAAGTTTCGACTGCTTGCTCACCCTAGCCAGATGAAGTGGCACTGCAATCTCTAGATGTTTTTAAATAATATGTAAATTATGTCTCAAAAGTTTTATTGTTGGTTTGTACGTAGATTACTCGTTGGCAACCGCCGTTTCTACTTGTTTATATTGTTAGCTGCATTTGGAGATCTACGATTCCACTGTCGGCTGTGGATCTGCCAGTTATTAGAAGATTTGTTGTGGATTTTGACACTCACATTGCTAAAAATACATACATGTTGGGTGTGCACGTTGCCAGGACGCTAGCGCCGCGTCTCGTTCGACGTCTGGATTGGGACTAGGGGGTTCGGGGTGTATCAGGAATGAGTGCGACATGATAACGAGTTACGGTATATTTTATTATGATTATTTGGTGGATGTCTGAGTCGTTATTTTAATGAATTTGTTTGGTTGCTTTTATTTATTGTGCTTGGACGAGGCAATTTGTATAAGTTTAATAAATTTAATAATATTTAAGATTCTGAAAAAAACATCGAAAATGCTGACCAATGGAGTGTTGGTATGAGTGAAGTGAAATAAGATGCTTGAGCTAGAAGTGGAGAACATGTCCTTCCAACTTGCTCTTTTTTGCTCACTTGCTCAGTTGCTCAGTCTTGTTCAGTTGCTCTGTTTTGCTTTTTAAAAAAAAGTTGTTCATCCTTGTTCAGTTGTTCGCCCAAATGTTCTTATTCCTCCCTTTCTTTGAAAAAAAAAAAAAAAAAAAAAAAAAAAAGTATAAAAAAAAAAAAAAAAAAAAAAAAAGTATAAAGAAGTGAAGGTAAATCAATACTTTCATTATTTCACTTTTTAATTTGGTTGTTTGAAGGGAATATATTATCATTATTTCATTTTTAATTTGTTTACTTCAGTTTTATGTACATGTACATATCACAAATACATAATAAGTGACTGTATATCATTGGAATTGAAGTATGAAATGTATAATGTATGAAATTTTTGATTTGTTCAGTGCAGGGATGAACAAGTGAATGTATGCAACCCAGCAAAGAATAATGAACAAAGTGGAGGATCTGAGTGAGTTGATGTGACTGTAAAAAAAAAAAAGGGCAAGCTACATGTTCACCTAATGATACTTACTGAATACTACAATGAAGGAATTCACATTTCACTGAAATCGTAATGCAAATTGGTACCATTACAAGATTAATCAATGAACTGTTTATGTTATTAGCTTAAATCGTTCATTTCGCAGTTGGTCAGTAATTTCTTTAAAATAATTTTTATTTTCTTAGAGAAATTTAATTGAGAATATTGCCATGAAGTTCCGCCATTGCATTCAATTTCTTTTAATTACATGAAACAATGATTCAATTTCTTATACTTTTTTTCTCACTTTTTGATAAGCCAGGTTATGAGAATAACACAAAAAATTAATAGATAATCCTAAATTTAATCGACATTTGTCGTATATTCTAAGCAAAAACATTTCACATTCCACTAATAAAAACAGTTGAGCCAGCCATATTGTTCATCATTGTTGTTCATAAGCAATTAGTGCCACTGTGTCTGTGGCGGCCTTCTTAGCGTAATTAACATTTATTCAGACACAGACACTACTGGCCAAAAAAATGGGAGAAGAGCACGCCTATGAGCTTTCTTTGAAGTCCCGTAAAACTTTTTAACAAACATTAAGAAAAATTCATTTCACTTTTATTTTAACTGATAAGAACATTATGAAAATATTTAAATAAAAGTTTTTAGGCAGGAACATTTATAGATAGATTATGAGGGAATTAATTTGATCAAAAAAAATAAAATGTCTGTCAAAATAAATACACCAATTTTGTTGTGTGTACAGCATAAGAGCAGATTGGTATTATTGAGATTTTTTGGAGAAAATGTGAGAAAAACACATGGACGTCAGTCAAAAAAGTTATATGAAAAGCTTCCGAGTGCTTTAGCATGTTGGCACGTAGTTTAAGCCAAGTTTATTAGCAACAGTTAAAAATATTTTCATGCGAAAAAACTGATTACTTTTTTAAGTTATTGCATCAACGGATACAGTGTATCAAGGCATGTTACGAATGAATGTGGCAGAATGAGTATTACTCTATTCTCAATTTAGCCTATGTCTCCTTGCAATACCTATAGAATATCAAGTCATAATGTTTTTCGTATTCTCTGAATTTGGTCATAGCATCTGCTACACGATGAATCGGCCCAACGCAAAGACAAGAAAAACAGCCCCAGACCTTTATACATCCGCCTCCGTGCTTAACTGTCTTCTTGGTGTACCGGACGTCGAAATCTTTGCCTTTGGGACGTCGTATATATGTATCTCCTAGAGGTATTGCCAAAAAGATTTATTTTGTCTCCATTTTTTGTATCCGTCTAGCCCAGACAAACGATGCCAAATGATTTTTGGCAAATTGTTTCATCATCTTAAAATTTTTTCCTCGATCCAAAGGAACCTTTCGGGCTATACGTCCTGTAGGCCTGCCAAACCACGAACCGTCTGATGATATTTATTGCCTTTGAAGACATGCAAGCCTGCCCCTGAAATTTGTGAAATTTATGTTGTAAATTGGTCGATTGCGGCGGAAGATTTCTTCGTAACGCGTTCCCATTTTTGCAAGCTCTTTTGATTTCACGGGGTTTCTCGAACGAAACACACTTTTCCCCTTATTATTATGGCAATATTTTTTTCTTTTAGCAGTGGCAATGCTGCTTTATGTCATTTATAATTTTTTTTTCTCTTATCTATTAAAATATGCAAGAACTCAATAAAAACCAACAAACCTTTAAGCAAATCCTGATCTTATCCTTTAAAATCGATGTGTATATTATTAAAATGATATAGCTCTGAAATTTGAATTTATTTTTGTACTTTACTCAATTTAAGAAATTGAGTTCAATTTGGAACTTGCTTAATTTTGGAGCTAGAGTTTAGAAATTTGCACTCGAATTTTTGTTGAATTTTTCTCGATGTTTTTTAGAATTTCTCACAAAACTTCACCACGCGAAGGGTGACGTGCACCAAACATCCTTTAAAATGAACTTCATTATTTTAGATAATTTATCATTTTTTTTGGTTTGTAAAAGTTGTGCTTTATTAAATTATTATTGAATTAACAAATAAAAAAATTCAGATTTAAGTCGCCGCGAGAATTTGAATGAGGGAAAGGTAAATGGGACGTAAAAAACCCGATTCCTTATTGCCATATGTCGATTTATTAAATTGATAAGATCGTTTTTATATACAAATTTATGTATTTCTTAATTTTCTGCCATATATTTAAATTATTTTTATAAATGTTTGTTCAATCAAACAAATATTATTTAATATAACGAAAATAAGATTAATATAAACTATCGATTTTCTAATCATAAGTTCTCTTCAATATCAAGCCTTAGGATATTTTCCCATAATTTTTGGGAATTTTTTTTGGGTACTTTCTTAAATCTTTTTGATGATCAGCATTGATATTGTTAGTATATATATAAATATATCCATAGCTTTTAAATATATATTCGTAAAAGATTTTGTTTATTATTTATACTAATCTTAACCCCGACATAAGCTAACTGTTTAGGGAATTAATAAGCATATACAAAATTATCTGAAAATTTATGCATTAAACTAACTAGAATTTTCAGTAGTGTATCCAAAAAATGGTTTGGATTATGTACCAAATACACTTTCTTCGTCCTGTTCGATGGCATGCCAATAGGATGGAAGAACATCTGGATCCTCATCCGACAGCAAAAACTCGATTTCCACTTCGGACTTCATTTCGTCCATATTAAACTCGTTTATTTTTATCGTCTCAGAGTAGACTCAGAAATAATATTTTCAGAGTCAAGCGGCTCAATTGAAAGAGTCTGGAACTCGACATCGTAATTCTTTTCCGACAATTGCTCATCCAAAATAGACGTTTCAGCTGGTACGTCTTTTGGTTTATGTTGTAACATGTGACGCGTCATATTTCGTTTCCATTTCGTCAAAAAAGAGCATTCGGGGCATTTAATAGCTGTCCCATCGACTACCTTTACCTTTGTATGTCTCTGCTCGTGACGCCGCAAATCGAAGGCACGTTTAGATTCGTAGTGGCATTGTGTACACTTAAAGCGCTTTTCGTCATTGGCCTTATTGTCCTGCGCTTCGCTTGTGGGCTCTGGGATCTGATTCTCAGATTCATCATCATTCGGCGAGTCACAATCCCGTACAGATGGCGGCGAGATACAATTCAGTACAGACGGCGGCGACTCAGCGTTTTCCGATTGCACGTTATCCACTGAGTCCGTATCACAGTCCGATCTTATATCATCTGAATTGATTAGTTCCACAATAAACTCTTCAGATGACTGGTCGTCCTGTTGTGCAGTATACAGCTTTACGTGCTTTTTCGTGTGGCGCACCATATTTCGCTTCCACTTTGTTATAAAAGGACAAATCAGACATTTAAATGCCATGCCCTCTACGATCTTTACCCTCGAATGGGTCTGTTCATGACGTCGCAGGTCGACCGCTCGGTTAGTTGTATAATGACATTGTCCACATACAAAGAACTTCAACGTCTTGACGCTTGATTCCTCAATTTTCTTACTCGTCCCAGTCTCCTCTATCAGCTCCACAATTAGCTCCTCAAAAGTTTCCTCATCCCCAGCATTATCAGCTGGATCATCAATCGAATCTTCAACTGGTTCAACTAAATCATCAAATGAATGATCAACTGATATCATCAGCTGGAGTCCTATTATGAATTCCCATGTGAGGCCGTGATATTGCGTTTCCATTTCGTCGCGAATGAGACATTCTGCTGCATTTGAATACAGTTCCTTCCAATGGCTTTATCTGTGTAATGCCGCTGCTTGTGACGTCGCAGGTCAGAAGGAACGGTTGGACGAATAGTCGCATTGTTCGCATTTGAAGGGCTTGCCGCTGGCCTTGTTTAACATTTTGGCATGAACTGTTGTTAGAGGTCTCACGTAGCGTTAACAGATTTCGAGAAATATCCTAAAATAAACAACAATCCATGAGAATATTTACAGCTTGTATATCGCAGTGCAGCGTTTATACTGGGCCTTAGTTGTGTTGGCACATCTGCACTGACAATAAAATGCCAAATTATTATGTCACGTTCTCTTGTCCTTGTTTGCTATTTAGTCACAAATAATAATATTTATTAATCACAACATTTGAAAACATAAATTCGTGTATAAATTTTATTTGCATTGTATTATATTCGATTACTTTTGCATTCGATTTGATTTGAATTTATCGGGTGAGTTCTATTTCAGAGCTGGGCAATCGGTTCAATTTGGTTCAAGTTCAAGTTCAGCCACCACGGCTCGCTTTTATTTTCACTGAATTTATTTATTTAGCTTTCAGTAATATAAACACATATGTATTAAGTAGTTTGTGATATAGTTAAGTTATCAATAATTAATCAATAAATCCCTGAAGATAGCGTGTCAACAGTTGTGTCTACAATTAGTGATGTAAATTTAAGTGGAAACATATCATGATCTTAAAATTTAATATCTCAGTGTCCTGTTTATTTGGTTTAGGAGTTTTATTTATGTATGTCTAATGCTTAAAAACCATACTATTTTTAGAAGAAAAATATAATTTCTTAGTTTAATAACAAGGTCTGTTTTCTCTTAAGCCTAAATTTTATAGCAGTTTTAAAAGTTTTCTTAAACAGTTTTTATCTTAAAAATAATAAGCATAAATGACAATAGCTTTTTATGTAAAACTTTAAGAGATAGAATAGAAGCCTTTTGTAGCTATAAGCATCTCTACGCCGTATCCAGAAAATGCTCTAGGCATTGCCAACATGCCCAAATTACGATAACTTCATGGTCGAATAGTGAAAAGAGGAATATTTGAAATGTTAATGGTGTTTTGCAAAATATCCACATCGCCACGAACACTCGATCACTTATATCTAAAAAGATTCAAAACATTGATAAATATTGCTAAAACATTGATGCCGAACGCCGACATTGATGTTTTGTGCATCTCACTACTCGCAATTCAGAGCATGTTCATTAGTTCACATCGATGGAACGTGAACTGAACGAGTCAACACGTTTGTTCATCTCTTTTTAGAATCATTGCAGGCACCGCGTGGTGTTTTTGCTGCCGATTCTCATTTATTTTCCTTTTATTCTCGTGGAAAATAAATATATTTCTGCAAAAATGAGTTTGTACAACTTTAAGAAGATAATGGTGGTTCCGCCAGCAAAGGTAAGCAAAGAAAAAGCTTGTTATTTATTTTGTTTGTCCGTTGGAGCACCTAATGCATGCGACATAACCTTATGGATCTGTTTACAAATGCGCAATACATATACAATATGGTCTTTATCTTTATTTACTTTATTTTTGTTCTTCAGGACTTCATCGACATTATGTTGTCGAAGACACAGCGAAAGACGCCAACAGTTGTGCACAAGGGCTACAAAATCTCCCGAATTCGTGCCTTTTACACGCGCAAAGTGAAGTACACTCAACAGAACTTCCACGACCGTCTCTCGCAGATCATACAGGACTTTCCGAAACTAGATGACGTGCATCCATTCTATGCAGATTTGATGAATGTCCTCTACGACAAGGATCATTACAAGCTTGCGCTTGGTCAACTTAACACAGCCAGGCATTTAGTGGACAAGTAAGTATTGGCTTCTTAGCTCATTCCATAGAAAATTATATATCAAATTTTACTTTAAATAGCGTTGCCAAGGACTATGTGCGTCTGCTTAAATATGGAGATTCCCTGTACCGTTGCAAGCAGTTAAAAAAGGCCGCCTTAGGTCGTATGGCCACAATCATGAAGCGCCAGGCATCCAACTTGACATATCTGGAGCAGGTGCGCCAGCACTTGTCGCGTCTGCCGACTATCGATCCCTATTCGCGTACCATTATCATTTGTGGATTCCCCAACGTTGGCAAATCTTCGTTCATCAACAAAATCACACGTGCCGATGTCGAGGTGCAACCTTATGCTTTCACCACCAAGTCACTTTATGTGGGACACACAGACTACAAATATCTTCGCTGGCAGGTGATTGACACACCCGGTATTCTTGATCATCCACTTGAGGAGCGCAATGTCATCGAAATGCAGGCCATTACCGCCTTGGCACATTTGCGTGCCTGTGTGTTGTATTTCATGGACATTTCAGAGCAGTGTGGGCACTCGTTGGAGGAGCAGGTGCAACTGTTTGAGAGCATTAAACCGCTCTTCACCAACAAACCATTGATACTGGCCATTAACAAAATTGACATAGTAACATTGGAGGATATGCCTCCAGAGCGACAGGCAATAATCACCAAGCTACAGGAGGACAAACAGGTGCCTGTTATGTTCATGTCTACAGTGCAGGAAACTGGCGTTATGGAGGTAAAAACTGAGGCCTGCGAGCGTCTGCTCTCATACCGCGTGGATCAAAAGATGCGTACCAAGAAAGTGGACAACATACTTAATCGTCTGCATGTTGCAATGCCAGCACCACGCGACGAGAAGGTCAGAGCTCCATGTATTCCAGCTCAAGCGCTGGCACGCCTTGAACAGAACGCAGCTAAGGCTGAACGTAAGCGTAAGCTGGAGAAGGAAATCGAGGAGGAAATGGGTGATGACTACACGCTTGATCTGAAGAAGAACTACGAAGAAATCCCCGAGGACGAGCGCTATGATGTAATACCAGAATTCTTGGAGGGTCGCAACATTGCTGATTATATCGATGCAGATATATTCGAGAAACTTGAGGAACTGGAGCGCGAAGAAGGACTACGCGAGTCTGGAGGAGTTTACACTGTGCCTGACATGTCCATGGATGAGACGCTTAAAGAGATTCGCGAAATGGCGAAACAGATCCGCGGTAAACGCTTTGAATTGCGTGACGAGAAGCGTCTGACCGCCAGAAAGAATAAGCCCATCATTCCACGAAACAAACAGCCCAAGGTTCGTGATCGTTCAGTCAACAAACTTGTGGAGACCATGGAGGGTCTCGGCGTCGACATGTCTGGCAACGAGAATGCCAATTTCACCAAATCGGTTGTTGATCTTCGTAGAGCCGTTGTTGACGTTAAAAGAAACCCAACACCAACCGCACACACGAAGGCGCCCTTGCTCGACAAAGAATCTTCGGCAGTTGTCAAGAAGACCGGCAAGCCACTGAAGCGTGCACCATCTCGCGATACCCTTGGCATCAAGGACTTGGCAATCAGAAAGAAGGCGCAGGTTATGGCCAGACGCGACATTGCCAAGAAGGTCACCCGAACGGGTCTCAAGGGCGAGGCTGATCGCTTCATTGGAACAAAGATGCCCAAACATTTGTTTTCCGGCAAGCGTGGCACGGGCAAGACCGACCGCCGTTAAGTGCCTTAGTCTTACGAATAATTGTATCACTATATTGCTGTATAAATGTATCCGCATCTTTCCTAACACCTCCACAAATCAAATACAAGTTGTATTTAACAAACTTTCAAATTAATCTTTTATTATTCTATGTCGTTTATATTGAAAAGATAATGGTTTCTCTCATATTCTCCGTCCTAGCACCTCCAAAAAACCAATTCAAGTTGTATTTAACAAACTTCAAACACTAATTAATATGATGGTTAATCCTCCAATGTCGAATGCGACATTCGTACGCATTCAAAGTGAAATAAAACGTGCCAAAACTTTATTTTATTTTGACAAAAGGCGAAACCTCTAGGTGTTGATTAGCACTATACGAGGTGCGTTCAAAGGAAAAGGTGAATTTTGAATTTTCGCGGGCTGTATACATTCGATTATCGTTATTTTATTTTTGTTATAATTGGACACATTTGTTTGTCATATTGTTGCATTAGCAGCCAATTTCGATAAGTTGATTGTTTTTGACAAAGGTTAGTCATATTTTTGTGTGCTCTTCGTATTGTGAATTTTGAAAAAAAATGCATCAAGGAATATGCATTAAATTTTGCGTAAAAAATGGAACAAAGTGCTCCAAGTGATGGAAAACAATTCTAAGAGTGACAGCAACAATTTTTTTTCAAAAATCTCTTCCTTAGTATTTTTTATGAATTTTTGAAAACTGCTTAAAATCCACTTTTTGTATGAAAACGAGGAAAAATGCTTGTTCATGGTTTTTTGACCAAAAGCAACATCGTAATCATTCCCCAACCACCGTACTCACCAGATTTGGCTCCCTGCGAATTTTTCCTATTCCCAAAACTGAAGAGACCAATGAAAGGAAAGCGTTTTGCCACAATTGATGAGATCAAGTCAGAATCGAAGAACGAGCTGATGGCCATGCCGAAAATATTCGAGGGCGATTTCTTTGAAGGGGACAAAAAAGATATTGATGAAAAAATAAGTACTTTTCAAAAAAATTCAAAATTCACCTTTTCCTTTGAACACACCTCGTAGTTTGTACTTTTGTTAATATAAGGCAATTTTTCGATTTTAAGATAATTTCAAGTCACTTTTACAACGACCAGTTCAAACACTGATTTCACTGAAACGTAAACGAATATGTTGATGCAATTAACTTTAAAATGTTATGTATTGATGTTTCTTAAAAATTTTTTTTGTTTAATTAAAAAATATTAAGAAGTTTTTTTTTTAATTTAATTTGAATCACTGTGGCACGCGACTTTATATTTCTATTTTTTCTGTCTCTCTTTTTTTAATTATATATCAAAAACAGCTCGAAAAACTTGTTTTAAATAAAGCTTTCAATATATTTCTACGTATTTAAATAGTTTATGTAACACACTTAGTGTAATCGATAGAAGTCATTTTGGAAGTAAACTTTTAAGAAAATCGGCAAAAATTTAGAAAAAGTGAATATATTACAATGTAGAATCGATATGCTCATCGTAATGAATTCTTCTAACGTATATTGCTAAAAAAAATTACTTAAATACATTTCTGGAAGAAAATTTTACAAGATATGAATTTTTTGTCAATTTAATTTTGTTGGCCTCGGTTGACATTTCTGTGGAAATGCCCATATGTCGTTTATATTGAAAAGATTATGGTTTTCCTCTCATATTATGCAAATGCTTTGTGTCAACCCCGATTTAATGGAAGTTTGATTTAAAATCTGTCTACATGGACATTGCGTTGCATTATAAAGGGCGTGTGTTTCTGCGTTTGCATTTATTCCCGTATCATAAATATTGTTAATTTATTATGCTGACACAGACACAGGTTAAACTACGAGGTATTATTACGACTACGCCAGTGTGTGTGAGTTAATAAACATACATATGTATGTATTTACATGCGTAAACTCACATTTGCATCTGAACTTGGGCTTAACTTTTAATTTCCAAATGAAATTGGTGCCAATAATGGTAGTGTAATCTACTGAGTACATTTTTTTTCCTATAAAATATACCAAAAGTTACATTTATTTTAAATTATATTTTGATTCAACAATATTCCGAAAAGTTGTAGCTTTAAAAATTGTGCCATACATGTTTATATTTATTTGATCAGAATAGAGTCTTCATATTTATAGTATTTCCACGACTAGAATCAAATGTTAAAGAATAGCCATTGTTGCTAATATTGGGATATCTTGCTGTCGAATGTTTATTTATTTATTTAGGGTCAAATAAAAGCACTCCAATAAAGAACATTTTACGTTTAAAATACAATTTATGAAATGTTTGAAAGCTAATTGTTAATTGTATCAATGAAATTAAAACTCCAACGGTACAAAAATTACTGCATAATTTAAGGCGCTTGTCACATTTTATTTACAATCTAAAAAAACTATTTACTTTTGCAAGTGCAGGGCCTTGAAAGATTTAAGCTTAACAAGGTTTACAATTAACAATATTAATTATTGAATTTATAACTAAAAGTAAAAAGCTTATGAAGTTTTTTTTTGTATGCTTTAGTAAATTTTTTAGTTATTGTGTGTGAAAATTCTCTCGGTGTCTGTTAATGAAAATTAATTTTTAACATTGAGTTTTGTGCGCTGCGGCAAAGCATTGCATCTGCAGTGTAACTGACCTATTGGCCAACTTTGGCTCGCTGTTAACGCTCTGTTAGTTAACATTCAAGGCTCTCTTCTCTGTAGCTGGTTCGCTCGTTTGTCGCATTGTGCGTGGGATGCAAACAGTTTACGCCGAGTACCCGACACGCTCGAAAGTTGCTGTGTGCGCTTTGTTACCGTCGCTTGATTTGTCCCCCCAATCCCAGTCCTAGCTTTAATCATACAAAATACTACGAACTCTTAGTAAATGTGGGATTGAGTAAAATACATACAATACAGTATTGGATTATAGTGAATGTGTTCATAAAAGTAATTCAAGTTTGAAATAAGCCTCAAAATAGGCTCTTGAAATGGCGCGTGGAAAGCAGCAACAGCTCACTAAGGATATATACATTAGGGTGTCCCTTATTTGGTCAAAGTCAATATTTTTAAACGCATACGGGCTAGTTTTGTTCATTAGGTCCTAAAGGACTCAGAAATAAATTTTCACCTCAATCGGAGTATGATAACCCGTGCCGACTTGGATCGGAAAATTTAAAAATTATATTGGAAAAAAAATTTTTTTTTTTTTTTTTAATTTTTTATTTTTTTATTTTGTTCATTTGGTCCTAAAGAACTCAAAACCAAGTTTTCACCTTAATCGGAGCACGATAACCCATTCAAATTTGCATCGAAACATGCAAAAACAGTGTTTTAACACTGATTATAAATTTTTCGATGATTTTTCATGTTTCGATGCAAATTTGAATGGGTAATCGTACTCCGATTAAGGTGAAAACTTGGTTTTGAGTTCTTTAGGACCAAATGAACAAAATAAAAAAATAAAAAATTAAAAAAAAAAAAAATTTTTTTTTTTTCTATATAATTTTTAAATTTTCCGATCCAAGTCGGCACGGGTTATCATACTCCGATTCAGGTGAAAATTTATTTCTGAGTTCTTTAGGACCTAATGAACAAAACTAGCCCGTATGCGTTTAAAAATATTGACTTTGACCAAATAAGGGACACCCTAATATACATATGCGCACATGGTATACGAATGTCCATAAATATGTATTTATATGTGTATGCATTGCAACATGAACAAGTGTATTCCCTTTGTGGCAGTGGGAACACCATCAACGTAAGCACACAGCTCCATTAGCAGTGTGGAGTCTGTGAGTGGAATTGTGTTTGTGTGCGTTTTACGCACGCCGCGGCGCGTTACAATTACGACAACAACAAAAAAAAAGCAACAACAAGAACAACAACATGTACAACAGCAAGAACATGAGGAACAACTCGGGAGCTGCGCACGTCCGCGTCTCCCAGACTACACTCTAACTGTAGAACATTTCATTTTGGGCTGCTGCGTCTGTTGATGACTTGGCTCATTTTTATACCCGTCGCTCGTTGGGCACAAGGGTATATTGCATTCGTTGCAGTCATTATATTATATATACATATATTCTTGGTCTTTTGAATCTCAGAGACTATGTAAAAGCTAAAACGAAGCAAATAAATCTTGTTATATTAAGAGCTACAAAGAGACTCCATGTTTGGTCAATAGAGGCGAATTATGGACATTATAGACTTGTAAGAATCCATAGTAACAGTTTACCAGAATTATTATACCGTTAGTGTTTAAAATGTAATGATATATCTTTTAAAAAAACGTGTTTACGAGTTAAAAGTCTAGTGACAAAAACATTTTATGCCAAACATTTTTTTTTTTATTTTTTATATCAGAAATTCGCAAAGAAATTTTTTTTATAAGATATCAGAAATTTTGGATTAAGTTATCAGATATTTGTCATTATAACTTTGTCAAAAGGTGTATAGTTTTTGTAGAAATATACGTTTCTAGCATTGTCAAGATAATAATGAGAATAAAAACAAATTAAGTCAAAGTGCGTTGCAGAAACACCCTAAATTTAGCAAGCAAAAACAGACTGTTTGGCAACACTTGTTCGGTTTGCATTGCAAAACAAATTTTAGCTGGTTTCAGCGATTTCCCGCTAAACTAGCGATTTTTCGAAAAAGTATTAGAACAAACATTCTAGCTTTTTATGGAATTAGTCCTCATCCCCAAATTTAAGTTATTTCAACTCTTTGATACAAACAAACAGACTTTTCATCCAAAAATCCACTAAAAATTTCCAAATTAATTATATTTTGTGCCAGTAGTCGGATTTTGATGATCTAGGTCGAAAAGTCTTAGTATGCACTTTTGTTAGTTAAAACTATACCTTTCGATCGGAATATAGCTCGACATATGCATAGCAAATTTTCCATTCTTCCTGTATACATTGTTAGTCGCCTTTCTCCCCCTTTGTGCTGCTTTCGCCCCTAGCGCGGACTGCCGTCCGCAGTGATTTATTGTGCTTAAATTGAGCAACGGTGTCAAATACTCGACTACAGCGTTTTGACTTAATATTTCTGTGGGCTAATTTTACTTACTAACTGGGCTTTGTCAGCACACTAACACTGAGACACTCACTTACACACATATTTGTCCATGTATTGCAGCTGCTACTTTGTGAATATATTGTAGTAAAATGTTGTTCTGACAATTTCCATATAGTTTTTTGCCTTCTTGAAATAAACGCATACAAAAAGTCCGCATTACCGTTAGCGCAAGCACGAGTGCCGACTATCATCACAACGGGATAACAATAGCCACAAGAGCGAACAGAAAAATGGCAAACAGAAACAGACAAAAGCCATTTTGCATATTACTTTGCTTGTGTATGTGTATGTGTGTTTCTAGTTAGTGAACATTTTTCCGCTTGGTTAACGGAAGCAGTGCCATAAAACGCTTCCAAATCCAACGTGTTCATATGGTTATACACCTGCACACACACACACCACCATGTAGTCGTAAAACGTTCACAACAAAGTTTTTGATAGAAAACAGATGCTTGGGCTAAGGCATGCAACAGCATCGTATAAATAACAGACTAAGGCTAGCCAAACTAAAAAAACAAAAAAAAAAACAATTTTGTCCCTGCTGTCGATGCCGATGTCGATGCAGACGCCGACGCCGACGCAGATGCTGACGTCGCGACGTCGACGTCAAACGACAACAGTTAAAATTCAATTCGTGTCCATTCGTCGAGTTAACAGTCGCTGTTAACACTGACCTATTGCCCGTATTCAATGCTTTGAGTGGCCATATCATGTTAAGCTAACAGCGCTCTGTTGACAGTTAACAGGCAGCTGGTTGCTCTGTAGCCAGCTCTGGCGCCCAGGCGCCATCCCCAACAGTGTTGGGCGAGATTTGGATCTGTTTGCATCGTCGGCAACGCGTTTACTCACACACTGATACATCGACACACACGAATACGCACATACGCACGCATACCGACAGAGGACAGTCGAAAACTGCGCGTGGTCGCCCCACGGGCCTCTGAGTGAGTGTGAGTTAGTTGTGAGTGTGTGCGCTGCGACTTCATAAAAAATTCAACAGCCTACAAAAGGAAAAAAAAACAACAAGTAAATTCCTAGAGGAAAAAAATATACAAAAATATAAATAAATGTGTATAAACACAAGTGCCAGTTAAACACAATATTTTAACGGTAAATTAAGCAAAAGTGCGAATACTTTGTGTGTTTTGAAATACCAAATAAAAACATACCAAATTTGTTTTAAAACAAATTTTAAAAAATAATAAAATTAGACACAACTGAGAGTGTAACGGTAACGGTGTGTTTAGTTTTATGCCCGATGGAACACACGCATACACAGCCACAGAGACAGAGACTCTCACGCACACACGCAGACATTCTCATAACTGAAGTTCGGCAGATTTTTACGCATTTAATGCGCTGACTGTTGTTGTTCTTGTTGCTGCTGTTGCTGTGGCTGCTGCTGCTGCTACTCTTAACGGTGTCTAACGGTTAACTTCGCTGTCTGTGTGTTTTGTTTCATTCCTTTTCGTTTTTGTTTGCTTCGAGCCATTTATTTGCTCTTTAACGTTTCATCACTGGATTCTGGGCCTTGTATAAGTGTATGTGTGTGTGTCTCATGCTCCATTTTGGAGCTTGCGTTCCGGCTGCCGATTCGTTCTCTCTGGACTCTTGTACTGAGCACACGCACACACACACACACACACTCACACAAAGGACATGCCGCAAACGCGTTTGCCCAGCACTCGACGTGCACGTCCCTTAGTCCAAGTGTGTGTGTGTGAGTTTTTCGTTTTTACATAAAACGAAAAAAGTTCGAAACACACACATACACACATTTATTTGTAATATACATATAAATACTTACATCTGAATGCGCGAGTGTGTGTGCGTGTATGGGTATGTTTGTATGTGTATGTACATTCAACAAATTGTTGAATCCAACAACGTCTTGTGATTTTTTTTATGCTTTTCTGTTACTGGTTCTGGCTCGCGTCCTTCCAGCATTTCACGCCCACTACTTGCGGCTGCTTCCGTCGTCGTCAACAAGTTGAAGCTGTTGCCGCTGCCAGAATTTCAATTTGTTCATCTGTGTGAGTACTCTCGCTCTTCGTATGTGTCCGTGTCCGTGTGCGTGTGTGTGTGTGTGTGGCGCCTTGAAGTATGTCAAAATTTGTGTAGGTTCTCCACACAGTACAGATAAATTATGAGTGTAAATTGCCGTTGTTGCTCAGTGTCTGAGTATTGGCATCTTGCATACTGACTTTATATACATACATACACATAAATATGTACATACATATATGTATACATGCACATATATATAGATTGGTCTGAAATGCTGGCAGTAGCCTTGCTTTTCGGTAACTCGATTTCTGTCACATTTCAAAGTTCTTGGCAACCGCAATTTGCCCAAATGCAGCTATTTCGGGTTGCCAAGAAACCTCTATTAGCCAGTGTATGATATTTGTGGACAGTTTGGCAGAAGACTTGCCTTATGTATCAGATTTGTTAATTGAAATATTTGCCCCCATTGGTGCCACACATGTGTTAGTTAGAATTTGTGCTGACCCAAACACAAAACGTAGGTTGACGCACAATTTGGACCCTTTTGTAATTAGCTGGTAACAATATTCGTTCTTGTAGCAGGCACACAGTTTGGTCTGAAACATACTCGGAAAAAGAAAAAAGAAATATTGACCTAATTAAAATTAATGTACAATTAATTGTCAGCAAAATGCTACGCACGACGCCACATTTTGGGGCCCAGACTAAAGTATTCCTGCGCAAATAAATAAACAATTCGTATGAGTTGCGTATACGTACGGTGTACACACATGCTGGAAAATAACACAAACAACAACAGTCTGTTGGCCTTTCAGGTGAACAATGTGCTCGCATTGAGGTGTTTATAGGTTCGATCAACAAATACCCATAAACTCAATCGTACTTCCAATGCATTGAGAATTCCCAAGGGACCCAAAAATATGTAATTTAAAAAGCTCAAATCAATAATAATTCATTATTGACAAACTCTAAGTTGTTTTAATATTTGATTTCATAATTGTTGGTTCTCAAATTTTAATTAGTTTCTATTCCATGTTTTCAAATGAATTAAACTTTAAAAAGTTTATTGATGACTTTAAATTTAGCAGATGAGAGATTGTTCAACTTCTATCTAAACTCAGTTAAGCTAACTTTAAAGATGTCGAAACTAATCAAATAGCTCAGAGAAACTATGTAAATTTAAATTATTTAGAATAAGATGAATTGAAGCTGCTATTTAAATGTGTTTCATGTGTTTGCGTGTAGTCTTAACTGTTTTTGGCTTACAGATGATACCCAAATTTCAATAAAAGAACGTCTACACGTAAGGATTTGTGTTGATGTGTGCGTGTGTGAGTGTGTTGCTAAATCTCTGCCACAGGCTGCTCACACGCACATGTGAAGCTGCAAGCTGATGTATTAGCCACAGCTTAGGCTCTATTCTTATATACGAAATACGTATACGTATTGTCTGTCATTGAAGGTAACATGACGTATGAGTAACAAAAAGTTTAAACTTCTTACAGCTCAAAATGGCTCAATGGTTTCGTCCTTATGAGTTTGGGAAAAGTTTCACACACACACACACACATACATGCATACAAACACACACACACATACAAACAGAATAAGATGCACGTAAGAGTATAGATAATTGTATGTGACAAGTCTGACGTCTCATTTTCTGCCTTATAAACTTCCAAATGAATTTGGCAATCCCTTTTTTCTTCCTGCTGACTGCGCCCAGCTTGGCAATGGAAATTTATTTTAAAGTTTCGCATAAATCTGAGCATAGGCCTTCAAAACCAAATCCGAGCAACGATACCGAAACCGAAACCAAAACCGAAACAACCAAAATTGTTTATTGTGTGCGCGGGCTCAATGTGTATTTTGGCTGGAGCTCATATGGCCGACCAGTGAAATTGTGGGAACAACGAGGCATGTGCCTGTTATATACATATATTGCAATATATAAGGGCAGGTACCAGTTCATAAATATGTACATATATTTGTATATATGTTTGGTATATAGCAGCATATTGTGTTAGTAGCATAAATAATACGAATCTGCGTGGCATTGGCATGCGAATTTGGTGACTGCCAATACGACAGAGATAAAAATAAAACGGGAAAAGAATAAAAAAGAGCATATTTTCGGAGAAAATGTTAAATCGTTAGTCAATTAGAATGGAATGTTCACATCAAATATTAATATTATTTCGAATAAATCCTTAACTTTGTGAATATTTAATATTTTTAAAGCTCATGAAATGCTTTTATCTTAACAGTTGATTTTATTTAGAAAATATTTTGTTGCTGTTTCTAATGTAAGAATTCGGCGAATTCCAATTAAGCTTTCATTTTTCGCTCAGTGTAGCATCTGGCACTTGGAACGCACAAGGACAGGCAAATGGATACAGATACAAATGGAGAGCCAGATACAAAAGGCTTCTATTGTTATTCTTCTGCCATTGTTGCCGAGGGTAGCATATGACAACTCCTTAATCATCGATATATGTCGCGGTATATTTATGGCATAGATACATTCGACAAGGCAGAAGCAGAAGCAGAAGTAGAAGAACAAACTAAACAAACTTGCGACAGCTTGCAAGTCACGACATATTCGTACATCAGCCAGAAATACATATTTTTCTCTGACTTTGACTTGATTTTTCGAATTATCAGACACACACAGACACACTGGCAAACTGTGACATGAAGGCGGATTGCCAGAGGGGGTCACTATTAAATGGCAATTTCCCGTTTTTCGGTCATGTTGCGGATGCTCAACATCCACCGTTTAACCAGTTCCCTTCCAGTCGGTCTTGCTCCTTTATTTTGTTTTTGTTTTCGGCAAAGAGACTAAATTTCATTTGGCATTGGTTTTATTCATTGTGCGTAATTGATGAGCTGGCTAATAAATTACAAATATGAATTGCGAATGCATGTCACAGCCGCAGTCATAATAAATAAATTGTAAATTTCGCCGCGCTGTTCGCTCTGTTTAATTGCCTGAAGCGACATTCCGCATAAATTGCATAAATGCAACTGTAAATTTGTAAATTTGTTAACTTGCGAATTGGCTCTAATTAAATGGGAGGAGCATCTTGGCAGATCCCACGGTAATCTGTGCCACGGCTAAAGCTGAGAGGATGCCAGATGGTAGCTGCCAGGATGATGCTGCATCCGCATTTGTGCGTCCTTCACTCGATTGCGCTCCTCAAGTTTTCTTCAATTGCTCGTATTTTGTGAAAGTTACTATACTATGAAACGCCTTTGGGGCGGCCCACAAAATGCAATTAGCATGACAATTTGGCAGGAAGTAAAGGAAGCAGTAAAAGAAGGTACTTAAGTATTTTGTTGAGCTTCCTAAGGGCGTCCTACAAGCTACAGACGCTCATTTTCATTTTGATTTAGATAACAACCAATTGACTAACTATGTAAATCAACTGATTAAAAGTGCGACCACAATTTAAAATAATATATGCATATACAAAAAAGCCATTTGCATTGTGGTTTGAGCCCCAAAACGATGCAGTTTTAAGGCGCTTAACATAAATTAAATTCACAATGGAAAATTAGAGATATGAAAGTGATTGAAAATTCCAATTAAGCTGAATCAACTATATTTGATACCACCAATAAAGTGAGTTAAACAAAAAGTCAATCATCGAGGACGCAAAACAGAAAAAGCAATTGATAAAGTGAAAAAGAGCACAAGGAAATCAATCTTGAACAGGTGACTTATTTCAATTCTAATATTAATTAAATATCAACACTTTGCAAAGCAACGCTGAAAATATATGGCAACATAAATATTACGAGCCTCGTTTTATTGCCCAGGCTAAAACACATACACGCATAAATACAATAGTTGAGCATTGATGTGCAGTGTTACTTATAAGCATTTTTATTATGCAATCTAATTTTAATAGCATTGTTTTTTATCTTCAAGCGAAGGTGTGAATGGTATTTTTTAAGAGCTCTGTTGGCTGCAAAACATTAGGTTAGAGGGGTGTCGATAAGACGACGCATTTATTCCAGGATAGGCCCGTTGTGATCCCGCGGATTCGAAATCCTTACTGCAGCTACTGTACAAGTGATTGTATGGGGAGTTTAATCCAAGCATACGCGGACCACATGGGAACTTTCGTATAGATCAATCTTATCTATAAGAGGCCACGTTTGGTACGACAAACCTGGCAAACCTGTAAAACAATAAGTTAATAAGCTTATGGCGTAAAGAAAACACTTTGATGTATAGTATGTCAGATTAAAAATCGCTTAGGATTTGTCGAATGTGCACAGCACATAGTCGTCTCTTCTTTTCTTAAATACAAATAAAATTTCTTGAATTAAAATTACATAACAGATTGGCAATTACTCGGCAAACTGACACACATAGAATTCTATTGTTACCCTTAAAATTTCTATCCTTTTTATCAGAGACTGTAACACTTATAAGTTTTTTGTCAAAAAATTGAAAAATAAGAGTTATTGAGTGATTTTTATAAAAAAAATATTTTTAATTAAATTGAAAAAAATTTAAATGATAAAAATCAAAAACAATTATTATTTTTAAATTTTTATATAAAAATTAAACCCTAACTCTTATTTCCAATTTTTATTATAAAAATTGACACATAACTGTTATTTGTTGATTTTTATTATAAAAATTGAAAATAAAAATCAAATCGAAATATCTTTTGAACCAAAGAAGCCACATCATATATAGACCTGTATATATGATCTACGCCTTAATACCTTTCAGTTGATATATAATATGTATGTACAAATGCATATACACATGAGTATATGTATATTTTATTATTTCCTTAGATACTTGCCCAGACCCAAAGATTTTAAAGTTTATATGGTATTATGTTTTTTATTCGTTCAATTTAAGGAACATAATTTTTTTCAATGATTTGGGGGATAGGTTGCACCTTAAGTCCGTCATTACCAGCTTTAGAGCAGAAAATGCCCTTTCCACTGGTACCTGGGTAGCAGGCACGGAATGAAGTACCTTAGCCAGACGGTACAGGCGTGGATATGTGAACTTTTTTTTCCTCCCAATAGCTCATTATGTTCACATTAACATCAATTGGTTTTGGCTGTAGTAGAAATTGCAAGTCTAAAAGAAAAAAATAATTCTCTGTTTTATTAAAATTCGTTATTTTGTATTGCATTGAGTGTGCAGCACATCGAATTGATTTAATCGAAAAAATTTGTATGTCTTCCATCAGCTCCTCATTTTCGACGTCAGAGAGTGGTGAGAAGCGATGTCAATTTTGAGCGAAAGCATCTTGTCTTTAAGCCGATCTTTTAAATCGAACTTTTCGCGCTCATATTTTTCGGAGACGTGCTGCATCACATTCCGTGATGTTATTGGAATCATATTTAAACTGTTAAAAATTTGGTCAGTGAATGTCTTAAATGATGCAGAATCAAATAGTTGAAATGGCACTTTTTCTTTTGTCACCAATTGCACGCAGGCTTTTTTGACATCGCTTGAAGACATACTGATTGAAATTTTATTTTCCTTCTCTAGAGGATCTACTTTCTCCTGGTCCTGCTCAGTAGTGTAGAGATCGGCATGACACCCATGAATATGTCTCTTTAAATTTGTGTAGTAAGGAAATAATAAAATATACATATACTCATGTGTATATACATTTGTACATACAAATTATATATCAACTGAAAGGTATTAATGCGTAGAACATATATTTCGATTTGATTTTTATTTTCAATTTTTATAATAAAAATCAACAAATAAGAGTTATGTGTCAATTTTTATAATAAAAATTGGAAATAAGAGTTAGGGTTTAATTTTTATATAAAAATTTAAAAATAATAATTGTTTTTGATTTTTATCATTTAAATTATTTTCAATTTAATTAAAAATAATTTTTTTAAAAAAATTGAAAATAAAAGTTTATCCTCTTTTCGAATTTGGCTATAAAAAATAACATATGTCTGTTTTTCCCACTCTTCTAGGACGCTTTTTTCTGCTTTGATTTTTTTAAACTCATAACTATTATTCGCAGTCCCTGCTTTTTATTCGAAGCTATTTACCCGATCAATATTTGTAACTAAAACTTCGAGTGGAATAAACGATAGCCTAGTAAAGTGAGCGAGAGTTTCTAATCATTAAATATACTTCTATTTTTTTAACTTTGGGCAATATTGTTGCACTAATTTGTTAAAGTCCTGCTGAGTTTTCAACACAAGAGAGTAATTACAAAATCATATAAATTGCTCTGCATGAGCCGCAAACTTTATGACAAAGTTGTA
This sequence comes from Drosophila suboccidentalis, assembly GCA_037043435.1. NCBI lineage: Eukaryota > Metazoa > Arthropoda > Insecta > Diptera > Drosophilidae > Drosophila > Drosophila suboccidentalis. Next base: position 244,790 of record JBAMBK010002779.1, read on the forward strand.
AGTATCCCGTTTGTCTGACGAAAAAAGAGGCATGGGAGAAAAAGCAGAGAAAGAGCGAGAGTGAAAGTGAGAGAGAGAGAAAAAGTACGGAAAAATGTCAAAAAAGCAAATGCCAACAGCGCAACGGACAAATACTTCATATCTGGCGCACACAGGAGAAACATACAAAAGCCACAAAATGTTTGCATGCGATATTGTGTATGTGTTTGTGTGTGTGTGTGTGTTGGCAGGCAACATGACATTGACTAACGTGCGACATGGACGTGCCAGAGGATAGCATACAGACACATACATATACACATGCAATTCACACATAGACACAGACACATACACATACGCAGTGTTGGCCAGCAATTTATTGCAGTGAAATTTAACACGAACAATTTAATTTCAATAAAAACGCAAAACACCTACAAAAGTGGTCATAAAATTTTCGTGTTTACACAAATGCAATTGCATTTAATTGCAGCAACTTTTATTTCAGATGCTTGCTGCTAATCTGTGGCACGTCATTCACGAAATGAAATGCAAATAGGTTGCGCTGCAATCTAAATAGTTGCAGCTGAAATGAAATGATGAAAGGAACAGCAGCAACGCCGCGTTCTATGCAACACTTTTTTAGCAAGTCAATTGCATTGAATGCATGCGCTGGGATGGTGGGATGCTTGGGGGCTGGTGGGCGTGGCGTGGCACAAGGGCAAAGCCTGGCAGCTGTGCTTACTTTAGCGTTACGAGTGTGTCTGTGCCACTGTCTGCGTGTGTGTGTGTGTGTGTGCTAAGCATACGCCTGCCTGAGTTGCTTAAATGTCAGTTTATATCTCAAGGATAAGCCGTTTTCCCATTGCTACGCCAGCTGCTGTCGCTGTTGCTGTTGCTGATGCTGTTTCTTCGGCTTCTTTGACTTTTCTTTGGCCTGCTCACACTATAGAATATATGTATATGTATGCATTATTTCTGGAGGCTTCACACATCATGATATATGCACAAGCACCTATATTAGTGGCATATGCAATCAGCAATGAGCTGTTGATGCTGAATAAATGGCCACTTTGGCAAATAAAATAAAATAAAGTGCAGAAATTGCATTTTCAAACTGGGAATACCCGCCTTGCAGGCCAAAGTTCAATTTTACAATGCTGACAATTGTAATTAAGATTTACGAGCATGTCTTTGTCTTTGCCAGCCCATCGACAGCCCAAATCGACTACACCCACTCGTTCAATTAGTGTCAGTGTATATATATATGTATTAAGGTGTGTGTGTGTGTGTGCGTGTGCGCTTGTCTGTGTTTATGGCCACATTATCTTTTAATGCAACATCTAAAATGTGCGCGCCTGGCACAAAAATCGTTGCTAGCTATTTTGATTACTCATACGCCATGTTGTTTACACACAAATCGCAGAGTCAGCAGCGCTAACATGGCCAAAACGCCAGCAACAGCATCAACAGTAGCGATAACAACAATAACAACAACAACAACAGCAACAACAACATTACAGACTGTCGGTCGTAATGAGCGCCAGTTAGCAGGAACACGAGATAAACTTGTTGCAGCGATAAAAAGCTATAAATTTGCCATTCACTTTCCGTCTGCGCTCATGCTTATGTGTGGAAGTATTAGAGTATGAGTGTGTGTGTGTGTGCGTGTGTGTGTGCCGTCTTTGAGTTTCTCTAATTAATAGCTTAACGCATGCGACGCCCCCGGACTAACCATTTGATTAAATGCTTGCAATTAAATTGCACTAAATCGTCTACGAACTCAGGGGCATTAAATACTCGGGATGATACATCAATAGGCGATAAGTGCCTAATACTCACTTAATTATCATCTATGCTTCTCTTTTTTTTAACTTTCCCAAATCGCTATCCCAAGTGTCAACACGTACTTTTCTGATTCCAAAATATAACAAAACAAAACTTATTTTTGTATTTCTCTCGTTTAAAATAATTAACAACCAGTCTATTTTTTATTAGTGTATTTAATTATGCAAAATATCCCAACCACCAATAACATAAATAAGTAAAGAGCTCTTCAATTGAAGTAGCTCTAGAAGAAACTACACTTGCACCTGATTGAAAATTAATCATAATTCACAGTTCATCTGGGATTTTATTTGCACAGTTGTAACGCTATAAAAATTAAACATGTACTAATTTAAAAAAATTTGTTTCGCTGTGAGATTTCAGAATTAAAAAAAGTCAATTATTGATAAGAAATATTTATATTCAAAATATTTCGCGACTCATATACGCCTACTAAATCCGGATATACTAATCGTACTTTTTTTTAATTACTTTAGGTTTGAATAGCTCCAAGCTCCAAAAAAATTTTGCCAAGAATGTAAATTCCTGAATCAAATTCTTGATCGAACCATTTACCAAATTTTGATAAACGAAACTTGATAATTATTTTGCACATATTTTTGTCAATTGAGCCAAAATGCAATTTCGCTGTAAGGCGCCTTCCATATAAAATTTGACCTATAAAAAGAATACAACTATTATATGCAACATTTAATATATATTACGTATTTATTGTGGGAATTCCAATTTATTATTTTTTATCAAACAAATAGCAGATATCTGCAATCAATATTTATTGGTCAGAAATGTAAAATTCATATCTGTATGCGTGTTATAATGTGTAGTATTCAACTGGGACAAGCTCTATATACTGAATCTGATATGGGCAGCTATTACAGTTGCGATATCTTAGATCTGTATGGTATTGGAAATGACTTCCTTTGCCTGTTGCATTAGTATATAAGCACTACTCCAACTAGAGGCGTGAGAGTTTCATTTTCTGGTTTTTAACTAAGTACTCACAGCCATTCCAGCAACACTTTCGCCTCTTGAGTCGCACGTGGTTCGAGCTGTGTAATGAGTTTGTGTATGTATGTGTGTGTGTGTGTGTTTTAGTTGGGAAACTTTAACAGCAGCTGCCTTGCAAGTGATCTGGAAGCGAACACGCCATTAAAATTACAAGTGTTGCCTGAAAAAGCACACTGAGAAACAGCAACAGAAGTTTTCTGGAAGTGGACTGGGTCAGAGGCCAGAGAGGGGCGGTCAAGGCCTGCTGTGCTGGCCAACAGGCCAATTGTAATGCATATTTGATTTTGTATTTACGTTCTGGGTGGCACAAATCGATTGTCATTCGAATGTTGTTGGTTGGGAGCATGAACAAATGTTTTGCCATTACCAAACAACGACAGCAACAACAACAACACGGTTGCATTACCAACACCATAACAAAGGAAAACTTTAAAGAACAAAATAAATAACCATTTCATTCGTACATACATACATATATTGGATAACGAAAGCGTTCATGATTTACCCTGAAAATTAATGGCACTAACGGACAGAGTTTATTGCAAGGACAACGCTGCGTATACGCAATATTTGTGTACTGAGCGTTGTGTGAAAAACAACCGACAAACAGACATACAGTCTGTCTGCCTGAGGCAAGCAGGCAAATTAAACAGTAAATTAACCGGAAAAATTAAATGGCTTTAATTGTTGTTACCGACAATGGCAATGGAAACTGGCCCATTCATAAAAATGCCAAACACAGAACACCAAACGGCCAGCAAATACCAAAAATTCAAAATCGAAAATCCGAATCAAAACAATGACTTGTAAACATTCGCATCACATGTTTATATCAACGCATTGCCCAAAATACCATTGAATAGTTGATTTTGTTGTCAGGGGCAGAGGCAGAGGCAGAGGAAGAGGAAGACAGGGAGCGGGTCATTCTCTGCAGTTAATGATGATTGGCTGATTGGTTGACTGGATGATGTGACTGTAAAAGGTCTATAAATATGCACAGCTAACCAAATAAACACAACGCGTCACATTTTGTCGGCAGCAGCAATTTTCCCATTTGAATGGAACTTTTATCTTTTCATTTCGCTGACAATTTATTGAAATTTTCTCTTACTCAATATGACAAACTATTTTATTTTAAATTTAAATTTTAAAATATGTGGCTTTTTTATCTCTGATAAAATATGTGGCTTATTTATCTGTGGTCTATAAAAAATATTACAATGTTATCAATTGAATGTGCTATCATCAAAATTGTTATTAATTTCATCACTTTTAAAGCGTTTATAAGTTCAAAATGACAATTCGACTTACCTCAAATTTAACAATATTTGAAAAGCATAATAGTGGTAAGATTAAAACTCAATATATAATGCAACTATATACTTATATTAGTAATCGGTCATAGTCGTTTTTAGGATTGTAGTCTTGGCTTTGTTTGCATTTAATGTTAAATATTTCCTTAGCCACGCTTATACTATACATATAATTTTAAAAATTAAAGTTGATTCGAGGAAACATATTTAATTGAACATTTATGTGTACATTCTGTCCAAATGCTCTGGTAACACATGTAATATTTGTGGATTCAGATTGTTTTCAAATAAATTTCTTCGAAATGGAACTAAGGTTATTTATCGATACACCATGAGTTTTGTGTTTAAACAAATGCTAAAGTAAACCTCAAAATTATACGCTGCATTCATGCGAGACAAACATTTGAACTTGAATAGCAGCAGCAACCAGACTAAAAAACAGCAACAGCAACAACTGCAACAGCAAAAACAGAAATGGTGTCTACGGCTGTCAGGTGAGCTGTAACTGTTACAACAGCACACACACACATGCACATGCATATACGCTGGTATGCATACGAGTATGTGCGAGTATTTGGCTTTGTGTGTGTCAGAAAACTGTCAGGCTGCATTTCATATGGCTCATCTGGACGAAGGCTGTCGTCGGTGAAGCCGGGGAGTGATTGGGGTACAGGGGGAGGAAGGCGGGTGCGGGGGCGAGACGGTGGCCCCATTGCAGCGGTGACATTGCCGTGGACGTGAACATGGAGCCTCGGACTCGGACCAAAGGACAGACTCTTCTTCACAGACAGTTTTCACTAATTATCTGACACGCTGTTGGGGCTGAGAGCGAAACCGGGGGCTGGTTGAGGGGCCAGGACATCTCTGATGCTGCTGCTGCTGCTCGTTGCGGCCAAGGACTCATTTTGAATTTGCCGTTGTACACTTTCATACATACACACACGCACACACACACACATACACATACATAGACAAAGACACACACAAACTTTACGTGCGCATCTCAGAACTCTAATTTCAAAGGTCGTGCCAGTGCAAAAACTGTTTCCTTTTTTCTTGTTTTTTTTTTCATACCCAGTAATAAAGGGAAATAATGGATAGGGTATGCTGTAAGCCTCATAATCAGACTAAAAGAAAATACAAAATAAAATGCATTTGGAAAGCTATAAATGTGAAGGAGAATTGTAAATAATTAAAAGCTAGGCCATAAAATAAACAAGAAATCAAAAGAAGTATCAGTTAAGCTAAGCGCGTTTTAAGAATTTAGAGAGTATATGGTAGTCATTAAACATTGCTGCGAGAATACAGTAGTTTTGCTGAGCTTCTCTCGTTTCGGTGTCATGTGTTTTAAGCCATGTGCATGTTTTATTTGGCATTCGCCTTTTGTGTATACGCTGCATTTGATTCCACGCCCACCGAATTGTGTGAAGGCCGCCGCGGCAAAAGGAGGCGTCAATAATTGAATACCCAACTGAGAGCTTCGTCCAGTGGAAAGTTGATTAAATTTAAGCACTCGCGGAGCGTGTTTCCTCTCTCTAACTTATGCTCCCTGCCCTTAATGCAATTTGCATTTGAAATTCCAATCCTGATTTAAGCGGGTAATTGCCTCTCAGAATTATTAACCAATATCTTGAAGTAGCCATTACCAAGCATATTCAAAGTGATATTCGTATTTCGTTCCGAATCGTTCTATAAAACGCATGTGCCACACTTTTTGAGTAGTAGGGCGTTAATTAAGCATTGTTAATTCTTGCCATTGACAACTGAAACAGAAAGTTAAGGGATCGCAAATACAATCATATAAATTTTAATGGAAAAAGTGCCAAGTGCTTGGTCTAAAAAGTTCTGTTGACAAAAACACCCAGACGCACTCATATACACAAAACTTACTCACACTTGCACTAAAACACGCTCACCAGAAGCAACAGTCGCTTGCACTATAGGTCAAATAGACCTTTTTTCTGATATAAATTAATAACTCGAAGGCTTATCAAGTTTTTCGGGTAAAGTTTTTTGGATACCATTCTAGATCTGCCCATCTGCCCAACTGCCCATCAACGCCCCCAAAAAAAATATATATACAAAAAAATATTTTTTATTTTTTTTTTTGTTAATAAATATTAAAGTAATGTTTATTTAATATTTTCTAAATATTTTTCAAATTTTTTGTTTTTTATTTCATATTTTTAGGAGCTTATTTTGGATCTTATTTTCGGAGAGTAGTTAGCCTGTAACTAAAAAAATCTATGTTTTATTGTTGTCTGCGTGTCGTAATATTAATAACATCGATATATCATTTAAAATAACGTACAACAGCATCCATTCCATCAGTTTTTCCTTTATTTTTCCGATATGCTTCATGCAGACCGGCATTGAATAGATATAGGTTATGTGCTAAAAAGTTAAATTTTGGGAGAAGTGACAAAAAGTGACAAATAAACTTACTGTCATGAGTTCACAAGGAATTACTCTACAGCATGTATATAGTCACTTCGCTGACAAGTGCTGACATTTTTTTAAAACTCTTCCCAAATAATTATTTTCGAAAGCGTCACTTTATGGACACTTACTGCAGACAACACGAACAAAACCAACAGCACAGATCTACCAACATAATGTACAAGCCACACTGATCACTATTCATCATAATTTGTATTACAAAATTTCAATTTAAAAAAACTAGAGCCACTTGAACTTAAACCAAAATATTTGCACAATTTATGACTTTCATGTTAAACAGCTGTTAACTTAACATTAGAATGTAATGTTAACATTTCTGGTATGCAACATTACAGTTCAATGTATTCCTAATCGAAATGTAAGAAAAGTTTGTTAATTTGAATACTGTTACAAAACTAGTTTATATCAGAAAAAGGGTCCATTTGACCTATAGTGGCTTGGTGGCAGTTAACAGTGCTTTAACAGCAAGTGAGTGGCAGGCTTTAACAGCTTTTATCGAGAGAGCAAGCGCCATCAACAGGATGTTCTCTTGCTCATTTACATATTGCTCAACTGTTGAGCTAGCTCTGCTGATGTTGCTGCTGCTGCTGCTACTGCTGCTGCTACTGAAGCTGCTGCTGCGTCTTTTTCTACTGCTGCGATTTCTGCTACTGTGCTGTGGCTACAGCTGTTAACCTGTTATTTACATTTGCGGCCAGCAGCGGCAGCAACAGTTATAATTTTTTGCTTGCTTTCTCTTTATGTCCTCGAATGATTTATTTTTGGCTTGGCTGCGACGCCAGCAGCGGCCCTGCTGTTGGCATTGCCGAGTTAAGGCATGTGGTTTTGTTTGGATTTACGCGTGCCTTCCCTCTTTCTATCTCGCTCGCTCTCTCTTCCTCGGTCTGTCTCTCTGCATCTCGTTGTTTTCTGTATGCCGTTATGCCCAGTTTGTTTGCACGCGTGGTTTGTTTGATATTGTGCTCTGCAGCAGAGAGGCGGGCAGATAAGATGCTTAGACAGCAGCAGGAGCAGCGTCGCGTCGCGTCGTCAGGTGGTTATACGAGTACGACAGAGTACTGAGTACTCTCTGCTCCATGGTAATGCGAGTACGAGTAATGGTAATGGCGATGCGGTTAACTTTGCCTAGTGGCATTTTATGCATACAACGGCTTCAACTTTTTCTATTACCCGGCCAATGTGCGACCGTATCGTTTAATTAGCGTCTGCCACGAGGCGTTTAAATGCACGCAAAAGCTTCAACCAAAGCCATATCCAAAAACTGAGAACTTTTCAGGGTTATTACCGCCTTTAGCGTGTTTTGCATTTAATCATTTTTGTTTTGTTATTGCTGCTGCAACTGTTATTAATGTTGTAATTGTTGCTGTTGCTGTTTTTGATGCTGTTCTTGGGTATTGCAGTTGATGGCGCCATTGTTGTGACCCTTATTGTGCGACATTTGCATCCCTGCCCGTGACAGGCCTATAAGCATGCAAGCATTCACTAATACATATGTTTCTCCCTATGTCTGTGCATATACACACACACACACAAACAAATGTGTGTGTGCATATTTCAAATGTTGTCGTCGACATGCAAATGAACAGAAGAGCGACTATGACTGCGATTGCGATTGCGAAAGCGAATGCGACTGCGGAAATGAAAACAATATCCATTTCCATTGTATATTTTTATTTGCTGGAAAAGCGGCAGCAGCAGCAGCAGCAGAGACAGAAAGCGCAACAACGGCCGTGGGGAAACCTGTCGTTGTTAAAGTCGCTGGCACACGCCCAACGGCCCAGAGCTCAGTATCCCAGTGCCATGGATGCCATGGTGCCACAGTGTCTCAACGCACCCAGGCAACTGTTTTGGCTCCCATGTGGCACAGTGTTGACAACTCTGGGTTGCAAATTAACCCTACATAAGTCCACATAAAAACGATTTTACCAAGCATTTTAATTATGTTCTTTTCTTTAACAAAGTTAACATTTTAAATTAACATTTGTTGTAACGACGCGTCGTTTAACAGCCATTTAACAGTAAACATTATGAATAAATTCTGGGAACGAAGAGACTATAATTTCTTATTTTTGAAGCAATAAATAAAAGTTATTTGTGGACTTTTATAAACAAAAATAAAGTAAATAAAATAAAATAATATTAAGTTTAACATATAAATTATTTGAATAAAATTTTTGTCACTCGGCTCTGCGCAAAAAAGTAATATTTATGAGGTATGAAAAATTCAGTGCAATGTGCCGAGGATCAAACATTTTTTTAAAATAATTTATATGTAAAACTTAATATTATTCGTCCCAAAATTGGATATCAGAAAATTGGGGCATGCAAATGTTTTCGTCACTAGACTTTTACCTCGTAAAGACGTTTTTTTATAGGATAAATTACACCACCAAGAATTTAGTATCTCAAGTCAATGTAAGAGTTGGCAACACTGACGACATCGTATCGCGCTACACCTGTGTTGAAATGTACCTGCGCGTGTGCTTGTGTGTGTGTGTGTGAGCAACAAGTAGGAAGCGACATTCATGAATAATGTGGAGAGGAAAGCGTATCACTGAATTTGAATCTGAAAAATGTGCAAAACTATTGGCAAACTGTTGACGGTCCTCGTCCGTGTGGCACTGTCCTCGTGTTGCCTCCTGGATAGAGAGAGTGGGCTAGAGAGAGAGAGAATTGTGAAGAGCGTGACGGGGGAGGCTCTTCATTGTATGGCCTTGTCTATTGGCGGGCTATTGAACCGCTTTTCACAGTTGAGAACTTGCTAGTCTAATGCTTTGTCTCTGTTGCAGGTGTGCGCCATTTGACCAAAAGCTCCACTTGGAGCCACTTCAAGTCGTTCACGACACAATAGAGATTCATTGAATACCAATTGAGAAAAAACGCTTAACTGAATTTCAAATCGAAATCGAAATCGAGCTCGAAACAGCGAAAAGGGCCATCAACTGATAAAAAAGACAAAAATATGCGACGCATCAGCACAGTGTCAATGTGGCTGGTAGAGGGAGGCGTGGCATGTAGTACATGACAAGTGCCAAGAGGAGGACGAGGACGTGGACGTGGCTGGCAAATCGATCAACGTGCCAGTTCCAGTTCCACTCGACGCAGACAGCCCAAAGATAATGCAAATAGTCGTAAACAACAGCAACAACAAGCACAACAGAAACAATCAACACACAATTGAGCACACAAACCCAACTGGCACTCGCAACCAACATGGCGGATGCGGACGATAGCAACAGTGGCGAGGGCAGTGGCGGGGGCAGTGGAAGTGGCAGCGGCAGCCGAGATGGCTTGGAGTCACGTCGCGACTCGCTGCAGATGCTGACAAAGCTGGACAAGGCTGTCTCCACAAATGATGTATTGCTGGACCTGCAACGTGCTCTCACCTACGAGGCCGTCTTCAGCAGCCTCGTGGAGCACAAGATGCAGGCGCTGAAGCGTGACTACGAGGAGCACAAGAGGGCGAAGCGAAAGAAGCGCAAGAAGTCTATTGGCCGCATTCTGTTGCCCCGGAAACTCTTTGGCGCCCGTCGGCCCAGCAAGGAGGAATCGGAGGAGGAGGCGGAGCAAGAGGTGATGCCGCCCACATGTAAATACCTCCGTCATGCCAAGACTGCCCTGAGCCACTGCGATGATATTGAGGTGGCCTCTGGTTCGTTGCCAGCCTATCGCCAGCCTGTGGCGAGTGCGGATCCAGCGCTGGAGGATAGCGTGGCCAGCACGCTGAGCAACTCGTCGGGTCGGCAGGCAACGCACGCCAGGCATAGCCACAGCTTGTTGGTCCAGGCCCAGACTCACACGCCGGCCCAGCTGCAGGCTAGGCGGGACAGCAGCTCCGATGAGGATGCTCGCCAGCCTGGGACGAGGCAATCCATAAGCACAACAAACAACGGCGAACTGGAGCCGGAGCCACACACCCCGGGTGCCTCCTGCTACGACAATACTTCTCTGGCCACCGCCACCGCTACCGCCACTGCCACTGCAACCGCCACTGCCACTGTGGTTGGTGGCACGCGTGGCCAGCACAGCTCCACAATGGCGGACGACAGCCTCACGGCTTCTCTGCGCGGCAGCCTCGAGAGCCTCTCCTACTCCAGCTCACGCTGCACGGTCAGCTTCGGCGGCGCCGAGATCATTGCCCTCGCCCATGGCGATGCCGACACTCGGGAGCGGGCGCGATTGGCCAAGAGACTTCGAATCCTGGAGGCCAAGTCGATTAGTGCGCAATGCAGCCCCATCTTTCCGCGCAGTGTGGCACGTTCGATACAGCTGCCAATGCCGCAGCAGGCGGTAAGTCAAAATTCAATACACGGGTACGGGTACGGGTATATTACAGTGGTGCAAGTTATTTATTCGATTTACCCCTATATTAATGGTATATGTCCCTAACTTGTTCAATTTCCGTTTGAGCCATATATACCTGACCATATATAGCTGAGTGCTCTGTCCGACCTTTTTTACTATTTATCTGATCTGAACGCGTTTAATTGGGGCTTTCCCCAGTCCCGACTTTAATTAGACAGCTTTGAAATACCCTTTAGTTGAGATACGAAGTGTGTATTTAGGTAGCTCGGCTTAATTTTCGCTTTATCAACCCTTTGAATATCCTGTTGCTGAATAAGATGGGTTTGTTAAGATAAAGAACCCATATTAGATTTTGCAAGTAGAATGGTTTGGGTTGGCCCTACTTAAAGCCTTCTTTTTATACCCTGCAGTTGTGTAAAATGTGGCATACTGAAGTGTGTACACATCCTTTTGACCATACTTATCCTTATCTGAACTGAGGTATTTGATTTAAATACCTTGTAGTTGACATAGCATGGGTATATAAGGGTGGTCTAATGTAGTTGTTATAGTTAGTTATATTAAGCACCTTTAAAACTGCAAGGACACTCTTAAGGATTCAATATTTGTTGAGCATTTGCGACTCTGTCTTTGCAGCGCCTCCACATGAATGTTCCCTCCAGCCTGGCCCGACCGCAGCCGCATGTAGCACTGGAAATCGAATCGCTGCCTGTGCCACAGAATCAAGCCCAGTCCCAGCCCCAATTCCAGTCCCAATACCAGCCACAGCCAGAGGCATTGACAGGTGTAGTTCCACAACGCAAACGTCTGTTGCCCAAACAGATTTCCTGCACCGAAAGCTACTCGGCGGGCGGCAGCGACTTCGATGGCGCAGCTGCCTATGCGCGCTACTTTTCGAGGCAAAACACCTCCGAGGACAGTGCCAATGTGACGGTTAGCACGGTGTTGGCCCAGAGCGACTCACAGTCGCTGCACGCGCTGCCCAGCTATGCAAATACACCGACAGCTACGGCGGGAAGGGATCCGGATCGGGTCAAGTCGCGGAGCACGGCACTGCTCGCCGTTCGACCCACGCCTCCAACGCCAGGGGCGATAGTTATTCCTATGGAGGAGGAGGATGGGCAGCCGTTGCCTGTCCAGCTGGTGGAGAAGCTTCATCGCATGACCTCAACCTCAACGGGCTCCAGCTTGGTGCCCACCGGCTGCTGCAGTGCAGCGAAGTCGACAACGACCCGCGCCAAGGAGAAACAAGCTCAGAGCTTTAAACCGACTCTGCCAATGCCCGGATCTATGGCAGCTCCAAGCACCGGGAGTGATGATGAGTACCGACGTCGCAAACGGAAGTACAGTAAGTAGAAATGCACTCATCCAAGGCGAATCCTGTAATTTAACTCTTCCGGCAGAACGGCATCATCGCTGCTCAGATCCTGCGCTGGTTTATCCCACGCCCAACGGACTGCAGCACTGTGTGCATGTCCTCGGCCTCGCACCAGATGCCCAACCCATGTAAGTCCGCCTCGGTACCCACATCAAAAGAACTAATGCCACATAAGGCGACGCGTCGCCTGTCAACTAATGTCATTTATTACCCCCAGACAATGCCCCTATGCCGAGGACTCGCCCTGCGACCTGCAGTTGGACATGGACATGGACATGGACATTGACGCCGATAAAATCGACGACCTTGAGCACATGGTGCCTGGCGGCGGTCATCAGCGACATCGCAGAAAGCATCGGTAAGTCGCTAACCGTATCTCGACGTGTCCATCAAGCTAAGGTCCCCATATCTACAGTGGTTACCAAGGGAATTTCTAAAATTCAAAAATCAAAATTCATTAAAAAGTAGCTTCTTTCAACTAACAGCAATATAAAATGTTAATTAAAGCTGCTCGACTGTTGATGTTAACTAACATTTCTTCTAGTGCATTATACATTTATTTAAATTAGAATCTGTCAAACGTTTTCTAAAATTTTCAGTATTTATAAAATTTTCAACCTTTCTGAGCCACATTAACCTATACCAATGGACTCATTCAAAAAAAATTAAATTAAATAAAAAAAATGTTAAATAGAGCAGCTCGACTGTTAACCTTAACATGCAACATACATGAACTTAATATAGATTTAATAATATCAATTCATAAGTTATTTTAAGTCGAGCAAACATTAAATGGTAGTAAACAGCTATCAGACACTTTTGTGAAAATGTCCCTGAACATAATAAATTATTTGGTATTATAAATTCTAGCTTTGACGCCACTGTACGTTCCGGCCATTTGCCCAAGCTAAGAAATGATTAGAGAATTTATAAATGATTGCGCATTAAGGCCATTGATGGACGTGGAGCCAGATGGCCAGCTGGTCAGTTGGTCAGTTCAGCAACAATAGGGTTTTGTGCTGTACAGCGTTGTCCTTGAGCTGCACTAATAAATGTCCAGCTGCAAAGCGATTGTCAAACATCGCCTAATGCTTTCTCCTAAGTCTCCTCACATTGACAATGCGAGCCCAAAAAGCAGACAAAAATTGATTGACAAGCTTTGTGTGTGGCAGCTTTGGGTGGAGTGGGAGAAGTAACGGTATTCACTGTCACCACCTGGCCGAACCGTAAACTGTGAAGCCCCAACTACCTTTTTCTCGTCTACCCTTGTCCACCTACCTGAGCACCTGAGCACCTGACTGCCTGACTACCTGAAAATGCTGTTGCTTTTTCCCACCAGGAGGCACTTCCGTTGTGAAACGAGCAACGACGTTGTTTTTGTATCGTTGGCGTGCAGCGAGCGGGGAAACTGTGGCAGCTTTGTAATGCGGAAGTTTTGCGAAACCCAAACGGAAATAGACCAAATATGTTTAAGCTGCTGTTGTTGCGCTCCCAGCTTCAGGAGCGGCATATGGCTGACCAGATGTGAACATAACATATCATGTATATGTACATTTGTATGTGTGTATGTATGCATGTGTGTGTATGAGTGTATGTGTGTTGGCCTTCAGCTGAAGAGTAATTGATTAAGCTTGATATTGATACATACAATCGTTGTTCTGGAATCAATCCGTTTGTTGTTGCCACGTCTGCTTCTTGGTTAACAGAAATCGCATCTGTTGGACCTTCCCGGTCCACTATTCAGAGACATCAACACAGGATGTTAAAGTTATATTGTTTTCTTTTCACACTTGGAAAGGTTTAAGAGAGAACCCTAGCCCATGTAATTTAATAATTGGATTACCTTTCATAGGGTCAGTTACAAGGCTCTAAAATTTAACAAACTTTGCTTTAGATAGAACCAAGGTTTCGGTTCTATTCTTGGTTCAATTGCAATTAATTAGTTTAAAAAGACAAATGGTGGACACGTTTCCAACTTTTTCAGTTTGATAAAAAAAAAAAGGTTCGATTCCCACCTTGCCATGTTAAAAAGAACAGCCATATATGTAAAACGCGTTATAGAGAATAACCTTAGTTTTATTTTAATAATGATGGGATAAGTAATAACAGTTTAAAATGCTTAAATATAATAATAAATCGACTTAAGTTCAGTAATTCACGACTTTGCTACCGACTGCTGCTGCTACTGCTGAACGACTGTATACGACTGTCAAGGGCGTCGGCAGCTTCTTAATGAGGGGGGGGCCAAAATATTTTTTTCACGTTTTCACATTTATTACACTAGTTTACAGTTATTTCACTTCTCATGTCTCAGTGTATTTTTCTTATGGACTTAGGCTCCTAAACACGAAAATCGCACTTAACACTTTTTTCATGGAAGGGTTTTCGAAATATATACTTTTTTCCGAATTTTCGAAGTTTCTCCGACATTTTAAAGTATACCATGAGATCTAATTAATCGATCTGACCAAAAACGCACTCAAATTAAAGGTTACTTATCCCTTTACAACCTTCTTTCCTATAGTTTTGAGATCGGCTTAGTAGTTCAGAAGCTGGCGACTTTAATAACTTCTAAAATCCGGATTTTTTGTGGTTTTTTGGGCTCTAGAGGTCACAAATCGTCCCAGAAAAAATAGATATCGCAATGGTAAAAATTATTTTAGGTGTTTAACATAAAGTTAGGACCATATCAGTTGCTGATTTTGTAAGATTCGTTGAGATATCTCAAACAACCAAAAAGGTGTTCGTACAAAATAGCTGCTATTGGAACTATTGATCGAAAATTAAGATTAAGTATAAACATTTATGTTGTTTTTTGAGATATCTCAACTAAACTTTTAGATTGAAAATATAAAAAAAATATATAAAGTACCTTATAGAATTCGGACCACTATATCATATAGCTGCGATAGGAACGATCAGTCGTAATTTAAGTCTTAGTATAACAACTTTTTGGTTGTTTGAGATATCTCAACAAATCTGACAAAATCAGCATCTGTTATTGTCCTATACATCCTGACTAAATTTGGTTATAATCGGTCCACTATATCATATATTATTCATAAGACTTCGAAAATTCGGACGCCCTGCCAACACCCTTGACGACTGTAGTATTTAATATCACCTCGCCACTGAACCCTGAAGATGACGATGACGATCTGACCGACTGCTGCTGCTACTGTTGAACGACTGTACACCACTGCTGCTTTCGATAGCAACAAGACTATCGACCTGCCACCTTTGACCGATACCCTTTGGTATCGCCTGCTCGATCCATCTTTCTTACATATATAAAAATGTTCCATCCCCGTCATTTGTTCCCGTCATGTAAGAAAAAAAATAAATTAGTTAAAAACTATATCTTAGGAGTTAAATATATGGCTACTATACTTTTTGTCTGCGTTTTGTGTCGAAGTCAAAAAATGGTACTAAAGAAAAAATATATAAAGTTGCCTCTTATATCTCTTCCTTTTTTCTCTCTCTTACCATTTCTCTTATTATCTCTTACTGTTTAAATTTCTCGTTTTTTGCCAGGCATCGCCATAAAAAACGTCACCGACATAAAAAACCCAAAATACTTGTACAGGATTTGGACACAGAAGTTGTTAAGGTATTTAGCACACTTCAGCTTCTTATCTGATGTATTAATGACAGTTTTCTGGTGTACAGGTGATCGATCCACACGATCTCTCGCAGCGAGCCCGCTGGACAATCATTGCAACTGCCTGCCTCCTGTTGCTGATGTGCCTCATGCTAATTGGGGTAACGCTGAGAATGGCACCCATTATTGATGATATGGGTAAGTGACTAGACCCTCCATTTAACATTGCTCGAATACCAAATGCTTTTGACCATGTCTCTAACCCCTTGAAATATCCATGCCTGCCATGCAGTCCTTTAGATCTTAAGCAATATAATTCTAATGGAACAAGTTATTAGGCATAAAATTATGCAATTTTATATTTATAAACGCGAATCAACATGTTATTATCCTTCTTTTGTGATTCGTCATTGTAAATATACATTTGATCAAAAATGGGAATACAAGTAAACCCAAAAATACTATAATCTCTCACCGAGTCGGTTAAAATAATTATCATAAATGTCTAATGCAGTGTGTATTGTATTTTGTTTCGTTATATTACAAATTTAGAATACCTAACGAAATGTAAGTACAAGCACCAAAACAAAGATATATTATGTAATGTATATATTCGGTAGATCCAAGCTTCGATATTCTAGCAGAACTGAAATCAACTCCATTTCCTATAAGAGTTGCTTATTATAAACAGAAAGGTCTCTGCAAGAATATCATAATGAGTATATAAAGGCAAAATATGTGAAAGTTTTGTTGTGTTTACAGTTTTCAAAAAATTATATTTATGTTGTTGTTAAAAGCTTTCTAAACCCTTAAACAAGTGTCTTAAGTTATCGAACTGCTATGAAAGCACAACTTTTATGTTAAGGTTATATAAGCTTTTTGTATTGTAACCGAGCTTTCTGTTAAAGTTAAGCTTGTTTTCCACTGCTTACAATCAACAAAAAAGCATTGTTTATAAACTTGCACCAGAGCTTTGAGCTTTAAGTTGAACTTGAGCACATGCTGGGTGTTTGAGTGCAGCTTTTGTGAGTTGAGCGAGCTTTCGCTCAGCTTGAGCTTTAGCTCTGAGTGCAGTCTTCATCTCAATGGGCATTGCCTGCTTACATATGAACGTACATACATACATTTATGTGTGCCATTGTGTTGCATAACAGCACGGTAATAGACGCGGAACTAGGACAGCGTATCACATGTTGCATTTCACAAGCACACACACACACGCATACACATAGACATAGCACACACACAGGGATACTGTTGCATTTGCATGTGTGTGTCTGTTTTTGGCATAGATTTGTATGGTATTCGATATTTTTTTTTGTTTTTGGTTACTTTTTTGTTGCTGAGACAGCTGTCAGTTGCCACAAACATCAGACATCAAACATCAATTATCAGTTATCAATATTGCATGCTGCGAGGCAACTTCATTAGCAGCACGTGCTAAAATTAATTAGACGCTGATTAGAAATGGCGTCGTCCTCCCCCCGCCACTTATTAACAATAGTAAATGTGCAGCTGCAACACAGCGATAGCGTAATTTTCAGGCGACCCTTTTCACCGCCAAAATGAGGAAGCAGCAACTGAAGCAGAAACTGAAGCTGAGGCAGAGGCAAAAACAGAAGCCTCACTTAATCGGCAACCACGGACGCCACAATGGGGTGCACCACAGCGTGACAATGCCTGGTTAAAACTAATTTGTGTGCTGGCCTTAGGGGTGCACCCCAACACTCACACACACACACACGCACTAGCGCTCTTTTGGGCAAATGGCGAACGCTTTCTTCTTCTTCAGCTGCGGCTCGCTTCTGCTTCTGCTGGTGCATTGTGTGCACTGCTGGTAAATGCAAAATGCAGTTATGCATTTCTTAAGTTGAATCTGCGGCAATGACAAAGCGACTGCAGCACAAAGACTTGCCCGCACCCCCCTCCTCCTCCCTTCCTGACAGCATCTAATTGTGCATGTATGTGTGTGTGTGTGTGTTGGTGTGGGCCACTCAAAAATGCAAAGAACCCAGCTGCAAAAACGCTGAGCTGATGACGTCGACGTCCGTCGTTGACGCTCTTGACTTTACGCCCTGGACGTTTAAGGGGGCAGAAGGGGGTTGCGGGGGAGGGGAGGGTTGAAAAAACTTTTCGCTGTGCACACAATTTCCGTCCGCCATATTTTGCGTGGCCCGCGGCTGAGTGCGTTGTCATTTTGGTTGGCTGCCATCGCACTACACCGCACTACACGGCATTGCTGCACCGCTATGGGATGACTGCTGCTTTTGTTGTTGTTTCATTACTTGCTGCATAAAACAAATGCACATAGTTCCGCTAGTTATTATCCACTTGCTGTTCCACCACTTTGTTGTTGTAGTCGTTGTTGTTGTCGTTGTTGTCGTTGTCCTCACTAAGAAAGAATACAACAAGACAGCGAACACTGGTGACAACAATGTGCCCTGTGCCCGTGTGCGTTTTCCTTTTTGGCTTAATCAACACGCCGCTGCGAGTATCGTCAACGTTGTCGTTGTCGTCGTTTTCATCAAGCATTATACATATTGTTTCTGTTGTTGTTGTTGTTGTTGTTTTTGCTGTTGTTTTGGACCACAAAGAGCATTCCGATTGCCCAGCAAAGCCGCAAGTATTTCAGGACCAAATTATTTTCATAGCTTTAGCTTAAAAGCTGAAATGCCGGCAACGACGCCTCATTGTGAGCCAGGGCGAGAGTTCCCCTGTTGCTGTACCAAACGCATTGCCATTGCCATTGCCCCCTGGCGCTGGTAAAGAATTAAAAATATTTACAGTATTTCGAGTGAGCGAGCAGCTCAAAAAAGTCAGCAAAGCAAAACAAACAAGCGCTGGGCACAATCTGCATGACGTGGACGAAGTCGAAGCGGTTCCACAACAGCCACGAGCTGGAAGTGGAGATGTAGCTGGAGCTGGAGCTGGAGCTAAAGCTGTAGCCGGAGACAAAGACAAAGGGAATGTCCTATCTATGAGTATGTGTACTGTCCCATGGCTGTGGTTAGTGCCACCACCAGCAACAACATCAACGACAACAACAAAGCTAAAAAAAAACACGCCCAAAGCATTCCAAACAAATATGAGAAACATAATTTTGTTCCACACAACAACACACATAGAGAGAGGGAGGGAGGGAGAAAGAGGTGCGCACACTCACACACACACACACACACATCAATGCTGAGCCAAAAAATAAATATTAATGTCTATTTAGAAAGCTGCAAGTTTATCTAGAGTTAGAGAACTTGAGAGCTGAGAAAGACGAAACTTTGTCGGCTGCTTAATTTGAGCAACCCGAAAAACAAATATCGACAGCTCGACTGGTTTTTGCTGCCCCAGCTGCTGGATTAGTTCTAAGGCTGTCATGGATTAAGTCCTCCTGAACTTTCAATGATTAATGATGCTTTGAAAACTTGTCATTACTTGTCCTCCCATATTTACCCCTGATGTCCCACTCTTTAACTCGACTTCTGCTTTGGATTTGTGTGCTTTGGTCTTATTTGCATTGGTCGATGTGGTCGGAGCTCATCATGCAATCAAATAATCATTTCACCAGGGCCTAATAGGGGTCCTGTCAAGCTAATGTACCTGCACTCTTGATTTCATCTACCAATCTGACTCGAAGATGCATTTAGTTTGCTAGGGATACAATCGTGTCCGCAATGAGGCTGACTGGGAAATCCTCGCTTAAGAATATAAATAATTGCAAATGTGAAAGGTAACAAAATATTAAGAAATTACATATATTTTACTCATTCATTTATATTAAACTTTTTTTTTAATGAAATAAGATAAAATTTAAAAATAGTATGATAAATTTAAGTCGAATCGTCAAATTACACCGTTTAAAAATTAAACATTTCTATATTTAATTTTAAAATGAAAATGCTTAGTATCGATGCGGTATATTAACAATCTTACATCATTAAGTTGTCATTATATTTAAAAATTATTAAAAATATGTCAAAAATAAATAATAGTATGATCATGGAAAATTTCTAGTTATTGTACTATAAATTGTATACGAAAAATAAAGTTAAAACTAATTGAGAAAATAAAATAATTTGATTGGGCTTCAGTGATTATCAGGGGTGCCACAGAAATCTTTTTCGCTTGAATTTCACTAAAATTTCATACAAATTCAGACAAATACAGAAATCGCTTTCGCTTGTAAAATTCGTAAAATTCAAGCGAAAGCGATTTCTGTAGCACCCCTGTATGATTTTATTTACATATATGAGAATGAAATGGAGCATTCAGCATGTTTTTCAATAAATCCATCAACAAGGGCGTCGGCAGGGGGGGGCAGGGGGGGGCCGTTGCCCCCCCCTACATTCATAACTTTACCATATTTAGCTTCTGAAATCCAACCAGAGTAGGTCTTAAGACTGCAATTTTTCTGTAGCCCTACTATATCTATTGCCAATAATTGCCAATCGTACATTCAATTTTTTTCATGGAAGCGTTTTCGAAGTATTAATTTTTCTCCGAATTTTCGAAGTTTCTCCGACATTTTAAAGTATACCACGAGATCCAATTAACCGCTGTGGCGAAATATAAATAATATTTGATATAGTGGACCGATTTCGACCAAATTTGGTCAGGATGTATAGGACCATAACAGATGCTGATTTTGTCAGATTAGTTGAGATATCTCAAACAACCAAAACAACAAAAGTTTTTATGCTAAGACTTGAATTTCGACTACTCGTTCCTATCGCAGCTTTATGATATAGTGGTCCGATTTCTATTAGGTACTAAAATATTTTCAATCTAAAAGTTTTGTTGAGATATCTCAAAAAACAACATAAATGTTTATACATAATCTTAATTTTCGATCAATAGTTTTAATGGCAGCTATTTTGTACGAAAAACTTTTGGTTTTTTGAGATATCTCAACGAATCTTACAAAGTCAGCATCTGATATGATCCTTATTTTAAGTTAAACACTTAAAATAATTTTTACACCTTAGATATCTATTTTTTTTGGGACGATTTGTGACCTCTCGAACCCAAAAAATCACAAAAATTCCGGATTCTGGGACTTATTAAAGTCGCTAGCTTCTGAGCTACTAAGCCGATCTCAAAACTATATGAAAGAAGGTTGTAGAGGGATAAGTAACCTTTAATTTGAGTGCGTTTTTGGCCATATCGGTTAATAAGATCTCATGGTGTACTTTAAAATGTCGGAGGAATTTCGAAAATTGGGAAAAAAGTTAATATTTCGAAAACCCTTCCATGAAAAAAGTTTTAAGTGCGATTTTCGTGTTTAGGGGCCAAAGTCCATAGGAAAAGTACATTGAGACATGAGAAGCGAAATGACTGTAAACTAGTGTAATAAATGTAAAAACGTGCAAAAAATATTTTAGCCCCCCCCTCATTGAGAAGCTGCCGACGCCCTTGTCCATCAACCTTCAATCGCTACTTTACTTATGATGAATCAGCAATCAGTATTTGCTAAATGGCCCCAATGTTATCAAAGTTAGCTTTCTATAAACTGACTTTTATTGCTCTAAAACTCAACAAAGTTACCAACACTCTTCTTTTAGTTTTGTAAGCAAACCTTTTAAACTCATCACTGTTTTTCTCTGCCTCTGCCAAACTCTAAAGATTCTTTGAGGTCCTTGACTTTCAAGCTTATAAAATCTGAATGGCTGACATTTGTTTAATTCTCGACCACTGTTTTAATTACATGGAAAACGAAAGCGAGGAGCGTGGAACGAGCAGCGTTGACTAAGTGCCTGCAGTGCCAGGAAAGAGCAAATTAAATTAGGCATATTTAAGAGGAGAATTTGGAAGGGAAATTCTGTTTTTAAATGCTAAAGCAAATAACAGAAATCTAAAATAGACTGGGAGCTGGGAGCTGAGATCCAGCTAGGTGCAGATTTATTTAAATTCAGTCAAAGCTGGAACAGTGGGGCGGCTAATGAGTTCGAGCCAGGAACAGAAGCAGATCCGCCCGGGGAAAACCAAAGCTAACGCCAAATCCAAAATGCGAGTGCAAAACGGTTTTTGGCTGCCACTGACAAAGCAGTCGAGTCCGTCAGTGTGAAACCATAATGAGATGAATGCGCTTAAAAAACTTGTGCAAATATTTGGCCATCATTTAGTTTTGGTTTTCAAAAGGCAGAGCGAGAGGCAAACAGCTGGACGAATGGTCGGCGGACGAATGGGCGGGAAATCAACACCAACATCGACATTATTAAGTATAATGAGTGAATGAACATTGCAGCAAATTAGTATAAAAAGTTGACGGTGTGAATGAGCAGCGACAGAAAGTTGATGGCCGCACGTTCTGCTGGCTTCCGGCTGCTGTTGGTGTTGTTGGTGGTGGGGGAGGTGGTGTTGGTATTGTTGCCAATGGGCGTGTCAAAGACAAACGCCAGCAGTTGCGGTTCTGTTGTCTGTTGTCTGCTGTCAGTTGGTGGTTTCTGTGTCTTTTTAAATACTCATTACAAAATGGAATCGGCAAAAAAGTTTTGATAAAAATCCTATTATAAACATAAATAAATAGACTGCCACCAGGACAGGCAAATGGTGAGCCCGCACACACAGCAACAGGACACACACACACACTCACACACACACATAGAAGACACACATACAGAGAGCGAACACGACGGCTGTGTAAACATTATGAGCTCGACTTGTAGGCTCAGCGGTATAGCGTGAATGCGGCAAAGTCAAACAATGGGGCAGTCAGCTGTAAAAGGACGAACCGAAACTTCATTAGTGCTCTCATCCCACCCCATCTTAGACTCCATGTACAGCAATATGTACATATCTAAGTATATGTATGCTGGCTGCAGGCAGACAGTCCCATTCACATACTTACACTGAGAAAAAAGCTCTTTACAATTATTGTCTAAGCAACAACAACAATCCTTTGCTATGTGAATATTTTTAACAATAATTTTAGTAACATCTATTGTCAATTACCACAAAATATAAATATTTAATTAATTTTTATAGGACAACTTTCGCTTAAATCTAAAAGATTATTACATGCTCAGAACTAAAACAAGTGGGAAAGGCTATAGTCGAGCTCCCGACAGTAGGATACCCGTTACTTATTTAAATAAATTTAAAATACAGTCGAACTTCCTTATCTCGAACTTCCCTAACTCGAATTTTCTCTAACTCGAACAAAATCGAGTGGCAATAGCGTTTACTGAGCAAATTTCATACAATTCTGCTTCCGTAACTCGAACTTCCATAGCACAGTGGTTGGGCTTGTATGGAGCCGCGGCCATAAATATTTCCCGTTGAGATATCGTTATGAAATTTTCCCCAAAAATCTAAAAAAATATTTTGAATTTATAGTAAAAAAATTGGCTACATCGGAAGACCGTATCCTATAGCTCACATAACACCTTAGTATGGCTTATTTTTTTAAAAAAATTTTTTTATGCAGAAAGTTTCTTTAAACAATTTAAATAGTAACTGCAAAACAATTTTTTCAAATATCTCTTAGCTAGTATTTTTTATAGTTTTTTGAAAATGTCGAAAAGGGCACTTTTTCCTCATTTTCATGCAAAAAGTGCCTTTTTCGCCAGAAAGACAGCTTGGCTTAAAGCTACTAGAACGACGCTCAGCACCATTCAGCAGCTAAACATTACTTTTTTAGAATCTAAATTGATTAACTTACACGACACAAAAAGTCCCATTGGGGGATTTTTGGGGGGAAACAACTATAAGCTTACTAGAAAATCATTTTTATGAATGGAAAACACAAAAAAAAGGAACAGACAAACTTAAGGTTCTACAAGACAAACGCACAAAACAAAATAATTTTAAATTACAAATAAACAAAGTAATTACCTTTCTTTTCAATATTCATATTGATTTATGAAGTAAAAAATCCTTTTTCCTTAATATTTTTCTAATCGCTTGCAGCACGTGCTTGCAAGCTTTCTGCACAGAAAAATCAAAGTGATTCATTTTATTATTCAAATTAATTATGATGTCATTTAATTTGGTAACTTCTTCTGGATACAGCAAAGGAACGAAAAACCTAATTTTTGAGAATATTGACAAACTTGAGCAAACTGGAATCTGTTTTTGTTGAAAATAACAAGAAAAGTTTACAATTTGAAATGTATTTTTGAATGAATGAAATTGTAGTTTCTGTCAAAAGACTTAAAAAAAATAATTCCCTAATTCGAAGTCTCCCTAAGTCGAACTTTTTCTTTGGATAATGGTGATTAGAGTTATGGAAGTTCGACTGTATTTTTTATTACATTGCTTAAAAACTTAAATCAGCCAATCTATTTGTCCGATCTTATTAGGATTTAGTAGGATGATACGTAATAATAGTAATTAACGTTGTAACAAACTTGATCTACGTGGGGTTTATAGAAGTCTGTGTGCCAAATTTGGTTGCTCTAGCTCCTATATGTAGTCTCCGAGATCTAGGCACTCACACAGACGGATGGACGGACAGACGGGCATGGCTTTATCGACTCGTCTGTTGATGCTGATCAAGAATATATATACTTTATAGTGTCGGAGATGCTTCCGTCTCCTTGTTACATGCATTGCAACGTATACAATATAACCTTTTACTTATTTTTTAATTAACGGGTATAACAACTCACTGAAGTAACTTGTGACATGAAGATTTAATTAAGTGTTAAAACTTAAGATTTTACAATTTGAATCCTCCCTTTTCTTAAAAATCTAATCTTGAGGCACAAAAACGTTTGAACGAAACGAATTAAATTTAAATAAATGAGAAGGCCAAATCATGATTAAGAAGTTTAAGTTTTTATTTAGTTTGCATGTTAAAACTAGAGAATTATTTTAACGAAATTATTATAATTTTAACGCAGAATGAATTAAGATGCCAAACTATGAACAAAGTAGCGTACCACTTGGATATCGAATCAATTTTGGCAAAGTTTTAAAATTTTGATTTGGGTTTGATTATTAAACTACAACTTACAAGTCAAAACTGACGCGTGTATTTTGTATTTATAATTATATTTTGTATGTGTTTTTTTTTTTAAATCTTGATATATCGGTCTTATTTGGTTATATACATTTTTTGTCGTTTTTCGACTTTGATCTTAAACTCGACTCCTGTTTGAATTTGCATCACTAGTTCTAACTGCTGTCGCTCTCCACTAAGAAATTTGATTTCTTTCGATGTTTCCAATGCCTTAAGTTATTGTAATTAAAAGTTTTAAATTGTTATTCTTTATACAATGTTTCCTAGCTTTTATTTCCTTTTTATTTTTTTAATTTTTAATAAAAATTAAACTGTTTGTTTTTTAATGTTTGGCTGCAAAATATATAAGTTTATGTTGACTTTTCTCAGTGTAGGACTCGTTCGTAGGAATTTTAAATAAGGTAGAAGTAGTTTTTTTGTAGTTTTCCGCTCACCGGTTTTTACTAGCCAGTTGCCATTCACCGGGTGGCTTCCTTGCGGTTTATTATGAAGGCGGTTGACTGTAGGCATATTCAATATTCATATTTCGCAGCGAAAGGAATATTTATTGCCTTAGAAGGAAAACACATACATATTCACACACATATGTACTTGTTTATGCAAGACTTTGTACACCGCCATGTTTACATGTGAATATGAAGACACACAATGATTTGAGTTGGGGCTGAGATTGGGGCCAAGTTGAGGTCTGGATACTGGATACTGATGTCAGTGGTTGGGGCCTGTCGGTGTCGCGTAACCTTTTGTTGCCATTTTCAACTAGAAATTGTTTGTTTGGCGAACTGCTGGCAAAAATTTAATCTCAAACCGAAGACATTTTGCCAGTGCCACTAACCGAAATTGCTTTGCCTGCTGGCAGAGGTGACATTTTCGTGTGGCTCGTACAACGATTGGGGTGGCAAGGGGAAGGGGAAGGGGTAAGAACTCGGAGCTTAGAGTTAGTTTAAGTCAAGTGACCGTAAATGGTACAGAGCTCTGCTTTAAAAGTCAATTTCCAGGCCAAAATGCTACACAATTTCGAACTAATATTTGTATTCACACGATTTATGACTCATAAATTGAGTGTTTTGTGTAAGTCTGGGTGTGTGTGTGTGTCTGTCTGTTTGGTTTGTTTTTTATTTTCACTGCAGGGGTGTGAGACTAGAAGCTAGAAATTTATGAGCAGCTCGCACATAAATTATGCTAAATTTGCAGAAAAAGCTGACAACATTCAATTTTTCACATTTTTTCTCATTTGCAAAATTTTGTTAAAAAATATTAAAATTTTGCAATTGACGAGTATATTATTTTCATTATCAAAAAATGGCGTTGAGTTGAGCATTTGATGCGATAATTGATAAACGTAATTACTATAATTTATTTAACTTCAGAATAATTTCAATCAATATTTATAAATTCCCTGTTCGCACAATTGCAGCAATCATTTATTTAAACGCTGTATTTCAACTGGGTTTGCTATAATTAATGTATTTCCTGTAAATTACTCTAATTACGCCATGCAATATGGAAATTAAAAGTGTAATTACGCAATTGGGGCTTTTGTTTATGGGCAATTTGTTGATCCACAGATCATATGTGGCATGCTCATTAATTTGATAGGCATCTCTTTGTGGTACAGACTATATAAGTTCATAGAGTTTTCAGTTAAAGTTCAGTTACAACATTGAACATGAAGCACTTTGCATTCTTTGGATCACTTCTCATGGTTCTGGCCATTGTCCTGGTAAGTGAAATCTGGATGTTAAGAAAATGCAATCGTAAACACTATTTCTTATATGACATGTAGGCTGCTGATATGCCGCAAATGCCTCAGATGCCCCAGATGCCTCAAATGCCTAAACAGAATTTGGGCTTTCGGGCCAATCAGTTTTTGAGCTCAGGCTTCAAGCAAGTCGCCGGAGATCACAATGATTCACAAAGACCACCAGGTCCACCGCCAAATCAGCAGGGTCCAAATGGTCCAAGTGGTCAAAACTAAATGAACAAAAAATGGAAAAAAAACTCTTTGACCTTTTGAAGTAACTGTTGAAAAAATGCTGTTAGTCGAATTAGTTGCACACCAATTTCAATAAATTTTGAGCAAATAAATAAATATAAATAAATGCGTGTTTATTCAGGCACGAAAACCTGAATTTAAGATATGTTTAATGGGATCTCGGAAAAAATTGTTTAAATTACATGCAAAATAAAAGAGCCAATAAAAAGAGTTTGCGAAATTACTCAAAAGTTTTTCAACTGTTGAAATAAGTTAGTTGCAGTTTACATTAATTTTACTGCAAAATACTCAGTTCTTTCTTGAAGAAGTTGTTTTTATATATTAAAGCAGAGATCTTACAAGTTTGTGCGAAAGTTGGAATATTTATTAAACAATCCGAAAGGGAAAAGTTTTTTATTTCAACTGAGATGTAAAGTTTTATTTCATGAACCGCAGCTTAAAAGTATACAAAAGTTTATTTACTCTTTTAAAGACAAATCGGCATATGCATCCCACAAATACATATACATATTCGTGAATATATTAGTGCGTGTAAATACTTACAGGCAGTTGTTTTTGTTATTGTTGTTTGTTGTGGCAGCTAAACATGAAATGCTGGATACTCGTAGCATCGTGTGGCAGACAATTCTGACTACTCGGACAGCGGAGGAAGAGTGCAAAACTGGGAAACTTTATTAATAAAGTGCACAAAGTGAACGAATTATGAGCATCAAATTCATAAATAGTCATAGTACATTGCCTGTAGGTCCATTGTTCTGCCAACTTGACAGTGCAACAATGTAGCTAGTGTAGAGGGGAAATGGAGGGGAAATTCAGGGTTCAGGTGCCCTGAAAAACTAAAAACAGTAACTTCTTCTTTTTGTGCGACTTACTTCAGTTTTGCAAATTGCGAGTGCTTATTACCAAAGAGTTGTGCCTGCGAGCACTTTATAATTGCATTATGACGGCTCAAGACTAGATGTCTGCTGCCTAGGCTCCCCGTTCCCCTCTGTAAAGTACCTTTGCTTTATCCTTACCCCGCCGTTGTGCATTACTCTAATTTCGGAACTATGCAGTGGGGCGCTCATGTGTGAATGCACCTGCGAGAATATCCGAAAAGTTGTACTATCGCTATCAGTCTCTTTGGAATGCTCTTGCAATATTACAGGCAGGCAGGCAGGTAGGCAGACAGGCCGAAATGAGACATACGGACAGACAGACACAGTCTAGAGTGGGGACGCACATTGAACAAACGCCTGTCTTCAATTACCAAATGCTGATGATGAGTAACAGCAGAAAGCCAAAAGAAATTTCATATTGAAGATGAATGCATCCATATACTCGTATGTACAATATCCATATCCATAACCATATCCAAGCTGGGAATCATCAACATACATAATTTCCGTTGTAAGAGCGCTACACAGGGACAATGCGATGACGGCGACGAGGACAGGGACGAGGACGAGAATAAGGACGAGGGCAAGGCAAACAGAAGCTCAACGGCCGTTGCGTATACGACGCGTATACGTGTGCGCCCTGTGCGCGCGCCTTGTCACATTAGCATAGCCGTTGAGCCGTGGCGCAACCAAAACAAATGCAAGTGCCACGCCACAGTTGAGTCGAGTGCAAATCAATGCAGAGACAGAGCGAGAGAGAGCGAGAGAGAGCGAGAGAGAGCTTTCACTCAACGCTTTCACTCAACGCGGGCAAGCAACACGTGACGCGTGAGTCGCTCAAAGCAGCCTTGAGAGCCAGCTCCCAAGGATGGATGCTGCTGCCTGAGTCCAACATGTTGCTTCCAACTCGGCCACTCGGCCACATCGAGTGGAGTGAAAAACGAGGCTCGAAGACACGAGCAGCCCGAACGAGTTCGAATGTAAGACAGACACGATGGCCGAGGCGCCTCCTCGTTTCATTTCGACGGCACGAGCAGCACGAACTGATAAAGCCAACGTTAACGGCTCTGCCTCTTGTTGGCTGGTTAAACAGTTGGGCTAAGCGTGGCAGGCTCGCGCTCCGTTCGGTCAGTTGAACATTTTCCATGCTGTGATCAAGTTGTCTTTTCCTCTGAGCGCCGAGCGCTGTGCATGCCTTGGACTTGGAGCATTCGCCACGTATCGCAACGAAATTGCAACATTTCCCAACTAGTAGTCGAATAAAAAATCCAAAATAAATGGCCGAGCATCAAGTGCAGTGCGTTTATCAGTATGTGTGTGTGTGTGTGTGTGTATGTGAGTGAGGGAGTGTTAGTCGTTTATTGAAGCGTGCTTAATGGACAGAAAAATTGCTGTGCTGAACTTTGTAGGCGTGGCCATGCACTGCACTTCTGTTAGCCCGAAAATGCAGCTGGACAGACCGAAAGTCGCCTCCACACTTGCCGGAAACGGGCAATAAGCCATACAAATGGCGCCAGCATTTACTTACCACATTCAGAGCAGCATTTGTTATTGCAACTTGCTGCAAATTGCAACAGTTCGAATGCGAATTTGTTTCCACTTTCGCTCAGATTAACTGAATAAATGTGTGTGAATGAGCATGTGAGAGTGTGTGTGTGTGTGTGTGTGTATGTATGGGAAGTGCTTTTTACAATTATTGTTTTATTACAGTTACAGCTCAACGGCAAACAATTTGTGAAACGACGGACTGACTTACATGCATTTTATTAGTACATAATATCAAAAATCAATCCAATTGAAAAAACACCAATAACAACATTTTTTGTAACTTAATTACAATTTAAAAACAACTACAAAACAATTATAAAATAAAATAAAAGCCACAATCAAAATCAAACCAAAAAAAGCAACAATTCAAAAGCCAAAAGAGAGAGAGAGGACGGATACAATAAAAAAGAAATGAATGAGAAAAACAATTAAACGGTTTCGTCTAAATTGAATCAGAAAACAGAAACAGAATACAGAACAATAACAAAATATAAGGGATAAAAATAGTGAAAAAAGTGCCGAAAATCGCCGTTGAATAAACAAACTGCGGCTAAAATTTAATTAAAAGTACACAAAGAAACAAACAAACAATTCGCAACTTAAATGGGCATCATATCAAATCCGTAATCGCAATCGCAATCACAATCGCAATCTTAATTGTAATTGTAATCGAAATTGTAATTGAAAATGAAAGTAATTAAAGCAGCAAGCGGAGACAATTAAGAGGACAGCTCAGTTCGAAAACGAATACATTGAAAATATACACTTGATACATTCAATTGAAAATCAATTGGAGTGCGAAGCGAGGACGCAAGGACATCGCAGCATCCTAATGAAATCAACGAAGACGCACAAATCAAAAATGGAACCAAAAATTGTAATGTACAACAACAATAAATACTTTGAAATATATTCTACCATACACAAGAATTTGCACAATCAACACAGCAAAAAAGTCATGCGTCACTTTTATTTCACTTAAATATTGAGCAAAATAAATAGCATTTCATTCTCATTGTCATTCAAGCACTCACACATACACTCACGTATACAGAAACGCACGCACACACATAGATACATGCACACACATACATACAGTGAAAAATTCCTATTCAAAGTCATTTTTCAACATTTTCTTTTCATTTGCAAATTTTTTTTTCATATTTATTCCAAGTAAAAGCTTCTCTTTTTGGGCCAATGCCATTTTAGACACAATTTTTAAACAACTTAACAATGACTTTCATTTCAAACACAATGCAATTTGTACTTAATTCGTTATCAGTCCTAAATTGAATTTACCTCACATCTGAATCCATCATGAAGCTAGAAGTAAGTAAAAATCTGTATTCAAGTCAACATTTTCATAGTTCTTTGTGTATTTAGTACAATCATTTAACAAGTATTTTCCTTTTCTTTTCCAACTTATCTGGGCAATTACAATAATCGCTCAAGGCGGGAAAATTTGCTGCAAATTGAGTCAAAAGCCAAACAAATCGAACGTATCTTATTTGCTTTCAATTATACATTCATCTGTGTACACTCGAATGTACTCTTTGTGGCAATTACGCAAATAACAAATTTCTATATACGCTCGCATGTAAACACAGATACATATCTATATAAATTATGTACTTGCGGGATTATATGGTTTTTGGGCAAATACGAGTATACAAATTACTTTGTATATACACGGGCCAACAATGGCTATAAGCCAAGCGGTAAATTGATTTACAAGCATTTAAACAACTTAAAGCCCAACAAGTAATAATACTTTAAGCAGTCAAGAATGCTCGAAACAGGCATACCCTGTATTGAGATTAAAATTGCCTACAGAAGAAAAACGGAGTTTTTATTACCTGGTACAATAATGTAGCATTTTATTTGGATGATATTAAATGATATTAAAACGATTTATTTTTTAATTTTATTTTGTACGTTTCGTAAATGACATTTTGGTAAATACTGATAATTCTCGGAAATAAACTTGGTCAATTAAACTCGACTTTTCACATTCACAAAATATCTGTCATATCCATTTTCCAGACATCTCTTGGGTATGGGGTATTCAAGGCAAATAACGATACAATGCTCAATGTCGCATTTCACACATTTCGAACAGTTGTTAAATATTCAATTGCTGAATAATGAACTTTACTCGTATTTGTGCTTTATATCGCGGGGAGGTCGCGGAATATGCCATGAAATGGTATTTAATTATGCATAGATTACTCGCCATAATGGTTGAGCTGATGGGCCTTGTCGGAAAGCAATTAGATAAAAAAAAAACAAAATAAAATTACACTATTTACCCAAAACATTTATGTTTGTTTAATAATTCAATATTGTGTCAGCAGACCAATAAATTCAGTAAAAGCAAAAAAAAAAAAAACTGAATATAATATTATATTATGAAAATCATTTTGACAACATCATTTTTTGTTTGTGTACATTGTGTAATGAATTGAATTTCAATTAATTTTTCCGATAAAAAATTAAGAATATTAAATTAATAACATGTCGAAAAAAGTCAAATATTCAAAGGAGTTACGGAAAAAAACATTGATAAATTTCAATAATCGTATTGAGCGTGCAGTTTTTCGAGTGAAAAATGCTTAAAATCAAAAGCAAAAACTGTTCTGTTTAATATGCAGCAAATGTACAAATTCTCAGACATATCGTATTTCATTCCTATTCAAATTTTTTGCCACATGGAATACATAAGTGTGTGTGTGTGTGCGTGTGTGTGGCATAGTAATGCGTATGTGTAAGTGCTCATTTGCATACATCATCTAAGAACTTTGGGCAACCAATTGGAAGATTGCAGTGCTGCAAGTAAACGATGTCGAAAGAATCTGAAGAGAACTGAAAGTTGAGCAATCGAGTCTTCAATTGGGTCAGCATGAAACTCATTGAGAAAATTTGCATTTAAAACAGATTGAAGTGGGAGAAGAAGAGGTAGAAAGGATAGGGATACCCTTAATACTACTCGCACATAAATGTGACAGCATAAATCTGAAGCTGTCGGCAATTAAATGAACTGCAAGTATACGAGAACTCTTATAGTGTTTGAAAAGCGCAAAAACAACGCAATTTGGCCGACAGCCAAGTGACTGCAATTAGGCTAAAGTTATTCAGAAGGACATTGCATCCTTCCCTTGGCTCGACCGTCAATCACAAAAGCGTTCCTTTCAATTAAACTTGGTGGCGATTGAACTTGATGCGGCCAATTTGCAGCTAAGTAGGTGTCCCGGCCAAATAAAAGAGATGCCGCATTACGTGTAGTTGGGCACAATTTGAAAGGCATTTAATTAGCCACGTTAACATTTACCTCTAATACACTATCCCATTTCGTGGTATGTGTGCGGTCGCTTTGTTGCTGGCACGGGCACGTTTTAATGTTTGCTTACTGGGATGAGTGTTAATTTATGCATAGAAATTATTTAAAAATTAATTAATGTAATTTCTATTAAGACTCGTTCGCTTTTGCCCCAGTCAAAAAGTAACATCGCCAGCCGCTCTGCCGTCTGGCCACGCCCATTAACTCTACGGGCCATACAATTTTAATTAGAAAAGTTTGGGTCGCCTACAGTGTTCGTGGTACTTTGAGCTAAGGAAATAAATACATGTGTATAAGTATGTGTATGTCTGTCAGTGTGAGTGTGTGTGTATGAATACTTATGTATATGAGCATGTTAACATGTGACCAACAACATGATCTGTTGTAAAAATCGTAGCATACTTTTATGGGACGCAGGTGACTCGTGAATGAAAATTAAATATTTTATTTAAATTTCAAGTGGCTGCATGCTGAAAAGTAAAATGCAACAAAATGGTCTCGAAAATCAACGAGGCGTGGCAACGCTTCATCTCCTCCATTTGCACTTTCCACTTTCCACATTCCACCAGCCACTTGCCACTTGCCACTTGCCATGCTGCCATTACTCATACGCCCTGTCGTCCAGTACAACTTGCCTCCCCCCCTCCCCACTTTTGCGATGACCAAAAGCACACCACATACACATATACAAGCACGCACACACACACGCATACAGAGTGCAGCTGTAGATACAGCAAAGTGCCGTCGGCGTCGCTGCCAACGTCACTGTTATCTCTGCAGCAGTGCTAAACGTTTGTTGTTGTTGTTGTTGTTGTTGATGTTGATGTCGTTGTTGCTGCTGCTGCTGTTGATGGAATTATTATGTGCTCAACGAACCGCATAAAAAATCTGTGCTGCTTTTCCTGTTGCTCTTGCTGCGCGGTTTTTCATTTTGTTCATCATTTTAATACACACAAACACACACACACACCCACACAACCACACAGCATATACACACAGAAAGAATTGTTTGGGATGCTACTATTTTCAACTTATGCACAGTTTTATCTTTGGCCAACAGCAAATGGTCAAAGCAGCGCAGCATTTGTGTGCGTGTTTTTATGCTGACTGTAAATGTTCAATATTTGCGCTCCAGGTGTGTAATGGGGCGTGGTCACCAATATTAATCAGCAGCTATTTATTTATTTTTGTACCTAGCCGCGTCTTTGGCAACAAAAACAGCAACAGCAACAAAAGTAAGAGAAATAGTCGTAAATCAACTGGCGTTGGCAAAAACAAATGATGCCAACAAAAGCTGTTTGTAATTTGTTATATAATCCATTGTGCTAGATGATGACGGCCTGTCGCCCAGTTCGAGCAAAAACTGTGCGGAGTACGGAAAACGAAAAACAATGCATGTGCAAATATTCACAATTTAATAATAAAATTCCAGCTCAGGATTCACTCACCCACACACACACACACACCTATACATAGAGACGGGACAAGTTGGAGTTGGAGTCGTTCGGAGTTCGTTTCGTTTGACAATGTCGCTGGTTGTGTTACTCTTGGCTAAATCTCGGCAGTTGGTTACTCAAATTCCGCAACACGTAAAATTCCACAAACTGGGAAGCACATTCCGGCCGCATGCCATAACCGAAAGGGTGGAAGGGAGAAGGGCAAAGGGCGAAGGGGAGGGCAGGGAAGAGGTCTTCACCTGGATGAGTTGTGGATGAAGCATAGTCTCATCCTTAACATAAGCCAACACAGATCTGGAGAAGCTGGAGGCTAATGGCTGATGCCCAGACGGCATTGCACATACATAGCTAAGCTTGTTATTTTGCCTGTTTGTTGTTATAGCTCTCGTTGTTGTTGTCGCTGCTGTTGATGTTGTTGTCGTTGTTCTTGCTGCATACTTTTAGCTTACAAATTCCATTGTGCTTCTCCAGAGGAGCACATGCATGAGCACGTTTGCCTATTTTATGGAATACCTCATGAATTTCAATTTCTCGCTAGCGGCTGCGGCCACACTTTATCTCCTTCTCTGTCTCCACTCCCTCTCTCTCTCTTTCAATCTTTCTCTGTATGCCTGTCTCTATATTTATCTTTTAGCTGGATAAACGTGGCAACAACAAGTCCAACAAAAAGCCTGAAACGTATGCAGCTTCGACAAATTAGTGCATAATTTGACTTAACCTAAGCCAAACGTGTGCCGTAATTAGACAGCTGGCATTCTGGCCAATGCCCTCGGCCAGTAAAAAGGGTCTAAGGTACCTGACAAAAAAAGAACAAGCCAAATATTATTTCTTTTATTGCTACTAAAAATACTTGTTTATGGACATGTCAAGCTCAATTGCAGGTACTAAAATAATATAAAACTAAGTGGGTTAAGAATTTGTATTAATATGAATCTATGCATTTATCAGTAAACTGAGACTGTACTTTAATTAATATACTGATAACCTAGCGAGACCTGCAAGCAACTCAATTTACTTCGGCTAAAACGGAGTGAAATTAATAATTAGGGTCACAAGTCAAGGGATGAAGCTGAAACTTTAAACCACAGTCACAATGATGACAGAGCTATGGATGCCTGTAATTAAGCTAACAAATGGTTTTGTTTAAGATTAGATGGAGTTACAAATTGTAAGGGCAGCAGAGATGACCTTCCATTGATGCTTCTGCCATTGTATTTTAAGAATTTCATAAAAGCAGTTTCGTCCACAGTTGGTTCTAAAAAGAATGCTGCATAATCATCTACGTTTGGACTATAAACCGAGCAACTGCAAAACATTTTGTTTTGAACTATCAAAAATATGTTCTTGCTCAGAACTTTAGATGTACAACATGTAGCCGGACATTTATTTACGAGTGCAGTTGGACACTCAACAAGCTGGAGGTACACTTAGACCAACAGTAGCTGTAGATCTCTGTGGCCATCGTGTTCTCCGATGTATCCACAGAAGTAGAAAGCCACAGCTCTGAGTTTGGCAGTAGATGTGACTTAGTTCTCAGGTCTTCGATTGTCGAGCTGTAACGATTCAGAAAGGCCTATTCACCCTTTTCCAGGATAGATAGATGTTTTTATTAAACGCAACTTCTGGCAGAAAACACATCAGGCATTCGCAATATCCCCAAATTTGTCCTGTTTGATGTTTTATTTCGAATTTTTCAGTATTTTTCTCCATTCATACTGGAATTAGCGAAATTTTAATTCAATTAAAACAATGTGACATCTCTTATTTTCATATTTATGTTGAATTAAAAAGGCATTGTATTCAAAAATGTAAATTAATTAATGAATGAATCAGATGATAATATGTATTTCCTAGCAGTTTCATTTCTTGAAACAAGTCACATTTTTAAGAATGATATGCACAAAGAATAAGACACCCGAATAATAAAATATAAGTATTAAGGATCAACACATTTACGAGAAATTATTATTCCCTCATTCTTTATATTCTCATCTATTTTTTTCTGGCATTTTTGTCCACTTTTCGGCGAGTACTTGGCATGGCTGAGAGGCACCTGAAACGGGGCACGGATATTGAGCCAGAAGAAAAGCTTGAAACGGCGATGACTGAAATGTCCATAATGCCAGACTGTGTTGCATTCATTGCAGTTGAAAACAAGGCTGAAAATTTCCCCTCTACCGATTCGTCTACCACGATGTGGCAAACGGCATTTTGGCCGAGCTGATGAATACCGTGCCATAACACTCGAGAGATACATTTCTCTTTAGTGCTGCTCTGCAGGAGCATTTGCCGTGCCCGCCCTCCAGTTGACAAAGTGCAATGCTGCCTGGCCATAAACACAAGCAGCTTAAGTGTGGACAGTTCGTCCTGATTAATGATGGCCAGATTGTGCAAGAAGAGCTGCTCGCAACTGCAAGTTGCCTCAATTTGAAGTCGATGATTTTTAATGCGCCCCGTTGTCCGTGGTGCGACGACGACTGCATCGGGTTCTTTCTCCATCCATCATTGCCAAAGATGGGGCTGCATTCGCTTACAGAGCCACAAAAGGCCAGGCCAAGACGAGGTTAGGCAAGGGGCAAACTGAAGGGTTTCTAAGCGGGCTAAGTGGATGTGTGAACGCCCAGGAAATTGCGCCTGAAATATTTATTGCTGGCTTTAACGGGGAAACGTGATATGCTTACGACAACATCTGCGTGTGTATGTGTGTGTATACAAATGTGTTGTGGTGAGTGTGCTTTGAGTGTGTGTGTACTATGTTTTGATTGGAATTTCGAATTTCACACAACAACAGTGGTCGACATTTTCAGTGGCAGGCGGGGCACGAATTCAACAAATAAACACATGCCCCAAAATAAATACAGCCCCGAGCAATGTTTGCTCGAATAACTCGCAGCACTTTTATTTTAATTAATATTTATGCAAGCCATGCACGGTTCCCCCCCTCCCTAATTTTCCACTTTCCCCTCTCCTTCCACGACCAGTCGTCAGTCAGTCATTTGCAAGGAATCAAATTGTTTTATTTTTGGCCCCAGCACACGACACACACGTACAGTTGGCCCTCCCTGTGAAGGCCTGCGGCCCAGAGCCGTGACACAGACAGGCAGTCATTGTCATGCCGCAGCCAACGCCAGAGGCAACAGTTGCAGCTTGCAACAGCCACAGTCAGTGCAACTGCAACAAGCCATGGCTTTTCAGGCTTTTCTTTTCTTTTCACTTGAATTTCAATTTGCGAGTTCGAATTTCATTGCAATGCCGAAAATGTTGGCGACAAATTGCCACAACATGAAAAACCTATTAGTAGGCAATTAAGCGTATCCTGTGACCAGTTCGAAGGACTCGCTGCCTTCAAACGGAATGTCGGCCCAAATGAAAATGACCGAGACTAAATTCCCAGTCCGCATTAATTTGCTGCCAGCTGCTGTCAAAGTTCATTACGGCATCGTTTTATGCGCGCGTAATTCAATCGAGTGTCCAGACACGCCAAAATCAACAAGTAAATCTACGCTCTGGGCCCAAAGAACGCGGCTCAGCTGCTGGCCAGGCCTAATTGCCTATACAATCGATAAACAGGCCAAAGAGTTTTCCATTGTCTTGAACCTTTTTTCGGCTTAATGTCATCCGAAATGCCTTCAATTATTTTGTTGCGGGTATGAACCCATTTTGTGAAGCTGTCGACGGTTATTTGGCCAGTCTCTTTTGAAACTTTGAAGCCCCAATTTGCATGGGCCACACCCTGGTTGGGTCCATAGATAAGACCACGACTCACGACCAACAACGCCACCACATTTATATAAATTTGTAGCCGTCGCTCATGGACAGGCAGCAAATCGCTGCAAGGCCCCAAAAGCCCAAGAACAACATCCAACCACCGCAGAAACCACATTAATCACAGGGAAGCTCAGGTTATGCAGCAACAACAACGACGAAAGACGAATGTCCTCCGCATGTAAAGACAAAAAACATAAAACTTATTAAACAATTTATAAAGTTTGAGTTTTTTATTTGCCCAGCAAAACCTCGGGGCGGTGCGGGGCGTGGCATTCGGCAGTTCTTAGTGTCGCAATCGGCAATCGGCAGTCGTCAGTCGACATAAAGATTTCAATTTCATTAAGTTTGAAGTCGCCTGACTGTCGAGCAGACGGACGTGCTTATGTGGAATGCTCATTTCCGGTGAGCTTGTTGTGCTTTTGGTGTTTTTAATATAACATTTTTCTCCTTCTATTTCTCGGAATATGAGTTCATGCTGCGCTGCTCGCTGCGTTTATGGTCGCAAGATTAATTCACGACAATCTTGTGTCCATTGCTGGCTATGTGATAACTCGGCTCATACGACTTGTGCTGAATTTGGCCATATTGGTGGTCGAGTAGGCGATCTCATGAGAACCAACTGCGGCTTAAGTTGGTCATGCTGGGACTGCCGTCGTATGGAGATCGATATGCGAGTGTTTATGAGGCAAACTCAACTAAAGTTTGATCTTGTAAATTCTGGTTTCCGTGAACTTAATGCCAAGTTTCTGGATATGGAGTCACACTTTAAAAACCTTAAAGTGACTACGGATTCTTCTCCTAAGAGAAAGAAAAGCAATCTTTCTCTACCTAACAATCACTTGTCTCTTCCAGAAATTGACTTGCCTACCACACCTATAACTACGCCTACATCTGTTGCGTCATGCCTTATGGATGTCGATACATTGACCCTTATGCCTATAGCAAAACATTCCGATTCTGCTGTTCCTAAGTTATATGAAATTGACAACATTGTTGCGGATAACAATGATGCAGTCTCTGATCCCGATGCTCCTGCTGCTGGAAATGTTGGTGCTACTAATCCTACTGATGCTGTCACTGTTGCCAACGCCTCCGTTTCTGAAGCTCCTGTTTCGGTTAGTTTTGCCGTGACAGGTACTGATGTCGCCAATGGTGAAATTGTTCCTGCACCTAATGGTGATGATACCAATAATGTTGCTTCGGATGTCGGCAGCGTTGACCATGTTTCTGCCGAGACAAATACGGATAATGCTGCCAAAGGGGCCCTTACCAGCTTTGGCCGTGCTGCACTGACTGCCGTTCGTTCCACCATTGTCATCGACTCCTCCAATGGTACCTGTGGCTCTTTCAGCAGTTCCACCACGAAAGTCTATATTTGTATCTAGACTTGCGGCAGACGTCACTGAGGATCTGGTCAGGAGCCATATTTGCCAAAAGCTGAATTATAGCATACCGGAGGAAATAGGCGTTTCTAAATTTTCTTTCAAGCATAAGCGCGAAATCGCTTCTTTCAAAATTTCGTTGCCTGAACGTCTAATGAATTCTGTTTTAGAACCTGCATTCTGGCCTCAGCATACTATTTTGCATGAGTTTCAATTCAAAGCGCAAAAGCCTCGATCAAAGCACACTCTTAAGATGCCCTCTACTGCATCAACATCATTGGCTAGTGCTTCAAAAAACTAAATGCTTCTTACATTTTACACTACCAAAATGTTAGAAGCTTACTTGGCAAACTTAACAAACTTTTTATTAGTAGTGCAGCTTTCGAAGCCGACATTATCGTTTTTACGGAAACATGGCTTACTCCCAAAAGTCAATAGCTCTGAACTGTTTGTTGACAATTATTTAACATATAGACTTGATCGTCCTGCTCGTCGTGGTGGTGGAGTACTCATTTCGGTCAACATTAACTTGCCATCTGAACTTGTTCCTATTCCTGTTGACTCGGGTATTGAATTCCTTGCCGTTAAAGTCAAATTGCAATCTTGTTTTTTGTTCGTTACCTGTTCCTACATTCCGCCTGGTGCTGATAATACTGTATATCTCGATCATTCACGTGCTATTTCTAGAGTGTATTCATTTCTTTCTGATATTGATTATCTGTTTACCCTTGGTGATTTCAATCTACCTCACATCGATTGGAAGGTCTTTGATGACTCAATTTATCTTACCCCTTCATCACAGCATGATTTCATTGACTCATTGCATGACATGTCTCTGTTCCAGATTAACCATGTCTTAAACTGTTTAAATCGGCTACTCGATTTGGTTTTCGTGAACTCGTTCAATAATTGCCTGGTAACAAGAACATCTCCTCTCTCCGTTCCTGAAGATGTATATCACCCCACTTTGCAAATAAAACTTCAGCTTGATAGTGCCGTATGCAATAGCAAGTCTTTGAACTTATTAAAATCACGTTGTTTTCGTAAGACCAATTATGCAATGTTAAATAATCTATTATTAGTATCAGATTGGTCTTCTTTGAAAAACTTGCTCAAACATCAATGATGCTGTAA
Organism: Drosophila suboccidentalis; assembly: GCA_037043435.1. Lineage (NCBI taxonomy): Eukaryota > Metazoa > Arthropoda > Insecta > Diptera > Drosophilidae > Drosophila > Drosophila suboccidentalis. The sequence continues at coordinate 285,135 of JBAMBK010002779.1, forward strand.
ATCTTTTTCATAGAATTATAGAGATTTTAATTGATAAGTGTGTACCTTACACTGAGTCCTCCCCTAGCCAAAGCCGTTCACCGTGGTTTACAAGGGAACTTATAAGCTTAAAAAATAAGAAAGCCAGGTTATTTAAAAAATACCAAAGGACTGGATCACTTGATTGTTTTTCTAAATTTTCTGTGGCTAGAGCTAACTTTGCTCTCCTAAACAATAGGTGTTATCAAAGTTACCTCGCTCGTTGCAGACAAAATTTTAAAAATAATCCAAAGCAGTTCTATGCTTTCGTGAACTCAAAGCGTAGAACCTCATCTTTTCCATCAAGTATGTCATTTAATAATGTTACTCATGATGATGACTTTGAAGTAGCAAATCTTTTCGCGAAATTTTTTCAAGAGTCATACTCCTGCCCTAAGCATAATAACTCATATCCCTACAATATAAGTAGTTCTTGCTCTATCTTTTCTCCCATTTTTTCGAGTGAGCATGTTTGTACATACATGAAAGCTTTGAAACCAACTTTTTCACCTGGTCCTGATGGTATCCCAAGCTGCATACTCAAGTACTGTGCTGACTCACTGTGCGTTCCGCTTAGTATTCTTTTTAATTCATCAATATTAACTTCATCTTTTCCGAAAGTCTGGAAATCCTCTTTCATAATTCCTCTTCACAAGAAAGGAAGCAAATCTTGTGTAGAAAATTATCGTGGTATTTCAAAACTTTCCGCAATCCCGAAATTGTTCGAACAAATGTTTGTCTGTCACCTACAACACCTATGTTACTCCGTAATTAGCCCGACGCAACATGGGTTTTATGAAACGCCGTTCAACTACCACTAACCTCCTGGAATTCACCACTCATATCAATAATGGTTTCCTGAATAAAATGCAGACTGATGTTGTATTCACAGACTTCAGTAAGGCATTTGATAAAGTTAACCACAGTCTTCTTCTTAAAAAATTAAACATGCTTGGCTTCCAGCCAAACCTTTTGTTGTGGATTGCTGATTACCTGGTCAACAGAACTCAGAGGGTATTGTTCCGACAATCACTGTCAAAGGAGATTGACGTTACATCTGGTGTGCCGCAAGGGAGTCATCTTGGTCCCCTTCTTTTTAATCTATTTATAAATGACCTTCCCCAAGTCATAATACATGCAAAGGTCCTCATGTATGCTGACGATGTAAAGCTGTGCGTCTCATATGATAACCCAATTTTCCATCACCAACTTCAGGATGATATAAATTCTTTGAGTAACTGGTGCTCTGCTAACGACTTGATCCTTAACCACTCTAAATGTACAGTTATGTCTTTTTTTACCGCTCTAATGTATGCATTATGCCTTACAAAATTGGTACCGCTTTGCTTGAACGTATCTCGTCCGTTAATGATCTCGGGGTATTATTTGATAATAAATTATGTTTTAATGATCACATTGCTACCATGGTCAACAAGGCCAACAGTAATCTTGGATTCATTAAGAGATGGTCTAAAGAATTTGATGACCCATATACCACCAAGTTACTCTATACTTCACTAGTGCGTCCTGGCCTTGAATACTGCTCCTGTGTTTGGAGTCCACAGTACTCAGTTTATCAGGGAATGATAGAATCTGTGCAAAAAAAGTTTTTGCTGTTTGCTCTTCGCGGCCTAAATTGGAATGCTAGTTTGAGACTCCCTTCTTACACTAGTAGATTGTTACTGCTTGATTTACCTTCGCTTAAAGATCGAAGGACTTGCCATGGTGCCATGTTTCTGTTTCACCTTATCAACGGTACAGTTGACTCCTCGGAGCTCCTGTCTAATTTAAAGTTTGTTATTTCCGTCAAGATCTACACGAAATTTTAAGCCATTATACTTGCGTCGCTGTTTCTCAAACTATGCGCTTCATGAACCATTTTATGTTTTGTGTTCAACCTATAATTACTTATATCCTGTTATTAATTCTCATTGTGCTGTTGCTAGTATAAGAAAATCTATTATGAGTTTTTTAAAGTAAATAATTTTTGTTAAGTCTGCACTGCCGTCCACTTTTATGCTGTGAGTTGGACCATAGCCTTAAAAAATTTGTCCCAACGGGTCGGAGTGCAGACTTTTGTCTGCTCTTATTTTTGTTTTTACTTTTAACATTGCTGTACATTGTTAATGTTTTTTGAAATTAAATAAATATAAAAATTGATATTTTATGCAAAATATTTATACAGCCGAGCAGAGAGGAGAAGAGAGGAGAGGAGCAGGAGGACTGTGGAGGTGCGCACAGGTGTGTGCTCGATAATTTTGACAGCGAGTCCAAAGTAAGACAAGCTGTATCAGGTGTGCTGGCTGGCTGGCTGCAGTCGAATATCCTGATCCTGGCTATGCCACGCTTAAGTCCTGCTCGTTTTGTGGCTTTGTTTATTGTTGTTGTTGTTGTATCCTTTGTCGTGTCGACTTTTATATGCTTGTTGCCGCATCAGCAAAATGTATTATATTTACACACACACACATGCGTGAGTTGTTCTCCCTGTCTGTCTGTGTTCGTGTCTGTCTGTCTGACTGTGGTCGTCTCGCCTGGACGGTTTAAACAACTACCAAAATGTTTCACTTGATGTTGCTCATTTGTTGTTGCTGCTTGTGGCCGTCGTAAGTACATGCAATTTGTTAGCCATTTTACACGGCAACTCTTGTCGGTTCTCCCACACACACACACACACACACACATGACCCGTATAGAAATTGTATGAAATTGCCATGGAGCTGACTGCGTTAAAGGAGCGAAAAGAATGTAAGCGAGTAAGGGATAACAGCTTCATTCAATAAAAAATTAATATGAAAACATTGAATAAACTTGGCACAAAGGCGCCAAAGCAGCCACCTTCCCTTTCGTCTCTCGCCTTGGCCCAGTGTGTTAGCGTAAATCAGAAGTAATACCGTTTTATGGACACTGCGAGCCACAATATCAACTTGGTACAAACAAACACACAGGTATGCGAGTGTGTGTAGTTTCACCTACTCGGGCAGCCGCTAAATGCAGACAACAATGACGATGCAACAAAAGCAGGCTAATAAAAACATATGTGTACTCATACATATATACTTCCTTCTCATATCCTTTTCTTTGTGTGTGTGTGTGTGTGTGTGTTGGTTGTGTCATGTAATCGGATATGCATGCAACACTTTTTGCAGCGGCAACAGCGTTGATTATACTAACTAAACTTGTTTACTTATGCGACTCGTGTCTGACGATTCCCGAATGGAAAACGGCAAGTGGAGAGTGGAGAGGGGAGAACGACGCTCAGCGGGCAACTTCCCCCAAGGAAATAGCAACAAGCAACTCCAATACTCTCCCTCCTCTTGTGACTGTATCTGTCTGCTTGTATCTGTGTGTATCTGTGTGCGTAAAGTGCAAATTTCAGCATAACTAAGCACTCAACCCGGCACAATTGACGCCTGTGTAAATTTCAACTTATCCGCGCGCTGATCAAGAGCTATGCAAACAGCTGCTGAGCGACAACTGCAACATCAACAACAACTACAATTACAACGTCAACAACAACTACAACTACAACTTAAAATGTTGCAACATCGCACACTTAACGGAATCTCAGCTAAAATCGTGCCCCCATTAGCGATGATTAGGTACAGTAAATTTAACAAGCTTCATTCATTAGACTTAAGCTTCTGCTTAGGGAAAGATACAGTTTATTTATAACAACCATTTTCGCGTGAAACAAGAAATATCTCAACAGTTAAATATTTAATTAATCAGAAACGCGTATTTTTAGCAATTCCACCCAACTTGACCCCGATTTAACAGAATCTTTCAAGCCATTTCTGCCTTAGGTATATTTATTTATTTTTTGTTAACTACTCTACGACATACTATTGATATAAAAATTCAAATATTATGCTTACATTATCGCATTATTTCAAGGCTGCAAACCCGTCCAGACATTCAAAGAGAGTACTAGGTAGAATAATAACAATGGAACTTGAGTGATATTTTGATAGCTTACTTTCAGAGCTCGCAGTCAAAGCAGCAGAGACTTAGCATCGGTAAATTATTTTTATAAACTTTAAAATATGTGGCGATAGGTTATAATGCAATTGGAAAAATTTTTGCATACACATATTTTGAACTTCACTTATTTTAATTCTATGTGTCGAGCCACAGATTTTGTAACAATACACGCAAGCGAAAGTATTTATTAAATTGAATATTTAGAATTACCTTCTACAAAAGCTTGAAAGTTTTCAGCCATGCATTTAATAAATATGCAATTTTAATCGTTGTTTTTTTTTATTTATTATTAGTTTTGAATTTGAATATTTCTATCTTTTAGCACAAAAAATGTACTTCTATGTAGGTAAGGATTAAAGCATACGCTGATAAACATTCAGCATAGACACAGAGTAAATTTATGAAGTATTCTATTATTATTTTCAAAAGGTTTTATTGTTAAAATCAAATGAAAAATCACATAAATCTCATTCAGTGCCTAAGAATGCCAAGCCCCAAACTAAAATCAAACCAAATACTTAAAAATGTTCACATTTTATTTTCCTCTCAAATGGGAATGCAACAAATTTTCGATAATAAAATTGTTAACCCATAAATAGCACACGGTAAAAGGGACAAAAGAAAACTTCTAGCAGGGGGAAATTGGAACATTTTTGAAACTAGTTGCGGAATTACAACCACAACCATGTAGTTGCTTTTCATGTTGTTCTTCTTGTTGTTGTTGTTGTAGTTGTAGTTGCTAACAAGTCTGGTTGGTCGCTTGGCTTTAAAGCAATCTCGTGTACACACATTGTTATCCAAATAGGTACACATATATGTGTGCGAGTGTGTGTGAGTGTGTGTGAATGCAAACAGCGCTCAAATTAATTTTTGCCAGTGCTAAGTTCCCGAACGAAGCACCCAAAGGTAGATAGGTGCGGCCACATCTTGCGGCTGCTGATTTAATGAACAAGCGCCAATGGAGCGAGAGAGAAGAGTGGGGGAGGGGATGACAAGGATAGCATGGCGATAGCTAGGAGCATTGAAGATGCAATGAAATCGGCCATTGAAACATGCCATTGAATGCCGTAAACGGGAGCTTGAATGGCATTGCAATTGCTGAAGATTGTGCTCGAGTGTGGCCATAAAAAGTAAACTCTTCAATCGCACCGAGACAGTCACAAAAGCTGGCGAAACTGTGCTTCAGCTTCAGGTAGCTTGCAAAGCATTAACCTGCCAGCAGAAAGAGAGGTTAAAATACGAGTAGAGGGAGATGGCGAGAGCTTGCAACGAATTTATAGAGTCGAGCGAACCCGGCGACTGCTTACTAATTATAGATAAATAAATTATAATTGACTGACTCACAACGACACCCGCAAAGCCACACACACACACACACAGACACCATGAATAGCTATGAACTGCGCACAATGAGCTAATTTTAAACAAATATTTATGCTGCAATTAAAACGGTTCAGTTGACTTCAGCGTCGCGATGGCGGCAGACAGCGTGGATAAGCTACGAGTACGAGAGCAACTGAATAATCTGCTGCAGCTATCAGGGCCAAAATCAAATATACATGCATAGACAAAACTAAAACTTTCATACACTTGGACAAATAGAGTGCTCAATCCTACTGAAAATCAGCTATTCGCTTTGGGGCGATGTGCCATTCGTATTAGAAACACAAAATCTGAAATATATGTCGTTTTTTTTCAAAATGCATTTCCCAACATATTTGGAGAAAGAATTGTATCAAATAAGCTATAAATAATATAGCAACTATTTATAAATTTAAGAAAGTGATTTCAAGCTTCCAAAAACGAGAAAAAACTTTTTTAATTGGCAATCAATATAATTTTTTGAGACCTTTCTTAAAGTTGACCTGTTTAGCTACTGTTTTCCTACTTTTTAACCATTTGAAACGCCAAATCATCCAATTAACAAAAAACCTTTTCCATGTTTCGGAAAATATGTTTTTAAAAATATCTTTTTAGTCTAATTATGTTAAAATTAGAAAAAACAAATTCAAAACATAGTTTTCCAATTAGCATGCTGACATTGAATAAAAGCAAAAGCAAATTTCAAATATGAAGATATTTCTCTGGGTGTACACATTGTATGTGTAGATTGTTGAAATTTATGCAGCTAAAATTGTGCTGCACAAACAAAAAGCTGGAGAAAATTGCTTGCAATTCAGACCATGAATGATGAATGCTTTTACAAGTTTGTCTAAGTTCGACATCGGCAGGAATCCTACAGTGTTTCTACTCCTGTCTCCGTCTCCGTCTCCGCCTCACTCTCAGTTTCAGTCTCAGTCTCTGTCTCTGTCTCGATTGCGGTCACTTTTCGACCACATCCAACTTTTCTGGTAATGCCAATCAAAGTGGCTTCTAGTGCGTGTGGGTGCAAAGTGCAAAGATGTATTGAGATTTTGCCATTAAGCCATCATACTCAACGGCAAGTGCAAACTTGGCAATGCCATCGCTAAAGGATCAGCAACATCAGCATGCTTACAGCAACGGCAGAAGGAGGAGGAGTCGCTCCTTATGGAGAGGGGAGGGGCCAATTGCAAGTCAGCTTAGGCAACGTTAAGTCACTTCATGGCAATGTGTGCCGCCTTTGCCCTCAAATACTCATATACACGTAAAGCACTCGTATGCGCGTATGAAGTGTCAGAGATGTCTTTGGCTTTTGCCATTTCTTTGGCAACACTTTTATCTGCTCATCGTTCAACCGACGTCTCATCTGCCTAATTGAATTCCTTAACGTTTGCTGTTGTTGTAGTTGTAGTTGTAGTTGCTGTTGCCCCTTTTCCCTTACCAGCCACTCCTTGGTGCCATGTTGTGTTCAAGGAAATCTCTACGAATGTTTCCTTTTCCGTTCGAGTGCTGCTGGCATGTTCGACATGGGGCACCCTGCTGCTGCTGCTGCTGCCACAACTGCCACTTTTGCACGGCTGTCAGCCAGTGTCCGTCCCTTCATCCCCTCCCCTCGATTCGTCCCTCCGTCCACCGTCTGCTGTCAAACTGTATGCCTAAGTATGTCGATATCCAAGTTGTCGCCCGCATGCCTTGAATACCATTTCTACATAGATGCCATTTTTAATAACTGTGTCAATTGACATTAGCATGTATGAGTGTGTGTGTGTGTGTGTGTGTGTGTGTAGAGTATGTGTGTGCATATTGCATAACAATTGAAAAAGGCCGTTTATTAGCTATTAACATAAAAGGCTCTTGTCCAATGTTTGCTCAAAAACTGATTTTAATTAGCGGCCGACCATTGACCACACACACACACACACACACACCTATATATAGGCTAATTTTCATTCAATTTTATTAATTGAAATTGCCACAGCTGTCAATACACATACACATACACAAACTCATGTAGAGTATACCTGCTAATTGGTCTAATCGACTTCTGGCCACGTATTAATAATGAATGTTGTGTATGCCATAATTGGCCAGACATTGGCATTCCCTGTCTGTCACTTAACATTACTCTGTTATTGATTTCCCTTAGTACATTCCAAAAATGCTGCTAATTAATTGAACTCCCAGACTCGATTTTCTGCGGTTGTTGCAAAGTCTATGAATGTCGAGCATTTAAATTGGTTTCCATTTAAAATTGAGATTGCAGCTAATTTGTGGGTTTTATCAAATTGAACATAATCATATCCGAACATTAAAAATTCCATTTTTGCGCTTTTTAAAAAGAGGTTAAACAAATAGTTGAGTGCTTTATTTAACAAATATATCATGAAGGGGTTCGATGACTATTTGAGATTTATATTGATATACAATTCATAGTAATTAATGTCAAATTCAAAAATATCTTATTGATTAAATTTAACTCGACATTAAAATATAATTTTAAGCTTTATTATTCATTCTGTGAATTATAAATAATTTCAATGAAAAGTAATTAACTAGAATATTCCCGTAAGCCCGTATTTTTGCTGGGTAGTATTTTAATCGGGCTAGCTTTTTAATTGACTGACTCACAGTTGAATTTCTCATTAGAGAATACTGTCGGCTATGTATGTACATTGTACAAGTATATCCCTTGTTTAATTCTATTGCATAGAGCAAGTACTTATGCTGGCAGCTCGCCAGCCAGCCAGTGCTCGGACCGGGCCAGCAACTGCGGCATGAGGGTCAAATAAGGTTTAATCGCATGTCAAATGCCTGACATTGCCACACGGTTTGGATTGAGTTCTCTGATGCGTCGGCGGTGGCACCAAAGGTCGTTGTTTACTTGCCAAATTGGGAGCGGGACAACGCGAAACAGTTTTCATTATCATGCCTCGATTGCTGCTTGGCGAGCTCGCTATTTGATGCTTGATTCCAAGGCCTTTGATCTTTTATGTGCTGTAACCACCCCGGAGAGTGGGGCAGGGAATGGAATGAATGAAAATTGCGTTGACAATGGACCCAAATGCGGCCTTGATGTTAGGCATCTTTGCCGGCTGTCCTCAGCAGAGGCCATGCCCACAACGCCCACATTTTATCCGCATTCCCGTAATGTGCATTAATCCTATAACAATCCGCTAATCTCGCTTGGCTAAGAGCAGATTTAACAAAACTGATTATGCAAAACAAGGAGGCAGCGATGATGACAAATAAGCCGGCAAATGAGGCCGTTGTCAAATGCAGTCCGGCCACGTGTCGTATACGCGATGTCAGTCAACTGATGCAGATGCTGATGTATTCTATGCTTGAAGAGGCTTTCATCTCTCCCTCACTCACTCTCTTTCTCTCTCTCTCTCTCTCTTTTATATTCTCCATATCTTTCTTTCTGTCCCTTTTACTCTCTCTTTTCTCTCGCTGGGCTTAGCTGAAGTGCAACACTCAGCGTTTTTCTTTTTAATAGTTGACGCTGGCAAGTGGAAGCTTAATTAACATAAGGGAGCACATTTCCAGATTCAACCTCCCTCTCCACACCTCCCCTTTCAACCCGCCCTGTCAATGAGTGTGTGCTTGAAAGCTTTTAGGAGGCACACATTCAACACACACACACGCACACACACGCATACATGCAGAGATCATAAAATCTGGCAAAAATGTTTTAGCCCCACGTTCGTTGCGTTCGCCTCCATGAAGATTTTCAAGTGCGAATTGTCAAGTGGGCCACCAAATGCAAATGTTGCCAGTTTTTGTCAACTGTCAATATATATGAATGTGGTATACACATGTTTGTACATATGTGTGTACGGGAAAACAAACATTGAACAAAAAATAAAAAATATTTAAAGCGAACTGCGACTTTTACAATAACTGGCAGAAATGTCAAACTGTTTTATGGAGCAATGTGATTAAAATGACGTCTGCAACAGCACACAAACTGGCACAATGTCCTCCAGAGTGCAGGCGGCAGGACTCGTTTCATTTCCTTGACCGAAACGCAAGCCGAAGCGACGATTTTGTTATTCTTTTTTTTGGTTTTCCATCGCCCCCTTTTCTTATTTCTTCTCCACATTCCTTATTATTTACGGCCGCCATTGTTTAAGTGCATGTGTGTGTGCTAGCGGGTGTATTAGAGTGTGTGTGTGTATATACTAAAAATAGCTGGCCATGTTTGTGGCTATATGGCTATATAGAGTATAATCATGACGTCAGCTGATTTTTATCCGCAGCTACCAAAACAAAAACAAAAGCAAAAGCTGCGATTACAGCTATAATAAATGCAGCAAAAGGAAACTTTGTGGGGTTGCTTCTTCTTCTTCGTCGTTTTTTGTTTGTATCTGTCTCGAAAGTATGCTAAACAACAACAATGTGAAGAACGGGAGCAACATAAACAACAACAACAACAACAGTCGCTGGAAAACAATCAACTTTTCTTAGTTGTCGTCGTTGTCGACAAACATTTGCGCGACATGCGCGCAGGAAATCGAGTGTGCAACATTTGCCCCATACCACTTCCTCTTTCCCTTCCCTTCCCTTAGCCCCTTTCGGCCTGCTGTCGCATTTTTTTTTTATTTTTTATTTTTTTTTGCTGGCTGTTGCCATTGCTCAGGTGGATAGTTGTCCTTGATGCAGCTGGCAGCTGTTCTCCATCAGCCAAAGTGAAAAAAAGAGATGGAGATGGGAATGGAAATGGAAATGGGAATGAAACGAGGGCTTGCGGCAGGAACTGGGAGGCTGAGGCACTACAACGGCAACATCATCTTCAATCAGTTGGCCTATCATGCCCACTTGGGAGGCCACTTTCGCTACACTTGAACCTTTGTTTATGCAAATCAAAACTGTTGCCCATGGCCCACATCTCTTTGCGCTCTTTGTTGCTATCATCATCTTGTCGACTGCATTTTCGACCAGCTCTTTTCATCGTCATCATCATCATCATCATCAAGCTTGCCTCCTCCCTTCATTTGAGTGCTGATACCTCTGCCTCGCCTTTTTTGCCTTTTTTGCCTTGGCTGACTTCCGTCTTCTACAAACAAGTCAGAGCCAAAAAGTGCTGCATACTTTTGTGCGCTACTCAAGGCGACTGTCGCCCAATTTGCAATGCATCGCGCTTAATAGCTGCTTAGTTGTGCACACAAAATGAAATGCAAATGCTGTTGTATATGTATATATATATGTATGTGTATGCGTGTCTGTGTGCGTGAGTGTGCAATTATTCCTTTGTCTCGAAAAATATGCGCATTGTTCACGCTTCTTTGCGACAGTCGTCAGTTGAAGTTGACATAGACATGGAATTGGAATTGGAAGCTTGTAAACTTGGCTAAAACTAACTTTGACCAGCAGCCAAAGGTCTGATAATTGATTGCAACTGTTGCAATTGTTACATATCGCACAAGTTGTTGTTTTAATTAACTGTCCAAAGTACAGTACAATAGCTGGTTAATTGTTTTGACACTGACAAAGGAGCTTAAAACTCGTCTATTGTCTATTTGTGCGTGTCGTATTTTAAAACGCCAAGCAGCAATTTAAGTCATCACAATGAGTTTGAGTTGCAAAGTCTGAAAGTTGCTAGAATTTGCTGCTCACATTCCACTTTAGAGTGTCGGGCAATTCTTCACAACTGTTTAACTCAATAAGAGTTCTGAGCAAATACAAGCAAAAGTACACGCTCTTACCATTTCTCGGGTCTTCAAAACGAAAGTTGTGCTGCGTTTGTTTTATTTTATTTTTTTTTTTTTTTTGCTTTGGGAAATCCAAGAGGAGCTGCAGAAGTAGCTCATGTTTGCTTTAGCCACGCCCATCCATTGTAATCGGACGTCCCGTTAGCTACACGTACACTGCGATTTCCTGCGAGTCAAAGCAACAAAGCGAAAAACTTCTACACAACTTTTTGCCCAACAGGGCGGGGCAGCAAACACAGAAAAGTTAAGAGATAGAACCAAAAAAAAAAAGAGAATAAAACAAAAACGGCGCAATAAGACAATTTTAATATGCATAAATCAAAAGAGATTCGCCCGGGGCGAAACACGCCCCACTATCAATTGTTTTCAGCTGGTTGGCTACACATGGCAACTCTACACTTGCGATTCCTGTAGCGGCTAAAAATACGTGGGTGGCTAAATAAAGAGACAGTCCAGCATAGCGACAGTCTGTCAGTCAGTCAGTCAATGTGTCAGTCACTCTACAGATGAAGCTACTCACAAGTCAAGAGTCAAGTTAAACATCCATCCGTTGGGTACCACATTTCCGCTTGCAGCTAACAATGCTCCAGAGTTGCCATCACACTCGAGCTTTCGCTGACATCTGTCAGCCGAGGGTTGTCAATCGATCTACAGTCCCTTAGCTCTGCTCGTAACAATAACAAGCAGCAGAAAATAAACCTTTGTATGGTCGATAAAACTGCTTGGGCCAAACTGCCATCTGGCCATCTGGATATCAATTTGTGGTCATCAGAGCAACGTCATCACATCAAGCTCAACATTTCCGTAGACCGAACCGAACCGAATCGAATCGTTTGCTGATAACACAGTTTTGATGGGTCGCCAAGAATGCGGATGCTGCCGACAGGTCGTCTAATCTCATGTTTGACCTTTCAAACAGATTTCCGAGCAAAAACCTGTCGGTAGTCGCTGACAATTCACTCGATGCCTCGATGCAGATGCGTCATCGCTGGCCTGCGGTTTGCAGAGCCACTTTGCAAACACCAACAGACAACAGACAGCCACACAAAATAGTCGTAGTGCAAACATGCTGGGCTATCCAGCTGAGTCAACTTACAGACACCCCGGAGTGCAAATTACGCATACGCAGCGTGCAACAACATGTGAGACAAAGTTTTTAATATGGTTTTAGTAGCTTTACTTTACTGAAACGTGTAGATTCTGTAGCACTCTCACCCACACACACAAACATACAAACGTACATTTATTTGGCAGGTATTTGGACTTTAAACCCATTTTCGTCGAATTGTTGTACCTTTTACTTCGCTTTGGTTTTGGCTAAACGTGCCAAAAGTCACGGTACATGGCCTAATGCCATTTGCATATTTATGTGCCGTTTTGCACAGACTCTTGATGTCGGTTTGACTGTACATTGGGCCTAGAGTCCGCCCCATTCCGCCCTCCTATTCTATCCCTTTTTCGAATACATATTCATTTTATTGTTATGCGCAGGCAAATATTGAAATTAGAATACAAATTAAAAAGCTTTTAATGTAAACAGCAGTAGACGGACGTTCTTAGCCCCGGCAAGCTTCTGTTTCTTCGGTTCTGGGCCAAAGTTTGCACTTTTCTCCAACTCAAATGCCACGCCCACATGACGCTGAAGGCGTTTCCTGGAACTGTATTTCTGCTCCACTGTCAACTTTGGCCTTGAGAGTCGAAAGCATTTTCGATTCATATTGTTGCTGGTTAACTGAATACGAGTATTTTAAAAATTGAAACCCACCACTACCACACTCAAAACTAAGTTGGTCAAATGCTTTGTATTTGTATCAGGAGATGGGACTGTTTTGTCACTGAAACTATCCTCATTTCAATACAAATACAAATCAGAATATTCTAGCAGCGTGTCACGGAAATAAAACCTTGGGCAGACAGAAAATTTGATGGGAAATTTTGTAATTAATACATAATTTTAATCAAAAAAAATATGGAAATAGCAGACAATTCTATGACTTATATGCCTAGCGAATAAAATAGGATTATTAATATATTCTTGGAATTTTACATATACAGTGATGCCAAAGAAATCGTTTTCGCTTGAATTTCACATCAACTTCATTTCGCAGAATAATTTTACGCGGAACGAACTAGCGCTAAATCCGCTGGGCTCCGATGCTGCCACCTAGCCCGATTTAGATTTTCGAAGTCAGGGTCAGCGATGCCACATTTTTTCGTCAGAACTCGAAGTAAATATATGGAATCACTTCAGTTTTCTCTAAATAAAGCATTAAAAAAATATCTCTTTTGAGGTAAACCGAGTTTTATGGAAAAAAAACCTTTAACTTATTGTGCAATTTGTGAAAACATTTGTCACGAAGAGTTGCCAGACTAATGGCAGACAGTTGCTAGAGTTGTCGAGTAACTTTTATTTTGTCGCGCCAATTACTTTTAATTTTTTCTTAGCTAAAAAAATTAGTTAATACAGTAAATAAATTAAATTATGTTAATTAAATAAGAAACAAATTAAAAGCTTATTGTTCTGCAATGATAAACTTAAAAAAGTTGATATTCAAACCATTGGGTAATTTAATTTGAGAAGGTGTCAACCCTTAGCAGCCTAGTTCAAAAAGGTTGGTGAAAATGCTAAAAAAAAATTAAATCTCTCGAAGTTCTGTGGCACCTCGGAAATTTCCGTGCGAAAATGCCTTCTGCGGGATTCTATTTCGCTTGCAATTTCTGTGGCACCCCTGATAATGTACAATTCACTAGCAATTGTAAAGTTTTTTTGGGCAGTGGAACCACTTTAAACATCCCGAAAATACACGCGATTAACCTTATAGTAAGTATATCAAATACGGACACAGCTGGAAATGTGAATTTTGCTTTTAGGAAATGTCATGCTCGATGCTGTCACAGATACTCACGTTACAAATACAGATGCAGATACTTACAGAAATAGCACGCTTAAAAAAGGACTTCAATTGGCAGTGCCGAAATGTCGAACACTGAATGTTATGCTTTAATTTCGCATTTCACAATTTCATTTTAGCTAAATGTGCGTTGGGCATTCTCGGTAGCTCTGCGTCCTCCAAAACAAACAAGCAAGCAAACATGGCCCGAACGACTGAATAAACAGCAGAAACCAAACAGGACACACAGAATGAAAGAATGAAAATGGAGAGAAAAAAAACAATTTTACTTTTTACTTTGTGCCACACGAATAGCTCTTGTGATATACGAGAGAGTACACACATATATCCAAATAAATATGTGCCCATACAAGAATGTATTCGTATTTGTGCCCTGTATTTTGACCATATTTTCTGCAGCAGCCACATTCTCATGACTGTCGATCGAGAATACAAAAAACGGGGCAGCCAAGAGTCGCTTTCAGGTCAGATAGGGGTTGATTGCGAGTTCGACTGGGATGAGAACTGGGATTGGGATTGGGATTGGGCTAGTAATTGTAGCGTGTATTTTGTGTTAGTTCTGGGCCTCTTTGCCCGCAGCACTTTTGCGGATAATTATGGCAACATAAACCATAACATCAACATGTACGCACAATGTAGAGAGAGAGAGAGAGCGAAAGAGAGAGTTGAGGCAACAGCTGCGTTGCATGTGTGGTTTAATGGATTTTACCTCGTTTTTATTTCAACTTTAAGTAATGCTTTTAATTGCTGTTGCAATTGCATAATTGAAAATTAATTATTTACAAATTGTTAAATTGGCAGACGCTTAAAGCGCATCAGTTTTATTTTTTGCCCTCAAAATAGAAGGCTATAAATCACAAGCTGACTGACTGACAACTGAGCAAAACATGATTCAATAGTTGAAAACAACTTAAGAAACGGTAGTTGAGCTCGGCAATTGAATAGATTTTGTTTGATTTGCCTTGGCATTCATTCATTCACTTGGTTGTGTTACAAATTGATTGATTAATTCAATAAAGCGCTGATAACATTCCAGCTCTCGTATAACTTGATTCTGTTGGGCCTCAGGCAAAGGGCAAATAAATAGACCTGCCTAGCTACACCGCTTCCTCCTCTTCCTCCCTCTTTTTCCCCGCCGCTTTTGGCCCTTTGGCAGCTCCACTGCAGCAGGCCAGGCCAGGCAAATAAACAAACACATCTGAAAGGAGCAAAAATTAAATGAACAACCATTTCAGAGATTGCTTTTTATGGAACACAGTTCAGCCCAGCCTCCACAGAACTGAGAACTGAGGGAGTGATTAGAGTAATGCACTAGCCATCATATATTTTGTATTATATGCTGCAGTAACTACGAAAATATAATAAGTATTAACAGCAAAAGTCAATTTGAGTGCAACAACAATGCAATAAACAAGTCAACTCGTCCTCGTCCTGGTCCTCGTCATGGCATCCTGCTGCTGACACACAGCGAAAATGAGAAATTCTCGTAGCTGGTAACTCGTAAGTGTCAATATATCACAGAGAGAATGAGAGAGAGCCAGAGCAATAGCAAGAGCAAGAGAGAGCAAGTTACAGAGCGACTGCAGCGAGTCTTTAATTTACTTTTGCCACCAGATACGATAACAATAACCATAACCATATCTATATCCATATCCACATTCATATCCATACACGTTCCCATCACTCACTCTCTCTCTATCGCAAATGAAAAATGCCAAACGAATTGATATTGATGCAAATGAAAAATGTCAACTATTTGCGCGTGGCAGCGAAATAACCTTCGCTCCCAGTTCAAATATACGAATACTAGTTCGAATGCGAGTACTCGCACTCGTGTGTGAGTGTGAGATGAATGCTGCAGACTCAAAGTACGAGCAGAGTGTTACCATGTTTATTTATTCATTACAAGTAATACTCGCCATCCTGTGATCCTGCCTTCCCCTTGAACGCGAGCTGCCGTGTAATGTAATATGAGTACGAGTATTTTTTCACATTTTATATGCATGTCGTTTGGCAATGTGCATTTTTAAAAATATTTACAACACGTAGCTTTGTTGCGAGTGGAGCTTGTGGAAAGTGGAAATATGATTAAAACTAAAACCAGGTGGCATGACAGCAAGATCGACTGGCTGGACACCCATGTGTGTGTGCGTATACGTTATACGTATACGTAATTACCTAAAGAGCATAACTAATACCTTGTTTAGTTAATGAAAAGTTTCATACAACACATGCACACAACTTTATCTGACTTTTGAACTAAGCTGGGACTAAGCGCACTCTACAAAAGCAACAGCAATAACAACAAAAAATTTAAAGTTTGCAAGTTTGTAACATTGTTGAGAAATTGTACATTAGATTTATGGTTTTAAATGTGCTCTAAGGTAACTATGGAATGTAAATTTCAGCAATGTATCTCAAATGGAATTGAAATGCCAATGACATTTTACATTTAAACAAATTTCTATGTCTCGAAGCGAAATGCAATGCTGATTGATTTATGAAAGAAATGTTGAAATGTAAAATCAATTTATACTCTTATCCCTTATTTAATATCACATCTCTGGTCCACTCAATAGTTGCATGTGTGTTTATCGAAATACAGTCTCAATTAATAGGAATCTCAGTTGCAATCCTCAGCTCGTCAAAGAGCAGATAGTTTACAATTTGTGTATTTGTGAATGATATACGAGTATATATATGTGTGTGTATCATTCGCACACATACGCAGCTGTCGATTGACCAAAGTGAATACATGAGGCTTGAGAAATTTAAGCAGTAAACATTTCAACAGCCATTCATACTCGTATCAGTTGAACCAAGCAGAGCCTCGAAACCTCGAAACCGAAACCGTAAACCCGTAAATTAAGAGGCGAATGCGCCAATTAATCATACGCACTGTGTGCCCAAGCGTGGCAAGGCCACAGTCCAACAACCATAAAGTTGGCTGCCCCTCTGTGATAGCAAAAACATTTCATAAATACGCATCAAAATGTTGTGCAAAGAACACATTCTGCCATGTTATTTTTCTTTTGTGAATCGTTGTTTTCGTTGTGGCTGTTTTTGATTTCTGTATGGCTATGAATTGATATTCTCTGAGCTTTGTTCTTCTCGCATTTAATAAAAACATTCTGCATTTTACACTGGTAAATGCGCTCATCAATTATGCAACTATTTAAGGATCAAATTGAAAATGCAATATTAAAATTGCATAAGTTTCTGCCAACTGTCCTCTTGATTGTTGTTTTAATTGCATACCGCGGCCAACAGGTGGCGCAATACTGCTACCAGAATGTTGGTAGCACAATGTGGTTTAGTCCATTTTATAACAATAATTGGATTGTCCGTTGAACAGAAGGTCGTCGTAAACAGGCTACAGAGACTGTATCTCTGTCTATTCCAATTACTCTCGGGTATTGGGGGCAGAAGAGTTTGGTCGTCACAGAAACTCATGAATTTTAAAACTCTTGTCAACGGTTGGGCGACTGTCGAGGCATTGGCCTCTGTGCTGTGTGACTAGACAGAGCCTCAGTTGCACATTAATATGCTGCCAAGCACACAATCACAATCACAATCATACATTACACACACTCGCACACACTCACGCACACACTCACGCACACACTGAGAGTCAGACTAACACTCGAACAGATTGACAACTGTGCTAATTTTCAACTCGAATGTAATTTGCGCTCAAATTACATTTCCAACTTGCCGCCCAGATTACATTTGACCATCATTCATCCTTCCGCATTTGGCGACAGCATGTTTGTCCAAATTGTATTACCAATGCTAATTTATTTGTCGTTTAACTGTTGCCAATTTAAACGCAGAGAGCGCCGAGAACCGAAATCTTGGCCCAGACTCTGGGAGGAGCCATTGAGATGCAGGGCATGTGCCTCACTCCCCTCGGGGCTAATTTAGACCATATGACAGATAAAATTGATGGCTTGCTTGATTGACGCTCACTTGATGGTCGATTTGGTCGATTTGGACGATTTGGAGATGGGATAGGTACGTCCTGTCCTGCATAAACACTACCAGGCAAACGTGGCAGACGGAAAATCGATTGGAAAAGCATAAAGCAATTCTCACTGTCCACATTCCTTTGGTTTTAACTAATGAAACTGCACTGATTGAAGATACACAGATATTTGCATATCGAATTATCTTTGCAATTAGATTAAGAATATTCAATTACTTTAAAGTGTTTTCATTAGAATCGGAAAATATCTCGATAGTTTTCATTTGCATCTAACAGCAAATGTTTGCTGCAAATGTAATCGAGCATAGTTCAATTACAGTTAAATTAATTAACAAAGCTAACAATGAATATTAAGTTTAATTAGTGCAGTGTGAATGGTAGATATAGAACAAAATTCAACGACATCTCTGTAGTTATTGGAAATGTACATTAGCTCAATTAAATTTGAGAGATCTAGAGTTTAATAAACTTTTATTAAGAGGAGCTTCAGTTCCATCGGACCGTAATCCCTTTTGACTAAATATTACAGCATTCGCAGTATACGGAAGTCCTAATCAGCTTACGAATGCAAAGGGAAGCATATCATATCAGTATCATAAGCTAAAAATGGCAGATACAGCACACAGATACTTACATGTAACATGCATAAAAATATTACGTATACGCAGCGTATTTTTTATGTATATGCGATTCGAGCGATTTTAGCCAAGTTCATTTCTATGCAGCGACCAACGCGTTCGCTGCTGTCGTTGACAAACTGCAAGCGGACGTTGGTCGGAGTTCCGCATCGTTGCCATATATCCTGGCTGGCTGGCTGGCTGACTGGCTGTCGTTGGCAAAGGTATCCTGGCCAAGGGTGTGCCAACAAATGAACATGGGCGCGTATGATAGAGCGCTCGAATGGAAATGACGACACTTGAAATTGTTTCGCATGTTCCGTGCTTCGAGTGCCACTGACTCTGACCCTATCTGTGCAGCTATCTCTTTGCCTCTGCCTCTGCCATGTGCCTTGTGGCATGTGCCCAGTACAGGACGCATTCGTCAAAATGCTGGGACATTCATCACGTCATTCACGTCAACGTCACCATCACCATCACCAACACCATCACCAACACCATCACCATCACTATGAGCATCAGCATCATCCATCCCTTTGGTGTCAAAGTCCGCATCAACGTTTAGAATGCGCTTACTTTAAGTACTCAACTTTTTTGAAGTGAATGTGAATGTGAATACTGAATAGGAGTACTAGTATGTATTTTATTGCGAGACAATTTCCACTTTTTGCTTGCTCTGAAATAAGATTAATTAGCCGAAGCTGAAGCTTTAAGTATAACCTTGGTTGCTAACTCAACATGATAACGATCATAATGATAATGATGTTAATGTTGCTTCATGGCAAACGCAAAGCAAACACCTGAGATTTCCGTTTCCGCTGGGACGAAATGTATTTGTTGATGTTGCCGTTATGCTTCTGTCTTGCGCGCTTTTGTTGTTTCATTTTCTCTGGCTCTCTCTACATCGTTATTCTCTATTCTGTGCCGTGTACTCGTATTTTGTGCTACGTTTCCTGTTGCCTGGCCAATATCCGCTAACCGTTTACCTTTTCCCGCTGTTGTCCCTGCTTCCCTTGTTGACTGCTTGAACTGCTCTTTAACCTTCCAGCTGCCTCTGTTGGCTGCTTGCCCTAATTTATTTATGTTTTGTCGAATTACACGATATAAATGAATCAATGGTTCCAAATGGCAATTGCCAAAATCATGTGCAGTTGTCCTGCCAAGGACACACACACACACACACACACACAAACACACATCTGATTGCGGATGCCATTTTCAATTCTTTGCCGCAGCTGCTGCTGACTTATTATGAAAAATTGCGGATTGATTAAAATACCAGGCAACCGGGCGTGGCAGGTAACCGCAGTACACACACACATTCGCACAACAGCACGTACTGATTGCAATTGCAGTTGGCATTTAATCAACAGCAGAAACAGAAACAGAAACAGAGGCAGAAGCTGAGAATCACAGCATTGGCACAAATTGCCAAATTCTAGAACACATAAATCAATTAGTTGAAACTGTCAAGTTACATTGTAAACGTAAACATAAACACTAACACTAACACACATACATATATAGACGACAACAGTGACTAACATATCTTGATCAATCTGTTTGGGATTCTGGAATGGGAACCGCGTGGAACTCCGCCAAGTTGCCAAGTTGTGGGCAGAGGGAAAACCGAAATAGACAGTAAATATATGTGGCAAGTTTCTCGCTATGCGACCACACACAGCTGTGCCCCACAGCACGACAGTGCCACAAATATGTATAAATACAATAAACTCGAGTTTAACTCGCAAAATGTTCAGTGTACATATATATTGGCAATGACAGGCTCTGTTGTTGTTGGCCCTATTTCCTCTATTCTATTTGTGGCTCTTACTCACGTTGTGCTACGTCATTTAATGAGGCATCCGCATTGTTATTCACATTCACTCTCAATATGGGACTTGCCGCCTTATTAATGATGGCTTCCGTGCGTTTGCCTCCCCATCCTGAACACTCGCACGTACTTTAAAAGTTCTCCTTCTGACAAATGTCAGCTGAAGGGACAAATTTAAAAGTCATGTTCATGTATTTAAATACTTTCAATATCCATTATATCATGCATGAGATACAAATATAAAAAAAAACCTCTTTACGAGGTAAAAGTCTAGTGACGAAAACAATTTCTGATATCCAATTTTGTGTCGAATAAAATTAAGTTTTACATATAAATTATTTTAAAAAAATTGTTGACCCTCGGCACATTGCGCTAAATCCTTCATACCTCATAAATATTACTTTTTTTTTAGTGCCGAGTGACAAAAGGCCTAAGAGCCCTTTAAAATACCTTTTTTCAACGACATATAGATCACATCTGTAGCTTCTATCGTTTGGATGCTGTGGGGGTTTAAATTTTAGCGGCTTTTAGCGATTTCCCGCTAAACTAGCGATTTCTCGAAAAAGTCGTAGAACAAATGTTTCTAGGTTTTTGATCGGGAACAAGTCCTTATTCACCGATTTAAGATATTTCAACGCTTTGATACAAACAAACAAACAAAAATTTCAAAAATAATTATTTTTTGAACCAGTAATCGGATTTCGATGATCGGGGTGTTTACGGCGCGTATTTTTGATTAGAATAGAAAAAAGTAAAAAACGATGTCAAAAAGCTCCAACTGCCCCACTTACACCTGTTTATCTCACGAACCAAGTGAGTTTCCAAAAGTCTTAGTATGCACATTTGTAAGTTAAATTGATACCTTTCGATCGGTATATAACTCGACCTGATCGGACAGTCATAGCAAATTTTCCATTCTTCCTGTATATATTGCTAGTCGCCTTTCGCACCCTTCGTGCTGCTTTCGTCACTAGCGCGGACTGCCGTCCTCAGTGATAAATCTAGCTCCAAGCCATGTCGAAATAATTATCTTATCAAACAAAATTTTCATTTATTTATTATATGAAAGTCACTAAAGAAATCACTAAATTAATTAACTTAGTCTTTAAAATGAAATTAAATAATAAAAGTTGAAGTTACCCATTAAATTAACAAATATGATATTTTAATTATGAATGTTGATCATAAATAAAGTAAAATATATAATAGTAATACTCAAGAACAGTTGTATACTAATTACAGGGTAACTTTTAGTCTAAGACTAAAATCATTCAACTAGCCTAAATCTATAAATACTTTTACGAGACAGCCAAACTAAAGTGCCTCTGCATATTAATATGCTATTAAGTCTAATTGAAAGTGGTATTAAACAACAATTTGGCATAATCCATTTGGATTTCGGCCATGCTACATCAACAACTAGGAAAACTTAGCAGAAATGTGCAAACAGCCAGAAGATGAAGACAATAATACAAACAATTATAGACACACACACACACACACAGTCATAAATAAGAATACAGTCAATACAGTCAGGCAGAAAGGGGGAGGGAAAAGAGGCAGAGCCTCCAGCTGATAAAGCAGCTGTCAAGTTGTTGTTGTTGTTGTTGTTGCTTCTTGGATGTTGGCACAATATGTATCTGGTCAAATGAAAGTTTATGCTATGGCTTTCATTACCCATTTGTTGTTGTCTGACCAGTGACCAGGCGATAAGTGAAATAAAATGAGCTTCGGCTCTAGTCCAGGTCCAGGTCCAGGTCCCGGGGGCAGGACTTACGCCCCGTTATTCCTCACGAGTCCGGCTAAGCAGCTTGTGGTCCTGTAAATTCATTTAGCAAACTGACTAAGAATGCTTGCGCTCATTTTGCTTGCCAAAGTTTTTGAGATTTACTCGTTGTTCAAGTCCTGGCTCTACACCAACTTGGCCAGCTCGACAATTCATCAAAAATGCACCCTGGCAGTTTCCTGTGCACTTCACTTTCACTGCCCAGTCGGGCTTACGAATGCTTTTGTGCGAATGCTACAAAAATGTTGGAAAACTTTTGCGGAAAATGACAGCGCGAGCAGAGCACAACAAAACACAACACAACAAAATGTGTGTGTAAATTGTTGTCAAACTGTAGCCAAAACATTTCAAGACGTTGAATTCTGTTGTAAAACTTTTGCACAGTTATTTAATTGAATTTACTACCCGAAGGCGTTATAGTACTCCCACTCTTACTCTCTCACTCTCTCTCTGTCTCTCTCTATTTCTATTTCACAATTTGTATTTATTTTGTATTTGCTACGCTTAGATTTGTCCTTGCCACGCCCCGCTCCCATATTCGCCATGTAGCAGAAAATGATGTGGCCACAGCTTTTGAACTGCACTTTGGGCTGTGCTCGAAAGTTTCCATGAGTGTTTATTAAAGAGCTAAGCGTACTTAATAAGCTTGTGGACGGGGCGTGGCCCTGAGCCATAGAGACGGAACTGTGGTGCAGTAGTGGTGCTGTGGTGCTGTGGTGCAGTGCTGCAGCGGTGCAGTCGAGCGTACAAAAATGTTTGCCATTCACAAAACAATTCAAATTAAATGGTAACTCACAAATGCCTCAGACGTTGGCTTTAGCCTCAGTCAAAGTCACAGCTTTAGCCCTGGTTTTGCCTCTGGCAGGGCAGCAACAAGACTGCAGGAATGTGTTCAGACCCTGTACTTTAGAAGTACGGAGGTTCTATTAAGATTGCAGGACAGGTATTTACGGAAACAATGAATATTAAGAGCAAAAACATTTGATTTTACTGAACAAATTGGAACAGAGTCCCGATTATCAATTATATTTTCGGAAAAGGAATTGAAAAATCGGGTTTGAATCAAGTATTTTGTACTCAATTTAAGAGATTCAGAGATTACTGATTCTTTGACACCGTTTGGAATTGATTTTATTCCGGAATCCTGAATTTATTTCTCTGTGTACAGGGTCTTTCACAGTCGGTAGATTTTCGTACAATTTTTAAAATAACATTACATAACTACAGGCACAGCTTCTAAAGAAATTTCTGAGAGTCTGTCTAAATGTGAGTGTGTGTGTGTGTGTGTGTGTGTATGTTTGTGCGTGTGTGTAAGCATTTTAATTGCACAAACATAAGCACAACAAATTGAGTATGCCAGAATTGTAATCGCCGAGAACTTTTGACGAGGAATGCCAGCAGAGACGGCAAAGCATTTCCTATCATAATTCTAGGCATTTAATCGGATTTCAGCGAGAGTGCAAATCACATAGAACCGTCAAGAGTCCTTTGCCGAGTCCTTTGCCAGGCTCGCATTCGTTAATATGCGTGAGACTCGACGAAAACTGCGATGGATTTAATAATATTAAATGACGACGGCTGCCGCAACCTTCACTTACCACTTACCATAATGGCGGTTGTGGCGTGGTGCGGTGTGGTGTGGTTTTGGGCACCCCGTTAAGCTCAATTAATTGCTTACACTTCACACGGCTCCAACAGTCAGTCAGAAATCCGTCAACAGTTTAATGTTAAACAGTCAACAGTCAGTCGAGGTCTGACTTTTTGTGCGTTTAATGCCACTTTCACTGTGAAACTTTTTCAGATTTAGACTCAGATTCAGTTTGAGAAAACCATCATGCCCCGAATATTGTATTCCAACCCAAAGGGGATGAACTTAATTACGCACGTATGACTGTTTAAATGTGGTTTGTTGCTGGATTCGAAATGTTAGTTTTATGTTAATTAACCATTGTTTATGCCAATTAAGATGTCTGCCTCCCGAGCATCTGTTCAACTCTGCCAACTGTGCCATGTGTGTGTATGTGTGTGTGTGTCCTTATGTGGCATGAGATTTGCCTCAAGTACTATGCAGAACTAGAGCAAATAGACTGTCAGCAAATTCTAGTACCGTGCCAAAGCACTTAAAGAGCCTGACAACATTGTTTCTGCATACACACAAAATACATAATGACATACCCACTTGCAATCTTGCTAAAACTGGCAAATTTTAATGGAAATCTCAACAATAAAACAACTTTGAAGTCTTTACTAAAAATAAACTAGTTTTAATAGAGGAATTGCGAGAAATATTAGCAAAAATTGTTATCACATCTCAATAAGCTTCTACCTTTTAGTGAGAAATTCACCAAGCAATGGAAAACAATACAAACAAGTATAATGCTATAATAATAGTTCATAAAATGTTGCCATATTTTAGAGGCTCACTGGAATAGTACTTGTATGCAATCATAATGTAGATCAATTGTTTTCTCTTAACGTTTTCTTTTAATTCTTTTTACTGAGAAATTATTTGTCTTTGAAATCCGTAACAATACTGATAAACTA
This sequence comes from Drosophila suboccidentalis, assembly GCA_037043435.1. Classification (NCBI taxonomy): domain Eukaryota; kingdom Metazoa; phylum Arthropoda; class Insecta; order Diptera; family Drosophilidae; genus Drosophila; species Drosophila suboccidentalis. Next base: position 309,885 of record JBAMBK010002779.1, read on the forward strand.
TAATGCAACTCAAGTTTTCACATTAATTATGTATAACAAGTTAAATCTTACTTCATAACTATAAGTTCTTGTTTATCTGTTGTTTATTCAACGCAAGAGGAACACATACATATATAATAAAAACACACTGACGTGCAGGCAAATCTCTTTTACATACACGTAATTGCATTGCGTAGCGAGTGATTTTATTATTCTGCATGAACAAATATATCTAATAGGATGAAGATTAATTTCACAATTCCTTACCAATTTACTGATATCGACTACACTTCTTTCGATTAAGTAACATATAGCTCAACCTAACATTAGCATAACATAAATATTAACATTAAATCGATGTTATTTGGTATATCAGTCGGTACAATAGATCTATTTCAATTAAAAAGTGTTATCTCTCAACTAAAGTAAATAAAAATTACCGTTTTTATTCAATGCCGCAACGTTATCTCTTTCCAATGTGAAAGAGTGAAAGCATTAATGAATATAACAAAAACTTTATCCTTATTTTAGATTTGTACAATATATGTTCGCGTTGTTTTTAATTAGTTTTTTCTATTTCAAAGTTTAGATTAGATTAGATACAAGACTAAATTAAATGAAACAATCTGGTCATATCAATAGATTGTTAGCCTTTTTATAACAAAATAATGATATCTTTTCAAGTCTATTTAAGGGAATTGTTGTGCAAATCATAGTTTAACATATACATAGAATCGTGTTCTGTGCCAGCCTTTGTGTGCTCGATGGCTCAAGCATATCACAAATAAATCCGATTTGTGTGTCTCGTGTCTCGTGTCTCAGTAATTCGTCCACATGCTGGGAATTACACCTAATTCGTATCAGATTTGATATGCTGAGAAATTTGACAAGTGCGTCTGCTGTTGAATCTGAATCTGAATGTGAAACAGAAACAGAAACTGAAACTGAAATAGATGCAGAAGCAGAAGCACAAACAGAAACAGAATTCTCAAAGACAAAGCCCGTGGTAGCACGGCAATGGTAATATCTCGCCAGGATCTGCGCCTTCAACTCTCTACCTTTCTCTTTGTCTTCCTCTCTCTCGCTCTCTCCATCTTACTCGCTGTACCATTTTGCATCTCTTACTGCTGCCAGTGGCAGACGCTGTCATATACACATGCGATTCCCTATTGTATTCTGTATTGTCATGTATGTATGTGTGTGTGTCTGTGTGTAAGTGTATGTATTCAAGTGTATGAAAATATATGTATATAATACGCTCTCATATGCTCATACATATATACGGCCGCCACATTTCATTTCACTTAAGCTCTTTTAAACATATTTAAAGTACGTGATGTTAAATGTCTTCTGAGCATTTCGCCTTACACACATACATACATACATACGCACACATAGACGCCGCTTAGGGTTTGTGTGTGTGTGTGTGCGAAAAGGGCAAGAAGGAGAAGGAGAAGGCGGGTTTCATTCTTTACCTTTTGCATAAGCAAATTTTAATATGTTTAACTCGTTTTGGGGGCGGACTCGTGCAAGTTTCAAGTCGCAGAGCGTTAATTTTTGAACAGCTCCCCTTTCCTGCTTTTCCTGCCTCCCTTTGCCCTTTTGTAGAGCCGCCTCTTGTGTGTGGCCTAGGCACATAAATGTCAACTGGCGCACTCATCCATCAATGAGCTTTGAAAAATTAACACTGTGAGTGACAGTTGCAAAGGACCTCACTGCGGTACAACGGGAAAGGCGGGAAAGGCGGGAAAAGCGGCAACTGGATGTGGACTCCGACTGTGGCCTGTCGCTTTAAATTATGCAAAACGTTACAATTCCCCAGCTCAAAGGTATGTCGAAATGATGAATTGTGTTGCCAAAGAGTTAGTGGCATTCAACGGTCGTAATGGGGGGCGTAGTCCTGGACAAACAGTGTGATGATTTCAGCAGCAAATAAATTTAATTCGATTAACTTACCAATCGCTACGTGACCAAGTGCTGAGCAGGGAATTGTCGATTTTATAGCCAGAAACAAAATGCACATTAAGCTAAACTAAACTAAAGATACATTTCAAACTGAAACTAAACGCAAAACGGCAATAAAAATCAACCATAATTTTCTAAAGTTTTTTACAAAATAGACAATATTAATAATCAGGGCTGTTCCGCATTTCGAACGTTTTCAAAAAGTAAATACGAAACGAAAACTAACGTTTTACTATTTGCTGTTCGAACTCGGTTTCGAAAACGATTCGAAAATTGATTTTATGTATTTCAGGTTGAATATAGCAGATAGCAGGTAAATTACACTAAGACTTCGTTGTTCGAATTTTGTTATTGAATTGAAGCAACTGTTGATGCTTTGGATTGCAAGAGTTGGTATCAATAACAAAAATTAAAGTGGAATTCAGAACATCTCGGTTTTTTAAAGATGCTTTTAAAAAAGTTCTTTTAAAATACACCTCAACTGCTTAAACTTGAAGTAGTAATGTTAATCGATTCGAAAAATGTCCAACATTATTATAATTTTCAGTTTATAATTCAAGGTAAATGCTTTAAATGGCATTTATTTTCAAATCCGACGACTCTAAAGCACACGTTTTGAAACGAAATCGACTCGTTTTCGGAGTTCAGAACACTTTCCTATATGCTTTTCAATATTCTTATTGTGTGATTAACAAAGTATCTGCAACTCGTTGTAGTCGTAGTTGTAAGTACGTTCAATTTGTCGACTTGACTCAATTTGCAGCATTGAATCGAAAACTTGCAATTTGCAATTTCATTTGAGTTTTATTTTATGGATTTTTCTATATTTTCTTAGTTGTTCTGTGTGATTTGCTTTTTTTTCGAACATTTGGCATTCACTTTGAGTTTGATTCTTGGAAAAGCATACATACGAATACAACAGATCCTACAGCAGCTTGCACAACCACCCGCACCACCTGCACCACCCGCACCACACTCCCCCCCGTCCAGCTTGCTAATACTTTTTTACGTATTTCTCTTGTCTACTTCTAGTTGTGCTTTTGTATTTGCCCATTTTAATGAGTGTAGCAAACAACAACAACAACAACAACAACTACTACTATAGTAACATAAAAAACAACAACAATATACCCTAGATACATTTTTTACATCAACAACTACAACAACAATCATCTTTACACAATGTGACAATAAAAACAAAAATCAAAAGAGCAAAAAAAAAGACAAACGGAATTTAGTTGCACCACATTCTTAGACAAAAGTGAACAACAATCACAACAACAACAACAACATCCACAATCAACAGTGATTAAGCCAAACGCACAACAACAACAAGAACAACAACAGCAAATGTGAAAGGATAAAAGAAATAAAACAACAACATCAAGCACACACGATTAACATCTTCTTAGTTGCCTTTAATGCTGAATGTCCTGCACATTTACCGTCTTGGTGTTTAGCGCGTGTCTGTGTGTGCGTCTCTGTGTGTGTGTGTGCGTCCAGTGTCCAAGTGTCCTTTGTCCCCTTGTCCCTCAACGCACACTTTTTTCTTTCTTTCCTTCTCTCTCTCTTTCTCTCTCTCGCTCTCTCTGTGTCTTTCTCTCTCTCTGTTTCTCACTCTCCAGCCCTGTTGGGTGTCTAGCACTAAGCACTAGAGCACCCACTGCCAAAACAGCAACAGCACCACTAGCAACCACCGCCGCCAAGTAACGAGTCAACAATCAAGAACATCAACAACAACAACAACAAGATCTAGAGCAAGAACCACCGAATCCGTTACCGTTACCGTTACCGTTACAGTTACCACCCGCGCCCGACCAGGTCAGTGTCTGTGTGATTACCCCACTCCTGCTCGCCACACCACCCACATACCAGCACCACAATTGCACATTACTACCATAGATACCCACGGCAGTATTACTACCGCATGGAGCGCGGCACCAGCGGTGGTCAGCAGCATCAGTCGCAGTCGCACCACCATCAGTCCCAGCAGCAACAACAGCAGCACCACCACCAGCAGCAACAGCATCAGTCATCGAGGCACCAGCATGTGGTGTCGGTGCACAGCTACGATCCGTATATGACAGCCGGCGATGCGGATGAGGAGCATACCTCGGGCACATCCTCCTTTGACAATCCCGCCACCAAAAAGAAACCACCCAAGCTGAAGCCCATCCACCGTTCCCTCTCCATGGCCATTGACAATTATGCACCGATAGCGACCGATCTAGATCTCGATCTTGAAGATGGCTTTATTGTGCATGAGCAGCCGCTGATCCACCGCTCGGCGTCGCCGCTGCCCGTGCGCTCGTCTGCACCGCCGCAGACCCTAGCACTCCCAGCCCACAACATCTTCCCCAACATACGCATGTGCCTGGTGGCGGGAGCGGTTCCTTGTCGCCGGCACTTTCCTCACGCCAGCAGCACCACCACCACCAACAACAACAACAGCACCACCAACAACAACAACAACAACACCACCAACAACAACAACACCAGCTGCATATGCACACATTTCAGCAACTGGCCGCACAGGCAGCTGCTGCACGCCACCACCAGTTGCCACATCCGCACGCGCATCCGCATCCGCATTCGCACCGCCAGCACCCGCACTCGAGCTCCACCAGCTCACCCACCTCGCACGCGGTCAGCCCGATCTTGGGTCAGCAGCAACAGCAACAACAACAGCAGCAGCAGCACAGACAACAACAACATCAGCCAGATATTTATCTGGTCAGCAGCAGCAGCCTGGGCGACAATGTGGGCGGATTGGGCGTGGGCGTGGGCATGGGCATGGGCCTGGCACGCTCGCCGCTGGGCGGCAGCGGCAGCACATCACCGATACAGTTCATCGATGTCGATGATATGCTGCCACGTGCCACACTTCACCCGCAACCGCAACCACAAGCGCATCCGCATCCGCATCCGCTGAAAAAGAATCTGTTCCGGCGCTCAGACACAATTGACGTTCATCCGTCTACCAATTTTCAGATGAAGAAAACGCATTCCTTCCACGCACAACAGGATCCCGCCGCCATGGAGCAGATACAGCTAGCAGTTGCCGCCGGCTCGGCCAGCTCCAGTCGACGCACCAGCTCGGTGCGCGCCAACTTCCTGATGCCCGGCCCAGCAGCCGGCAAGGAGATCTCCCGTTCCCCATCGCCGAGTCGACGTGGCTGTCGCTCGCACCGCTCCTTCAATGACCCTGGACGACGGCCCAGCAGCAAACCGGACTCGGTGGTGGAGTCCCAGATACGGCATCCATCGCTGAACGATGATCTCATGGAACCGCTCGATGGTCGCTCGCTCTTTCCACAGTCCAATCTCTCCCTGGAGAACGAACTGTTTGTGGAGTCGCGATCGCGCAGCAACAGTCACACCAAGATGGAGGAGCTGGGCATGGCCGAGCTGGCGGCCACCGCTGTGGCCGTGCAGCGCATGCGCAAGAGCTCCGGATCTTTCGAGGAGACGGCGCCTGTTCTCGCCGCCGGTCACAGCGCCACACATCCGCCCGCCGCCTCCGCCTCGAACAGCATCAAACAGAAACGTGAACCGCATCCGCATTCGCGACAACAGAGCACCCACAGCCTCGAGCTGGACGGACGACCATCGACCAGCGCCACCGCCTCCCATACGCTTCAGCTTCACAGCGCCGCGGCGGCTGCCAGTGCCGCCTATCACTTCAAGCGTGGCGCCCAGCACGGGCGCTCGCTGTACCTGTCGCCCAGCAATCTGGAGGAGCTGGCCGTGCATCGGCCAGGAGTGCTGGCGGCAGCAGCTGCCTTTCAGGGCACCAATGCCAGCGCCAGTGTGAAACAGGCGAAGGCGATGCACAGTGCCAGCGTGCGGTTGCGCAACTATCGGGAAACGCTGAGTGCCACCAAGAAGTCGAAGAGCTTCATTGGCGACGGCAGCGGAGGGACGACGGCAGGCGATGACTTTGAGCTTAGTTCACCCCACCGACGCAACAGTCGTCCACTGTCGACGGCGGTGCCCAGTGCGGGCGCGGCTGTTGTCAATGTGGATGAGATCAAGCGCAGTCCACGTCCAATCTCGGCTGTGGCGGCGGCCTTCATTGAGGAGAAGCGTCCCTCCTTCGAGCGGAAGCCCTCGCTCACCTACGACCAGGAGCTGACCGATGCGGCCTTTGCCGCCCAGGTGCTGCGGCCATTCCATCACAAATTGGCCGCCGGACGCAAGGCATCGATTAGCGGTGGCTCCCACAAGCTGAAGAAGAAGTCGCTCAGCGACGAGACCGACGAGGATGAGGAGGCGGATCGCAAGCGCAAACGCATCGTCTGCATTGTGCTCGCCACTGTCCTGCTGTGCCTTGTGTGCGCCAGCGTTTTCGTGGTCATTGTCACGCTCACCTCCGGCACGAGCCAGTCCGGCAAAAAGGCGCACTCGTTCAGCAGGGACACGCCAGTCCATTACACGGGAATGCGACCATCATGAACTCCAACAACTCCAAGAACAACAACTGCAACAATCGAGCATTGCCTTTACCACGTTGCTGAACTCATTTCGGGGATTTTGTCGTTGACAATTTGGGTAACACTTCCGTTTCCGCTTCGCTTACGTGCAATTCACGTTTTACGTTTGCGTCACTTCTGCTCCTCCTGTGTCCTTGTGTAATTGTGAGACGCTTCAATTGTCCTCGTCAGTGCCACAAAGCGGACTCCAATTCGACAGCAGCCTCCATTGAGCAGCATTCAGCAACCAGTCCAGTCAGCCAGCTTCAAGTTGGCTAATTGAGGAGCAGCTGCAAGGACCACCACAACAATCACAACAACAATTGGCAACAGTTCACTTTCAATGCAATTGAAATAAAAACAAATCACACTTAGACCCGCCTGTAAGTTGGAAATGCTTTCAACTATTTACAATTTATGGTTTATTGTAATCATCATTTATAAAAAAAGCGTATGAAAACCATTTGCGAATTAACCACGGTTGCCAAAATGGGCGTTTTTGCGCCAAAACTGGCTCTTTTTTAGTGAATTTGGCTCATTTTTTTTTTATTTTTTTTTATTTTTAAGTGTTTGAAAATTACACGTTAACTTAACAGCGTGTGCTTATGTTAACATTTCTGTTGTACAACATAGTTTTTTTCTATTCAGTTGCGTTTAACTGCTGTTAACTTGACAGAGGCTGTTTATGTTATTATTTCCCGCAATAACATGACTGTGTTAAGTGTTGAGCAGAGACCTGAAACGGGTAAGAAGTGCACGCTCATACTCGAAAATTTATTCGTACCCGTTGTGATTTGTTCGTCTTTGCTTGCGATCTATTTGGATAGAGATACTCGTTGAGTCAAACGGATCGCAAAACGAGTAGCGGATCGAGTATTGATTCGATCATGATGCGAGTAACTCGTTTTTAAATGTGCGGGACGGAGCGGGCAATCCAAAATAGATAGAGTGACACGAAATTAATGTTATGAACGAATGTTATTTTAGTACTTAAATATTTATATAAAATTAATTATTTAAAATTATAATTATATATTTTATTTAATTAATTAAAATAGGAACAAAAGTTGCAGTCGTGTCACACTATTTATTTTGGATTTAATTAAAATGTGCTTTGTACAAAAAGACAACTCAAAGACAGACCGCTTTCGATTCATACAAGCGTCCGCGACTCAAAACGATCCGGAACGATCAAAACGATCCAAAACGATCAAAACGAGTATCAGAGCGGGTAGCCCAGCGATCGACAGCGCACATGCTTACATTGCAATGTATGAAATTCGGGGGTGGGTTTCGCTGTGACGTCGCACACACGACTCGCGCCGAGGCATTTTTGACCCTTTTTATGGCCGTCATAAAACTCGGGCTGACGGCGAGCCGCGACCTTTTGTACACTGAGTAAAACAAGTAGTAGGTTTAAAGACCTTATTATTAAAAAAAATTGGTTTTTTATAATGTAATTATTTTGCGACCCAATAATTTGTTTCAGTGTAGACCTTTTATATTTTTTGTTCGCACATTTGGGTCGATCGACACATTGCCCGCTCCGTCCCGCACATTTAAAAACGAGTTACTCGCATCATGATCCGAATCAATACTCGATCCGCTACTCGTTTTGCGATCCGTTTGACTCAACGAGTATCAACGAGTATCAAGTCGTGTAGGCTACTCGATCGTAAGCATGGCGACTAGTGACTCGATTTGATTTGATTTTTGACAACGGCGACCAATTCAACACAAATCTACCCGTTGCAGCTCTCTGGTGTTGAGTAAATTCAAATACACACACACACACACACACTCAAGAAAGCACCTATAAGTAGGCAATGCATAACACAGCTTATGATTTATCATGTATTTTGTTTTATTTATTAACATGGCGTAGAATGGAAACCAAATTTTACTATAAAATATTTTCACATTAAATAACTCTTATAAAATTCTTGCAAATATTCTCTATGAAAAATAATAACAATTTTTTAATGGATTCTCATACAACAAAAATTTGCGTTAAAGTCAATAACAAAATTCCAGCCTTTCAATTCATGGCATGATTTTAAAATGAAGCAAACTTTTTAGCTTTTCATTCATCGTGCGGTGTTCAAATATTTGAATTTGTTTGCCATATGTGCATATATAAAATAATGTTTTTGATTGTTAACTGGCGGTAAATTGATTGTAAGTTTTAAAAATGAATAGGTAAATTGTTGAGATAAAATGTAAAATGTTTACTTTTTATTACCTAATAGACTTTTGCAATGCCTTGGCTGTTAAATTTGATTACGCATTCCAATAACTAAAATTATGGCAGGATTCCATAAGAAACTGAGCCAACTGCAATTGGTTTCCATTTGCTGTCTTATGATTAAGATATTACATGCATTCGCATCGACGAATAAGGTCAGCTTAGCATTGTCCATTGGTCCATCGGTCTATTGTCATTTCACACAGACGAGCAGACGGACAGACAGCCGGTTGGCCATATGCCCCATATAACCATAAAGCCATACAAATACGTTAACACATGTATATGTGTTTGTGTAAGTGTATGGGTATGTGATACTGGTTCCCCAATGAGCCGCTGCCAGATGCTGACTTTCGAAAATTGAGCTGGCAAAAGCTCAGCAAATCTCGAGCATTACATAACTGACTAAATGACTAAGCGACTGCCTGACTAACTGACTTGCGAACCAGCAAAAACAACAACAAAAACAGCAAAACACACACACATACTCATGCCCAAACACACACGCATGCGTTGGCCATAAAAAATGATACTTACCTCGACTTTAATGACTGTGGCTGTGACTGCAACAGCAACAACAGAAACAGCAGAAACAACAATAACAACAGCATCAGCCCAAAAGCCAAGCCAAACCAAACTAATCAGCACTGTGTGTGTGTGTGTGTGTGTGTGTGTGTACATGTTGTTTAGCTAAGCACAGACAATGACAATGGGCTCTGCCGGCGTGGGCTGACTTTCTAACTGACTGACTGACTGAGTGACTGACTGACTGACTGACTGTCTGCCTGACTGAGTGACCGACACAGGGCTGCGTCTGCAAGGACCTTTAGTTATCATGCTCACTTTTTATACTTTCACTTAATAGTTGTGTTTGCTTCTCTGTCTGTGTGTGAGTTTGAGTGTAAGTGCTTGTGTCTGTGTCTGTGTGTGAGTGTGTGTGCTTGCGCGTACGTGTGTGCATCATTACGGGTATGCCACGGCTGTGGCATCCTTTTTATGTGTGCGCCCACAGACATGCACGGTTATTTACACACACGCACACACACACACTCGTAATTTTACGTTTACGACACGAAACTAGGTTACTTTTTCATGAGTGCAGCAAAAGTAACAACAACAACACAACAGAGGCAAAGACAGCAGATGCGAACAACAATTGTTTACTGTTTGTAGCGTGGCTCGTGCTGGTGACATTGCCCGCTCAGTTGGCTTCACGTCCTTGCCAGAGTCCTGTGAACGCCACTCGGCGAGGCAAATGCCCACGCGACTGCCCCTAATGCCAGCCACGCCCACAAATCGCGTCAAAATAGCAAATTGACAGCCACAAAAGCCCAAGTATAATATGGCTATGATAGGACTGTCAAGAGATGGCCAACAAATTGATTGTTTACATTTTTATTTCTATATTAAGTTCTCCAGCGGAAATTGATCCTTTGACCATTTAAGAAGTATTGAGTTTTCAATATTAACTCAAAATGAAATTAACTACATTACATTGCAGATAAGTTTTCAATCAATATTAGTTGATTACTCGCCTGGAAATCTCACACAATTAACATTTAAATAACGCATTGTTCAATGAAACATAAACCAAATAAACGGACTTTTCAATTTAATTACGGAAAATGTCAGACGTTATATCAGAATCAGCAAACACAAAAGGTTCAACTTATCGTTGGCTGAAAAAAAAAACGAAAAAAACAAAAAGAAAAACGGAAAACTCAAACAGCATAATTAATTGAAATTACTACGGAAAATGATGAACAGCAGCTCCATAGAAAATACAATTATTAATGATATGCAGATACCCTGTAGACAACAAAATTGAAGTGTCGAAATTAATTATTTTATGATCGTAAAATATTTAGAATAGAATAATTATGTGATATTGTAATTTTATAGAAAGTTCAGTACTTTAGGTATATGATACTTATGTTTGCTTATACAATTAAAGGGTATTCCAATTACTGTATTACTATTAAAATGATTAATCAAGCGATTCTGTTAAATTCGCATTACTTACGTAAATGATTTTTGATTGCAGCGCAAGTTATTTCATATTGAGGTACAATAATATAATGAGTATTGCGAAAATGGGAATTTCATATCGAAAAGTGATAGCCGCAAGTTTTTCAAAATTCTCTTTGCTATTATTATTTGAATTTTGTTTCATTTCGTTAAGTCGGTATTTTATTTCGCATTCAAGTGCTTTAATTTTGTGCAAAAATAGTGATTTTACAACTTACATTTCCCATAAGCCTGTTCATAAATGGAATATAAAAGTGCCCAATATTCTATTTTTGCAACTGAAAGGGGAAACCTCATAACTGCATCAATACTTTCCATTGAAGTGGGGAAAAGAACACAACAGCAACAGCAACAACAACAACAACAGTTACGAAAACTGCCCTCAATCCTCCACTCAGAGGCAGGAAACTAATTAGTAATATAGTTACATGGTCGTCGGTCTTCATCCGTCATGGCAGCACACCAGTCACCAGTCCGAAGGGAGGGACCCAGGGGGGTGTGGCGTCAAGGGGGATGCACTGGCTGTTGCTTTCAACACCACATTTATAATTAAACAACATAAAAGACACAAAGAAGCAACACAAACACACGCGCCAGGCACTTGCACCCACACAAACGCATACACCTGGGCATACACACACACACACAGTAATATACTAACTCACCCATACACACACACACACACACCAGAAAACAAAGAGAGACAAAGTGAGGCTGAAAGTTACACGGCGGCATTTATGAGCGCCCTTAATGGCTGTTAACAATTTAACTTGTTTACCAGTGGGAAAGTTCTATGTTAATTGGTCTCAAATAGCCTAACACACACGCGTACATTCTGACACACACACACACACACGTGTACACGCACATAGGAAAGACAGGAATGTAGGGGGGGGGAGGACTCATTGTACTTCGTACTCAGTGACTGCTATTCAGCACACCACTTGCCACGTGAATAATGACAGGCAGGCAAGCCACAACGTCACCTGTTCCCTGTATTTTCACATCCACCCTCTCTCTCTCTCTCTCTCTTTCCCTCTCCCTCTCTCTTCCCCGCTCCCTGCCGACATTAACACGTTACGCCTACGCCTCAAAGCCCTTGCATAAACGCGGTCCTGCACCAGAAGCAGGACAACGATTACGACCACAGACCACGTGCTCCGGTCCGGCTCATGTTTGAGTTCAGTTTGTTGGCGACAATGTGCGCGCTGCCTCGCGTTGCCCCTCGTCGCCCCACAGTCCACCCCGCCGATGCCGACGCCGCTGCCTCTTCATTTCACTGTTGCATTTCAAGCAACAGCGAGAAGTTTAAAGCCCTTTCGTATATACGAGTACATGTTTTAATTTGTTGTTTTAATACCCCGTGTTCACCTGCAGCTTGAAGCATATTATTTATACATTCCACTATGGTAAATTTGGTGTGAACTACGCCTTCACTTCCCCCTCCCCATTCGACTGTGAGAAAACTGTGTAAAATATTTATATAAAATCTAAAGCTAGAGACTTGAAATCTGGCAGAAAGTTTAGTTAGGCTAATCGAAAATGTAATCTTATTTTTTTTTTGTTTTTTAATTGCACTTTGTATTCACCCCTTCCCCATCTGACTCCGTTAAAAATCCGATTTTGTAGCATAAATGCGCACTTGCAACATGTGATTTTCCACGAAAAGGGGCGAAAACGAGCAAAAATTATTAATAACATCTGATTTTAGATGGTTTTTTTAATAACCTTTAAGCAAAACTCTTGTAATACCTTGTGCTATACTAAAGTAAAGTTTTACAGAACAGGATTACATTTGTTAGTTTTTAGCTAAAAATACACATGAACAACACATTGAACAATTGCTCTAAAAAACGCAATAAAACACACAACTCTCTATCAGTTGACTTTGAGCGAGCCCCAAATATAAAGGATAGTCCCTAAAAATCTAAGACAAATTATTTTTGGTTTCTGGAGTATTTAGATAAGGAAATCAAAAATTTTGTAAGATCCTGAACAAAAATAATATGAATTTATGCCAAAATATCGGACTTTATTACCGTAGTGCATTCTGTCGAACTTTTGAAAAATTAAGGCTCAGTATGAAAGATATATTTCAAACATAAAGTGTTTCTTATTTATTTTTATTTTTACAATACTTACGTAATTGAGAGTTCCTAAATTATTAAAATTTTTGTATCGATAATATTAATTTTAACAACAACAATTTGAATCTATTGAAAATTCTGAAACTTAGTCTCGTTTTTTAAATAAAAATTTCTAAATAAATCTATATATATTCTTTGTCCTGACTGACTCACTGACTGACTGACTGACTGAGAATCAACGTGTAGCCCAAACGGTAAAAGATAGAAAGCTGAAATTTGCACACAACATAGATGAGATAATTATTTATATTTTTCTATCCATAATATAAATTGTTGTAACTAAAACATTAATTTTATCCAATAATAATTCTAAAATTCAGTCCCGTTTTTAGCATATTTGCCTTATATTAACTAAGCGATATTTTTAATTTTTAAATTTAAATTTATACATTTTTCTGCCAAATAACTTTTAGTTTAGTAAATATTAAGAATCATTATTATCTTTCAGCTCGTTAGATTTGAAACTCCCGTTTTTGTTGGTACAGGGTATACGCAGCGTCAAGTATCAAAACAGACAAATTTGTTGCTCAATAAAAGGGTAACTAATTTCGCAATTAAATAAAAATGTTCGTAAATTTCTTGAATACTTGGCCTTTTTTATGTGTGTTTATGAAAGTGTGTGTGTGTGTGAGAGAGTGTGTATGTGTCTGCGTTTGTGTGAGCTGCAATTTAGGGCAAGTATTTTTAATTAAATTTTTACAGTTCGCATTTTGTGCAACATACTGAGAATATGCAGATAATGCAGGCCAGGGTTATATGATACACGATATGTGCTATACATATGAGTACTCCTCGCTTGCAGCATCCAGAACCCACACAAAGCAGCCATTCAACACGGCACAGTTGCTGTTGTTGCAATATCGTGTTAAGTTTTTGTCAGGCTACCCCAAAACAAAAAACAAAAGTAGACAAACAAGGGCAAAAAAAAGAGAAGTAAAACAGAAACAGAAACAGAAGCAGAAAAGGCAAATTCACAATCAGACCTCAGACCAGACAATGAACCCAACTTTCGGGCGATGCAACAACTATGCAGCCGTACAACAGTGCAACTGTGTGCACGTGTGATTGATTGGCAAACAAATTTTGACACTTTACACAGTCCATGCTCCAAGCCCCATGCCCCATTCTCCATGCCCCATGCCAACTTCCAACGTGTCAATTTGTTTGCCGTTAATTAAAACTGTTGTAAAATGCACAAAAGCGGCGAGCAAACATTGCCAATCGTCCGCCCTTGTCCAATGTCCACCTGTCCCAACATTGGGCGTATTCTCCGTACAAATATCTGTGTCGTCGCGTTATCGAAACCGGAAACCGGAAACAGAGCTAAAAAAAAGAAAATGAAAACAAAGCAAGTCGAACGCGATTGATGTTGAACTGTGCTTAAAGTAAATAGTCTGGATTGATGAAAGTTATATTCAAGAATTCATCAACAGGCATTTACTTCAACTGCAGTTTAAACGATAAGCAACAAGAAGGATAACAATAATGACCGTGCAGTGCAACAACATATTGTATAAAAACATAATAACTTGTTCCATTAGAGCTACTTAATATTTAATAATATGTACCTTTAACAACTATTTTGTTAACTTGCTAATAAACGTATTATCAATCTATGTATCTGTTTAATAGTACGCCAGGAGAACGAACGCAGCATTCGAGAGAACTTGGAACGGACATTGATGATGAAGAACCTCACGGAGCTGAACCTGCAACGCCAGCAGCAAATACTGAACCAGGCCCAGCAACAGCACTAGCAGGACAAGGACAAGGACATACAGTGGGAGCAGGAAAGGAGCACAGGAAGAGGATACGAAGATGTGGCAGGAACAGTCCTTCTTACGGCTCATCGACTCGGGTGCTTTTTCTTAACCGGAAATCTGCTGAGATCCCTATACTACATACATATATAAAGCCCCCACAAAAGTTATGCGCACAAAAATCCACTTTGTTAACTACAATTCAAATGAAGAACAGGCAGCCAGGCAGGCACTCTGAAGTGCCCAGAGCTGTGGGCGTGGCCCTGACAGATTTACGATTTACGTGGAAACTAAATACTTAAGAACAACATAATAGAAATAGAGAAATTAATTAAATATATATATGTATAAATTTGTTTGATATGAGCACTAAACGAGTGCTTAGCAGATTGTTTGTCAAGTTATAAATCAAAGCAAACAAATCAAAAGTGATCCCGTTTAGGCCTCAGTTGCGGGCAATATGTTATTTATATGGTAAAGTTGGTTTGATGCATTGTGAATGTATTTATTGTCTCGTATGCTAAATGTAATTAACGTGTTACGATCTGTTTCTAGATCCAGATCTATCTATACGTATGTAGCTGTCGTTGTCGTTGTCATTGCGCGCACTTGCAACATTTTTGTACAGTATTCAAATGAGTACTCATTATCAATTCAATACACTCACTTCCCGCTCACTGCAAGATTAAATGAATATCACAGTTGTTAAATAAAGGTTTCGCAATTTTAGTCAGTTTGTTCATCGGTTTCACTTCATTTTTTCCTTTATTCGCGTGTTAAATTTCTCATAGTATTTTCTGAAAATTTTCCCCTTCATTTCCTTAGTTCCCCACCCCACATAACTGGTGCGTGGCGCGTTTGGCAAAAACAAAAAAAACATAGTTGGTCAATAGTTATGTATATCTGAAACAAAGTTGTTAACTGAAAGTATTTATAAGTAAAACGTTAAAAGGAGAAAAAGTTTTTGCAACTGTAAGTATAAGGTAACTAGGAAAAAAGAAGAATAAACAACAAAATGCAAACTAAAACAATTTTCAGATCCGATAATATAAAAAAGAAAATTAACGCATTCAATAAAAATTATTCTCACTTTGTTGTAGCATTCGGTATTGTGCCAACGTTATAGAGGGAGATAGACAGAGATCTAATAAAAACGAGAGAAGGGGAATGAATAATTGTTGTATAGCTAAATAGATAATAATCTAGACTCTAGACATTAACATAAACATAAACATTAGCAAATACTTAAGTGCAAAACGAGCTTGTTGTCGAATTAAATTTAATTAATTTAAAACTATATTTAAAATTAGCTACAATTAAGTTACAATTACAGATTCGTGCAATTGTATATTGTTCAAGTATGTATAAAAATTGCGATTGTGAGGAATACGATCTATATTAACTGGACTTTAGTACATATGTATATGTATGTTTGTATGTTTGTTAGGTGTTCTTGAAATTGAAATTTGTATTTGTATTGCATTGATTTCAAGCAGAGAAACTGTTTGCTATATTTGAGTGTATGAGTATATGAATGTTTGTGAGAGTGTGTGTGTGTGTGTGTATGTGTGTGCTTACTCTGTTGTAATTTCATGAAATTAGCTTGAAGCAATATTTCTATCGGTTTCAGCCGCAAAAGCCGCATCTAAAGCTAAAGCTAAATCTAAATTCAGGCCCAGTACGCAGTCTTCAATTGTTGTTCCCTTGTTTTACGCCCAGCTTTTGGTTACACACTGTTGCTGCTTCAGAATACGATTATATAGACGAAGGTTGATCAAAATAGAAAATTCTAAATGGTAATTGGTAATTGGAAAATAGTAAATGGTATAACTAAGCAAAACAGCCCGAATTTTGTGTAAGATTGTGCCTAATCGAAAGTGAGAATTATAACAAGCATATTTAAAATATAAATAAATAATAATTATACTAATATTATACTAATTTGAATCAACTTTGCGAATTCAGATGGCAGATAAACTTGCAGAGTTGCGAATTAAATTAGTTCTAACCTAAACATACAGCCTAAATCGATGTCAATAACGTTAACTGCTAGAAACAATTATGAAACATACACTAATTTTTTGGAATACAAAGTTCATAGATGAGAAAACATGAAATAAAATTAAAATATAAATATAAAAAAGAGATAAGTAAATGGAAAGCTTTAAATTAAAACAATTTTGAATATCAAAAAAAAACAAAAAACACTATCTAAATAAGTAAATAGAGTTAAATGCGATACGAGTACATCAAAAGGAGATTATGAATAACACACTTCAGACACACAAACACACACACATACACATACACACACACACACATACAAAAAGTACTGAGTAGTGCAATTCACATTTGTAAAACTTCTGATTTTGGGCAAATGCATTGCGAAATGAATTTAATTTTCGACAGGACACGAGCTAATCCCTATAAATAAGCAAAGGCCACAGAAAGATAGAAACAGACACACACTCACACATACACATAGACATAGACATACACTGACATAAAAAGTATAGAAAGCTCCAGGCGCAGGACAAGAAAATTAAAGTGGAATTTCGCAATATTAAAGTACTTTGTAATTGCATTTAACTTAAGATAAAAAGGAATAGCAACTTATAATAAATGAAAGCGAAATAATATTAGTTGCATAATGAAACCAAACTTAATAAAAACAAAAGTAGCTAAGTGTATAAAATCTAAGCTGAATTATTATACAATCCGAAAATGAGAGATTCGATAAACAATATTTTTATTTGTAAGCATTAATTAATATTAATGAATTCACAGAATCCGAATCAAGCTCGAAACAGAACTGTTGTTTCCAACTCCAAACAGCTATTGAGCACTTTTTAGCCTTGGCAAGTGAGACTCTGGTGCCCAATCTCCAGTTTAAGCAATTATTTACAAAGTACACACGAATTGCAGCAAAATGTAAATAGAAAAACCTTAACAGTAATTATAGTAATTATAATTATATTAAACAAAAATGAAAGAAGCTTAGGTAAATTCAAGTTTACAATTTGCAGTATACAAATGTATACATTACAAATATATGTATATACATACAAATGTATATTCTGATTAAAAAGAAAGTTAGAAAACAAATCTAAGATCGAGAAGTGAAAAGAAAAAAGATAACTTTAAAGTTAAATGTGTGCAAGAATTCAAAATTAACTGTTAATTGTTGCTAAAAACGAAATCAAAATGATAATGAAAATCAAATCAAATCAAACATTTGAACGCATTAAGCGTTTTATTCATCAAATAAAAATGTTGAATTAAACTAACAAAAAGTCAACAAAAAATGTAATAAAAAGAAATGCAAATCGAATTGTGTCATCTGTGTAGTATATCAGTATTTGTAACTGAAAGGTATTGAAATGCGAAACATGAAAATAAACAAACTTAAACAAAAATGAAACCAATTAAAATAAACTGAATTTTTAAATGGAAATCAAACATGCGTATGTGTTGTTGAGTTTGATTTTTTGATTGATTTTTTCTTTTGAAAGGATTCCGATTTTCACCATTTACAGAAATTGTTATTTGACACCAAAACCAACAGTAACAGTTTCATGAAGTAATTCATGAGCTAACAAGTCACAAATTCTGTCCTTGACTTGTTGCTCGAGAAGAGCTTGTTGTTGCTTCTCGTCTGAGGTGGCCGCATCTCCCTCCTTTCATCCCACGCAGCTTGCCAATTTTTTGGTATATATGTAAGTATATTTGTTAATTTATAAGCTGGAATTGTGCAAAATTTAACATTGATTTTTGTTATATTTATGTCTATTTTCTAATTAATTTTTGAAACTTCACCATCCGATTGGTGACAAGCACCAAAAAGCATTAAAACGATCTCCTTTATTTTATCTAATTTATAATTGATTTGATTTTAATTATTTTTTTATATATTGCTTTAAATTACGCGCGTGACATGGCGTTGCCATTCTGTTAATTGTTGATGGTTTAAAGTTAGCAGCTGTTACTCCTCTTATAACTGATGTTACTCCTCGCATAATAGCAGATACTCCACACGATGACAGTTGCCTTAACAGTTGATAATTCATATTCTGCTAAAATTATGTTAAAGCGAATAACAAATGGTTTTCAGTTAAGGACCCTGTTACTTTCAGAATATCCTTTTTTTCTTCCTTTATTTTTTATAATTTATAAAGGAAACGTAAGCCATGTCGAGCTAAAAAAAATAACACTAGTAATAACAATGCTAGATTTTATAATTTATATTCAAACGAACGAAATGAACGAGCAAAACAAAGTTGGGCCAGAGCTGCCACACAGTTGCAACTTTTTGTGTGCTTTGTTTTCAAATTTTGTTAAAATTGTTTTATAAATTTTAATAATTAAATAAAGTACAATTTAAACAACCAAAGGCAATATACATTTTTTAAAGTAATGAAGTTCATATTTAAATTGGTACGGGGCCTTCACTCTTTACGTGGTGAAGAAATTACGTAAGAAATTCTAAAACATATTAAAAAAAAAAATTTTTTGAAATTGATCAAAAGTATATTGGGTTTTAGATATGATGTGTATTATCATAATTGTTTATTCCCATTGTTGTGTTAATTCTAAGATGATTTAATTTCGTGTGTCTATGTTGGTTGTTGTATGTAGACTGAATTCGGACTGAAGCGGTTCCGGAGATCGCTCACGGAACCAGCATCTGATTTATGCGATGCGTCGTTGCCAGATCGGGCTGTTGCCGCTGTAGTGGTACGCCACAAGTATAACAAAATTCCTGTGGCTGCGACCGTTACTAAGTTTGCCACCTTGGCTTTTTTTTTTTGCCAAACTTGGGCCAAAGCTGCCATCCTGTTTGTCTCTTCATTTATTAGAGGTGTGTGTCTCCATCGGATGTTTCGATGTTTGGATTTTTAGAAAACGATTTTTAACTAGCTATGTCATATGTAAAAAAGATTGTTATTAAACATTTTGCTCATAATATTTTGAAATTCTTATCACCCAATATTTTAGAGGGTCGTAATTATCAGGACTGTTTATTTTTGTTGTATATAAAAACATTCGATAGTGGCCTACCAAACACCGATGGCTCCGATGTTTTGAAAGCATCGATGTCGATGTTTCACTCTATGTTTCTCCACCAGTGCTGCCAACTCTTTCGGGCAATAAAATGCTAAAGTAACCTTCCAAACCTGCTAGAAACGGCTAGATCAAATTCAAAAATAGCCAGAAAAAAGGCATTTTAGTTTTGATGAAAATTTTTAAATATATATTGTTAATTAAAAACTGATAGACAATTATCGAGCTCAATGAAATCGATATTCTCCTCAGCAGTGTACGTGTCGTTTGTACCAATCATTTTTAAGTACTTTTGAGGCACTTCGAAGTTGTTGCAACATTTATTCGACCTTCGCAATCCATAACTGTGAATATAAATTAATTTATGTTTAATAAGAAGTTAAAGTTTTTAATATTGTGTTAAAATTATTAATTACCGTATGTGTAAAATCGAATTAAGTGTGTCAATGTTCATTGAGTTCCTCAGGTTCGATTTTACAATGTTCATCTGACTAAACACTCGTTCGACTTCGGCGTTTGACCACGGAAGCCAGGTGCCACGCGGTTTCTGTCTGTATTTAATTTTCGGCATTTTATTAATCACTTTTTGTTTCGTCTTTCTTTAGCCGCCAAATGAACGCTTGGCGAAATTCTTGTTAGTGATGGGAAAATATACAAAAAGATGGCAAGGCTGCATCGGTTTCAGGCATTGCAAGTTGCAACAGCTATCGATTAATGTGATGCCACGTTTCACGTTTAAGGAGTGCTGCCAGAATTTCAAATAATGCTATAAGAGGCTAGTTTGATTTTCAAAAAGGCCAAATTTCCCGCCAGCAGCTAGATTACAATTTTTCCTGCATTTGACAGTTAAAAAATGCCAGATCTAGCCGGTAAAAGGCTAAGTTGGCAGCACTGTTCTCCACCTGTTGTAGACTCGTGTGTGTTCGTGTGTGTTAGTTCGTTCGTGTTGCGCAGAAAATGGGGAAACGAACACAATTAATAAGCTGTTAACGGCAGTAAATAAACTGCAGCTCGGTACAAAAACAAAAGCATCTGAAACGTAAAATACAAACAATCTAAATAAACAATAGTGAAACGACAACGCAGCACCTGCAGCCGCCACATTAAGAAAAACAGAAGTAGAAAGAAACCAGCAAAACAACGAGCAAGTCAGTCGCGCACTGCTCAATAAAAATTTATTTTTATGTTTAGTCGCCTTCAGTACTCCGCCCGCGACGTGTGCGTCCACCGTGTATGTCAACGTATGTATTTGTGCGTCTGTCTGTGTGAGTGTTGTGTATAAAAAAATATTTAAACAAAATCTTCTGCGCAACAACAGTAGTGATCGGTGCAAGGGGCACGAGCACGAGGGGTCGAAGCAGTCAGAGACAATCAAAAGCTAAAGCAGACAAACAGATAATAAACAACAACAACGATACATATACATATAAGTTGTGCTCGGTGACGCGGCGCGAGGTGCTCGAGGTCAGTTCAGCACATTTCGCGCACGGCCGTTTCATCCGTCAGCCCTCGCACCTCCCCCCATGCCCCCATCGTCCATCCCCCTTTTAACGGGCCAGCCACCCGCAACCGCACGCGCGACGTCGATTCGATTCTCAAACGCGCTTAGATCTAAAAAGATACTCGTATAGAGAGAAACAAGCGTATACAGAAAAAACAATATCAACAGTAAACACCAACGAAATTAACGACAGACTCACGCGCGCAACTAGTTTATTGTTTAACTGATAACCCGTGAGTGCTGATAAATATCAAGTGAAGTTATTGCAATAACGCCAAGTGCGAATGCGCCCTCAATTTGTATGCCATCAACACTCATATTCACATTCCCATTTCCATAAGCCAACTGACGTCAGTCGGCTGGATCGTTGTCGTTATCGTTATCCGAAAATGGTGATACCGGGGCCCGATCCCACCAGCACCGTGGCTACCTCCGGGTTTAACCGGACACCGCTAACGGCGCTGAGTGCCGAAACTAAGAGCCAGCTGGCATGCATGCTAAGTCGGAAGAAGGTTCTGCACTCGGAGCAGGGCTATGAGCGCGACTGGCGGGGCATTGCAACCTTGGCGGGTTTGCGCCACTCCATCGATGATAATGTCAGCAAGCCAATGGACCTGGTGATCAGCAATTGGATCAAGCACAAGCCCAAGACGGCGGAGGTGGGTCATCTGGAAGAATTTCTGGGCATTATCGATCGCTGGGATGTGCTCGACGACATACAGGAGAATTTGAGTAGGTTTCACACATTCCACATCCCATTTGTTGACTTGACTCATGAGTGTGACATTTGAAATCGCAATCGCAGCCAAGGACACTGAACGCTACAATCAGAAGCAGCATCAGCAGGAGCAACTGGCACTGGCACTTGCCCGAAACAGTCCACCGCCAGATGTGGGCCTGAAATGCGTGGAGAAGAACAACAACAGCCTGGGACGACCCGTAAACATCCTGGGCATTGAGGACGAGAGGTGCCTGCAAAATGGACTACCTTTGCCAAAGTACAATGCCTGTGTGCTATACGCGGAGGCGGACATCGAACATGCCACGGACATCATGAAAAATCTAGAGTCTCCCCGATATAATCTCAAGGTAACTATTGGAAACATTGATCTCCATGCTTCTATTGTGTAATATGTTTTGTTTGTTTGTTTGTTTGTTTGTTTGTTTGTTTGCTTATGGTAAACAATAGTTGTTCTTGAAGCATCGGGATCTGGCACTGGGGGTGCCGTTCGAGCACGTCGAACTGACAGAGTTCATGAGCTCGCGCTGTAACCACTTGATAGTCGTCTTAACCCAGGAGTTTCTCAATAGTCGCGAGAACACATTTTTGGTCAACTTTACGCAGAAGCTGCAGATTCGTAAGTTAAATTTGAATGGCGTCGCACATGCATTTAATTTAAAATCAATTCTTTTAGAGAACAATTTGCGAAAGATTATACCGGTACTGTACTGCAACATGACAATACCTCAAACTCTGGCCATCTACACGCATCTGAACTTTTCACACCACTCCATTCTTTTCAACTTTTGGGACAGGCTTGCCGGTTCCCTGTACGATGTGGATGCTGCATACATATACAGCTCAAGCCCAAGCCAACAGCTGACTACGTGAGTATTTGAATTAATAATCTCCAAGGAGAGCATTTCTAAGTGGATCTTTGTGTGCTCACTGCCCACAGACCCACGGCACCGGAGGCCGTATCACTACCATCTCCAGGAACGCCCCGCATCACACTAAATGGAGAGGAATTGACGGACCAGCCCGATTGGAAATCAACGGAGCCGAAGTCAAAATCGAAATCGAAACCAGAGTTTTCACCAACCGCACCTTTGCCTTTACCTGAGCAGAAATTAAAGAAGAGGGGCATATTGGAGAATCTGCGTATTACCTCACCACGAAATGGCAGCTCGGGGAAATCGCTAAAGCATGCACAATCGTTCAGTGCCATAAATATGCCAGATCATGATAATACGCTCAACGCAAGCATGTCCAATCTGTCAACTTATTCGGAGAAGAAGAAAAGATTCACCAAGATTAGCTCCAAGCTGCTGAAGCCGTTCACGCGGAGCTCAACGAAACTGCAGACGCTGTGCTGAAAGCGGAAAGCTGAAAGTCCATTAAAGGGCAGGCAGCAGAAGCAGTACTTGTGGTATAATACAGATGGTAGCTACTCCACTTGCAGCTATTGTAAGTGTGGAGGATCGCGATCCAAAAGAATGTGAATTTCCTTATCTTGCGCCCAGTTCATTGTCGACATCGACATCGTATTCGTCGTCGTTGTCGCCGTTGGCGTTTTGTTTTGTTGGTCGTTAATGCACCATCACAAATCGCTATCGCAATCGCAATCGTCACCTTCACCTCACCCTCCATTTTTTTAGTGATTTCGTTTGTAATCTAGCCTAATCCTAATCAAGCCAGCTAACTTAATGTATTTAGACGCACTTGTTAAACTATGTAAGTCAACAACGAATAAAGACAATATATACACGCACATATAATACTTATATACACTGTATACACACACACATCACTTAATTAAGTGTAAAGACAATAATCAATATTATTAAACTAAAACCATATGTATACACAAAAGAGAACAGAAAACAATAACAGCAAAAAAAAATAAAAAACTCAAATCGTCAATTGTAAGGTTAAATGTGCAATGCTTTGCTAATCGAAGCACACAATTAGTTGTTAGTCACGCGTCTGATAAGTGACTTACTTAATTCAATTAACTTAACAAACGCCCAACATTCCCCTACGTCCGCTACCTTCCGCTATTCCTCTTCCGTCTTTCCCCCCCTACATGTTCATTTCACCCTAGTAATCGCCAGTCTATGCCAGACCAGAGATGATGAATAAGTAACTTGTGTGCGTTAGATACGAGTTTTGTGTGAGTTTGATGAATAATGTGCATGTACTATATATTATATGTATGTTTATATGTGTCCACATTTGTGTGCTACAGTTAAATGATAAAGTTCGAGCTTTCGTCACTTTGTAATTGCCATTGAATGTCTGAGCAACGATTTATTTTGTCACACTGTATTTCAATCTTATATCATCATATACATATTTGTTTTTGTAGATTTCGAGTTTTCTTTAAGTCACGCGCACATACAATATATATATATATAATAATAATATACATTTTTAAATACTATATGTGCATTAAAACTCACGTGCTCAAAGGCATACCTCGTACTTGTTTAATAGACTGTATGAATAAGCTACATATTTCCTATGTGTGCGACGGATCTGGCTGTAAACCCCTTTTAACTGCAGCTCAATAATTAAATATTTATATATCGTACATACACACATGTAAATGTAAATACATTCTCGTACCCTCTTATGTATGTGAATAACTTTATTTTGTTGAAAAGAAAATAAACAGTTGGTGCAATAATTAACTTAATCAGATCTCAATGTGAATTCCCTTGGTTTAATTTGGTTCACTTCCGTTCGTGTTCCTGGTACAATAATAAATTATTCAAGTTTATTTAAATTTTTTTTATTTATTTTTCATTTTATTGTTTAAATCGCTTCATAAATAACTGTTTTGTTTTGTTTTATTTTTGTTGTTCATGTTTCTTGTTGTAATCGAATTTTATTGTTTTTGTTATTTTGTTTTTACCCATGGTGAATGTTTACTTTAGTCCAATTTGTTTTTTGTTTTATGAAAGTTTATGTTTTATTCTTTCGTGTTTATTTGTGTTTGTTATGTATTTACTTTTTAGCATGTTTTAAATGTGTTATTCATGCATTAAGTGTGTGTTTCTTTTTCTCTTTGCTTTGTTATTTAATTATTTTCATTATTATTAATTTTATTATAATTATAGCTCCTTTTACTCTTTTGTTATGTTTATGTTTATGTTTTACATTTACGTTTTGAACAAATTTTGTTGTTTGTTCTCACAACTTGAGCTTGTCCTTCATTAAACTGTGTTTTTTCCTATCGTTTTTTTTTTTCTTGTTTTTTTAATTGAATTGTTGTTTTTTTTACTCCTGTTTTTCATTTTGTATGTGTATATGTATATTTTTATTTATTAATTAAGTTTTATTCGCATTTTTAACAAAATTAATAAAAACAATTCATTATTTGGTTTTCTTCACATTTTCATGTTTTTGTATTTTTTAATTTTATTTGGTTTTTTATTTATTTTGGTTTTGTATATATGTTAATTGATCAATTTATTCGTAATTTGTAATATTAAAACAATGTAACGTATAATCTTTGCTTTTGTGTGCCATGGTCACTTCCACATCCATTGAAGATATCAACTCGTATCTTCTCCTGTTTTTCAGATACATATCTCAACTTTTCTTAGCCATCGTTGGCATTGCAGTTTAACTAATGCAACTGATTTAGCTTTTGGGTCTTTGTCATTTTTCGTTTACCTTATAAATCTAACTGATTGCATTTATACAGAGTGTTCGTGTTAAAGTTTAGTCGGGTTCTCCTATATCTCTTGTATCAAAAGAAAGCCAAAAGGAACATAATCAGCTATATCAAACATAGATAATACAAAATGATGAGGGATACAGATACAACAGATGTTGAACAAAATATATAAAACGGCTCATGTTTGTCATGGTTTAAAGCGCAATTCTCTATAGTTAAGTGTTAACAATGATTATGATTATGGAAGTCAGTTGAAGAAGTCAGTATCAGTTATCAGTATCAGTATGGAAATTTTGAGTTTTCTTTTATGTTCTTTTATATACTGCGAGTTCTCTTATTATAATGTAATGCAATTTTCATTTTATCTGAGTATGTATAGGTATTTTTACTTGTTCATATATATATATTTATGTATATATATATATAATAGTGCCCTTTTTTTGTAGCACTCGACTTCTTCCCTTCTTCCAAGACTCTCTCTCTTCTGTCTTCTGCCTTATATCATATATCATTCTTGTTGCACGTTTTGTTTTGTTTTTATTCTTGACTTACTAATAAATTAAAACAACGCTAATGAATTCGTTTCTCGTTTTTTTTGTTTGTTTCCTTACTAATTGTGAGTTGTTGTTTTTTGTTATTATTTCGTTTCTGGTTTTTCATTCTCATCTTGAAGTTTTTGAATTTATTATCTTTCCATAAGTCAATTATCAATTTATCCGATTTTATACATGCTTTATTTGCGTTTCATCTTAATACTCTTGTTTTTTCATATTTGTGCCTTGGACAAACAGTTCCATTAAAAATCTTTTGGATAGAGCAGAAATCGGTTCTTCTTGTTTTTGATCTATTCTTGATTCATTGAGGAGGTCAGCACTTGGCCCGCCTGCAATCGGACGACGGGAGGAACAAGTAGCTGATAAGCCACATTGTATCAGCTGGTTGGTAACGGAAATGCTATAGCGATAGCTAATTCTATACTCGACTGATAGTGATATTGGATTTGGGACGCAGATACTATTAACGCTTATCTAGCTGCACTTGAAACAGAGTCACAACACATCACACGACCTGACGTTAATTTATTTTTCATTATTTTTTATACAATAACATTCTTTAGTGGTTTTGCTTTCATTGTATGTAATTGTTTGCTATATGTATGTTATGTTATCTTTGGATTTGTTCTTGCTAAGAACCTTCTGCTGTTGCGCTCCATATTTATACTCGACTCGATTTCTGTCTGATTTGACGTCGAACACTTAAAACAAAGAACAATGCTTAAGGAATGATGGATTAAGGAATCATGTTTAACCGATTTGATTTGAAATTTAATTATTGTTTAACAATAGCATAACAAATGCAAATTTGTTAAGATTTTGTTGGCAGTGTTTCATTTGCATGTATATGTAATTTGGCTTTTAGACATATCATTTCTTATTACACAATGGAATCCTCGCATCTCTGATATTTGGAAGGAACGTAATAGGGAGAGAGAGGGGACGGGGACAAGGACGAGGACAACACAATGTGTTAATTGCTATAAAATGTGATTTGATATTCACATTCGCTTTTTGGTTGGTTTCTACAATGTAA
Source organism: Drosophila suboccidentalis (assembly GCA_037043435.1). Taxonomy (NCBI): domain Eukaryota; kingdom Metazoa; phylum Arthropoda; class Insecta; order Diptera; family Drosophilidae; genus Drosophila; species Drosophila suboccidentalis. The sequence goes on from JBAMBK010002779.1 coordinate 337,039, forward strand.
GTATAACTACAGTAAATTACGTTATCGTCATCATTATCATCAAGCCAGACGATAATTATTACATTTGTTTTACATTATCATTTGCATTTGCATTTGCATTTGCGTTTTCATTAATGATTAATGCCAAATTGTGTTTGGCTGGTTGTGCGCGATTTACTTTAACGTTTTACAACACTACAAATAACGGCAGTTTTGAAATGCTGATCTCGAGGGGAATACAATAACAATTACTTCAATTACCTAAAATACATTACATTAAACAAATACAAGTTCAAACAACATACATGGAAGCCACGGAAAGCAACTGCAAGTAAATGGGATATACAATATTTATTACCAATGTGCTGATTAAGGAATCGCAACTGAGGAACTAGTATACTCATCAATTATTAATTATCATCGTAGTATTGGCACGACAGTTATTTGGCCACAAGTACATACACACATACTATATATTCGAGTAAAGGCCTGCCTTCTTGAATACGGACATACAAATATGGTAATAGATCTGATCATTTGATAAGTTCGGGACATGAGAAGAAAGGAGTTTCATATACATAAGTTGATAGGATTCCTGGGGGGTTACAACTAAATAAGGCATGCGCTAGGCTGTGTTTGGCACACAAACAAATAACAACATTAATAACAACATAAATACAAGTAAGTATTTGGTAGTATGAGCTTTCGGTTCGGTTCGGTTCGATACGCTTATCGCTTATCGCTGCGCTGCAACATCATCGGTTCCCGACAATGACAAATTCGCTAAATGCTACAATACTTTGTTTTACTTTCATTCTGATTTTGTAATCCATCCACTTGCAAGTGTTTGGTTTTTGCTTATGTATTGCGAAAGTTGTAATTCATTCACTTATTAATGCTTACTTCACTATTGTACAATGTGCGGTCGCCTTTTTGCTTATTTATAATTCATATTAATATTATGTGTGTGTATGTGAATTATGCTTGATCTGGGGCAGGTGCATCCAAGGCTGCGGTTCAGCTCTTGTCACACTTTCCACTCCACTCTTGCCACTGTTCTGTTCTGTTCTGTTTTGTTTTGTGTCTAAAATGCGCTAATTATTGATACCATCTTTTCTTCATCGTTTTCATCTGTTTTAAATTTTAATTTTAGCTATTTTGCTGTAGCTGTTGCTATAGCTGTGTATGTGTATGTTTTGCTTTAAATTCTATCCTCCTCATCCTCCTCCTCGACCTCTTCGCCGTTCTCTTCAAGCTCCTCCTTGTAGCCAGGATGCTCAGATATGGCATAATAGTTGCCATTGTAGATGACGCCCAGTTCACGTAGCGCATCGCCGCGTATTGTCGCCTTTATCGTCCAATTGTAACAGTCATCCGACTCGGACTCACGATCCAGGCGCTCAACGTCAAGTATCTTTGAGTTGAGTCGCTCCAGAATGATGCCGATGTCCTTGATGCTGAGGTGACGCTTTTGATCGACAGACAACTGATCGATGAGCAGCAAAAACTTCTCCGTCGTCGTCTTATCATCCTCCATCACTGTGTTCTCCGTCTCGCTTTCCGAGCTGTCGCGCTCCGGTGCAATGTCCAGAAAGCGTACATGTCCCTTGGCGCCCGATGAACGACGCTGCATACTGCCGCTGCCGCCCAGCATAGGATCCATAACCGATGACGACATCCCCAGCGTCGCCTGATGATGCGCCTGCAGCTGTTGGTGCTGGTGCTGGTGCTGATGCTGCGGACTGCTGCTGCCGTCCTGAATGGGCGAGGTGGCGACGCTCTTGTGCACGGCTATCTTGCGACCCTCCTCGTGCAGCGCACAGCAATGGAAATCGCACTCCGTGGTACTGGGACTGCCCGCCCGGCTGGGAGTGTGCGCGTGGTGGGCGCACTCGGGCGTATGCACATGCACTGCTCCCACGGCGCTATCGAAGGAGCCGCCCTGCTTGGACAGCCGACGATTGCCGCTGCCGGGTATCACAACACCCGGTGGCAGCACTACACCACCCGGATGGTAAATGCTTGTCGGTCCCTCGTCGCTGATGACCGTTATTTGTGGGCTGGCGTAACGTGGCTGTGAGGATTGCGAAGACACCGACTTGTTATCCAACGAACTTTGCGCAGAGAGGCCCTTCTTTGAGGGTGAATATTTGTCAGAGGACAGCAGTCCGTTGCTGCTGCCCAAACCGGCGCCCATGCATATGCCACCGCCGCCTCCTCCTCCGCCACCACCACCGCCTCCTCCGCCGCCCTGGCGCTGATCCCAGTGCAATACGACCGTGACACGCCCTTTATTATCCATAATCTTCCACGATGGTGTCTCATCGTGCAGTTCCAGTGCATGGATCGTCTCACAGACGATTTTCGGTATAGCTGATATGGCTGCAAGTAATTCGAGAGTGTTTGTATGTGTGGGTGTGTGTGTATTGTGAAAACAAAATGGTCTGATTCCAGATTCCACTTACCAGCCTTTATAACATCCACTCCGGTTGGATACCATCGCTCGCCCTGCCTCAACAGCAAGAGTACCGTATTGTTGGCCAGGGTGCGAAAGTATTCGCCATCCTCGATTTGGGTTCCATCACACTCCAGAACAACGCGAACTGGTTCTGAAGCAGGAACCCCTAACTTGTCCTTGCCCCGCACCAAAAGCTCCTCAAATGTACCAACTACGACGCCTTTACGCACATTCCGCCAACTATCCCAAATTTTCAGTGGTCGCTTGCCGCGAGACTCCTGTAAGGAGGAATAAAAGAAAAGTTAGTTATTGAAAGAATAATTTCAAAAAGGAAAAATAAATAAAATAAATGTCATATAATTTTATTTTTTAATTTAATTTTTTTCATCAATTGACCCTGACCTAGGACTAAGTCGACTGACTGCTGGCAATCAATGAAGGCAGAGCGAACAGATCATATGAACGCATAAGATTGATTTTTGGTGTGTGTGACACCTGTGTGTCTGTCTGTGTCTCTGTGTACGACAAGTGGGTGTGGCAGTCCCGGGAAATGTCACACACTTACATTACTAATTGAGGTTTGTACCCGCTAAAAGGGCGCAAAAGTCAAGGCCGCTGCTGCCAGCTCCAGGCAGCTGCAGCTGATGCTAGTGTATCTGGATAGGAATAGGTCTCACATACACACACACGCACACATACACACCGATTCACACACAATCAAAAAGTAGTAAAAGTAAAGGAAAAAATAAAAACAATTTACAATGCATTTTTAACAAACGAATTTTTGGTTGTGTATTAACAGCGACCACAGCTGTTGTTCAATAACAGTGTACTGTTAACTAACAGAGCTTTCACTCATTGCAAAATCAACAGCATCAGCAACAACAACATGAAGATGCCATGTTTAATGTATTGCAAGGACATGAGTGTGGCGCTCCAGTGACCCAGTAACGAGTGCAGCACACGAGCTGAATAACAAGAAAGAAGAAAAAAAGTAAACTCTTGCATGCATATACATATGTACATGCACATGTACAATATTATATATATAAATGTGTACATATATACATAGATACACAAGAACATATCCAAAAGTTGTAAAAACAAAAATGTAAAATAAAAAATGACAAATAATTAATTTTGACATTTCCACGAAAAAGTTTCTTTTGTTAAATTGATGTTGGAACTCGAGTTTGAATTGAAATTGCAGTTTGTAGAAAGTGTAATCAGTGTTACACCCCCAAACATACATGCATAGTGTCGGAGCGAGTGCGAGAGAGAGAGAGAGAGAGAGAGAGGCATGTATGTGTGTGTGCTGCAAGCGCGTATTGGGATAGGTCAAGTCTGCTGCCATATGGCCATCAGCTGCTGATGTGATGTTGCAGCAAAGGGGTGTGTATATTTTTGGGGCTGCAACTTATGCAAATGTATTGTGTCAGAACCAACAGTTAACAGCTAACAGTTGATGCTTCTTATTACTAATCACAATTATCAATGAATCTTTAACGATTTCAAGAGTTATCATTACCACAGCTGCCGCATTGCTGGCGGCCGTCGGTCCCGTGGTTATGGCAGCTCCAGCGCTTTGGTTAGCTGCCGCAGCGGCGGCTGCTGCTGCCGCCACTTGTCTGATGCTCAGGCAATTACAGAGCGGTTTTGTCACGCCCAGAGTGCACAGAGCATTGGACCACATGGTGGTGGTGTTGCAAGTGCTCGTTTCACCTTTGCCAGCCACTTTAATGCGATTCGTTTTACTTGGCCTTTCGTATTAAACTACACAACAACAACAACAAGAACGACAACAACACGGCACAAATATTTCATATAATTAGGATTTAACATATTACAACTATACATATAAATTTCTGTTTCTGTTTTCCGTTTGCTAGTATTGGCTTAAAAATCGTTATATCAAATGCACGCACTGCTTTTAAAATTCTGATTTTTGTTCGTATTATAAAACCTTATAAATGTTCAAAGCTTATGCCTAAGTTAAACGCGTTTTATTGTAGTACGATTATTTTTGTTAAATGCCATTTGAAAATTCGTCGCGTGAGGCTTTAAAAAATGTTAACAAATTGCTGCGCACAAAAAGAACAACACGATTTTTTTTTTTAATAATTATTATCTTCATTAAGTATTTTTCAATAGGAAATTTAAGGACTTTTATTATTGGCTTGAGGTCTTTTGGCAAGCTGACAGGTTTTTGGGATTAGGCCACAGCATCAGTGGCTGGGCAGGCGCCAGAGTTTCGAGAGTTGACCTTCGCACTTTCACTTTACTACTACGCGCCTTGCGCCACTTGCGTGTGCCTGAAACCGCCGAGTTTTCATTGGTGGGGGGAGGCTTGGGCTGTGCTGAAACTGCTGCAACTGGGGCTGGGGCTGGAACTGATGCTAATGCTGGGGCAGGTGCTGAGCCTGTCGTCTGACTGCGTTCGTTCGATTGAAGTTTGTGTGGCACAGTTTCCCTTTCTTTTATTTTTTTGTGACTTGTTTCCCTTTTAACATTTTTTTCATTTCTTCTTCATTTTTTGCATTCACATTTAACCCGAGCTTTCCGATTTTAATTGATATTTAATTTGTAGAAAAAGTTTTCGTTTCGATAGCTGCTGCTGCTGCTGCTTCGCTGCCAGTTGTCACACCCAGTTAAAATTTAATATTTCAACAATTTGCCAGCGGAATCACGTAGCTTGTGAAAGCGCTCGTAAATGAAAGTAGCATCCTTGCTGGCTGTGGCTGGCTGCCTGGCACACTGGCACACTCTGAGCCTGCCTGCCTGCTCCTGGCATGTCAACAGCGTCGTGTGTCCATATATATGTATGTATGAGTGCTTGCTCATCGCCTCTGTCCTCTCGCCATGTCGTTGTTACTGTTTTCTGCTACTGCAGCTGCTGTCACACTGCAAATGCAGTGGAAGCCAAAGCGAGAGGAGAGAGCAAACGCAACGAGAGCGAAAGTCGTGCGCATAATTGGAGAGCGAGAGTGAGAACGAGAGCACACGAGTAAAGCTCCCTCTCAGGTAATGAGCATTTTGTAGTAATTTATTTAATGTTAACATCTGAGCTGCTCTATGCAAAATTCACTGCACTTGCACATTGCAACTCTCATTCTTTAACTCTCACTCTCACTCTCTCTCTCTCTCTTGTCATCTTTCTCGTTCATGCATTTTTGGTTGTAACATCTGTGCTTTGGCCTACATTTTCACTGTGATATAATCAGGGCGCGCTAAAGCTAACAGCTAACTGCTAACGAACGCTCCACAAGTATTAGAGACTCCACAGCTTCTGACTCTGACCGCGCTACATAAATACAAGAAGCTCTGTCAATTAGGCACACAGAGAACGAAAGAGGGAGAGAGATGATAGGCTCAAAAGTTGTCCCCTTTTACAACCTGGTTTGGTTGACTCGCTTTCATTTTCATTTGGTGTGCAGTAGCTCAGTTAATCAAAGCTGCACTTTGGGTAAATATTTGCATCAAATCAATTCTGCAATTAATCGTTTATATTTGTCAATCTGCAATCAGTATGCGCAAAGGACTGTTTCAAATGAATTTTATAGCGCTGAAAAGTATGCAATGCATTTAATGTTTGGACATTTCAGCTTTGGGACAAAATTCTGTTACTAATTTACAAATTTTGGTATAAATAAAGATTTCAGAACGAATAAAAAAAAGTTTCGAGAGGTTCTTCTTTATTTAAGCGTTAAATAAATATTATAATATTCTAGAGTTTTAGTTTATGTGCGCATTCTCCTTTATTACAATTCTGTTGAATTTATAGTTTTATTTACATCAAATCGTTGGTGTTGGTTAGGGTTTCAACGACAGAACACAGAAGTTCTCTCGCGCTCTCTCAGCGCAGCATTGCCAGCTGTAAGAAATATACCAGTATGTGTTTAACATAGCGCGCAATTTAAATTTAAGCAATTGTTTTATTCTTTAGCTTTACAATTATCTTGACTCCCCAATTCAAAAGTAGTTCTATATTTTTTTATTATTGATCTCGAATTTTTGCAAATAAATGTGTATCTGTACATTTGTCAAAGCAGTACATTTAATGTTATTATTGGAGAAAACCTTAACTTCTAGACCTTCTGTCTTTTACATTCATCAAATTATCATTTTTCAGAATGTATTGTACAAAAAAGTACCAAGAGAAAATAGCGGAAACAAAATGAGATTAGGATAAAGTGCAGCTTGCTTTCTTAACCTGGCGCTGCAGGATTCTATAAAACTGGGTTCAAATATGTATTACTTTTGTTTGCATGGATAGACACGACTTTAAAACGTTACTGTTAATTTGGATACTGAGCAAAAAAAAAAAAACTACAATTACTAGCAGACCACACAAAAAATAATATTAATAATAAATAAATGTGAGCAACGGACGTCGCGACGTCAACAAAAGCTACATGTGCACATTTTGTAGGGTGTATTACCACAGTTATTTGGGTCAAAGCTATTCACTCACCCGCAAAGCAAAGTGAAACGAAATGAAGAAACTGCATAAAATATGGAGACACTAACGCACACTAATGCTGCAAAATGCTTAACGGGGCTTAGTCGTCAGTCAAGCCGTGGAAGCTCAGCGACTAAATTGAAAACAAATGAGTGTCAAATAAAGAGAGGCCGGGATTGGGATTCAACTTAAAATCAATGATAGGTTAAGCAGTGAAGTGCAGAGAGAAGAAACAACACACATTCATACATAAATATGTACGTACGTACATATATCATATTTTAATTCACAGGCTGTGCATTACCATGTGGGCCGGCACGCCCGCGCTTTTAGCTTACTCTGCAAGAAATCTCACTTACCTCTCTGGCCATTACGACATGTCTCAAAAGCAGGGCCCGCTTAGAGGGTCTGCCATTTGCGTTGGCTTCAACAACACGTTCTCCTCCTTGCCGTCGTTCTTCTTGTGGTCGTTGTTATCGTCGTTGTCGTCGTCGTCGCCGTCGCGTCTATCGTCCTTTGGCGGCGGCTAACAGGAACACCAACAACACCAACTGTGCACGGCTTACACTTTTCGCGCATACGAGTCTGTTTGTATATTTGTGAGTGTTTGTTTGTATGTAAGTATGTACAATGTTGGCGGCGAGAGGGCACTCGCTGTAGAGAATAGCGGCAGTGGGCGGTTGGATGTTGGAGTGTGCTTCAAAAATTCTCTACTACACGTTTATTTTCAATCTTTCCGCAACGCGCCGATGCTGTATGATGCTGCTTCTTCCTTTTGCCGTTCTTTTTTGGCACCGTGCTTTCTCTCTCTCACTCTTTTGCCTCTCTATGCCTTTTTTGTTGTACGTGTATGACATATATACATACGTACATATGTTGGTGCTCCGTGTGTATTGGTATTTGCCTTGCACAATTTGATTGTTAATTTAAACAAATCTTTATTTTATTATTTTGCTAAATACAACAGTATTGAAGACACCACTAATATATGCTATTTACTTTTATCTATGTACACACCTACACCCACAATACACACGAATATACATATGTATGTAGGTGCGGCTGCGATGTCGGCGACTCACTTTGTGAAGATTTGCTGTTGGCAGTGTGTACGTGTGTGTGTGTATGTGTGTGCGGAAGAGCATTAAAGTACCGTTATCGTTTTGGGAACCATTTCGGCATGTTCAATTTATTCACATGAAACACATTTTGTTACAATTTAAAATTATCACACGCGAAAACTTTTTTTATTAACAAAATAAGGGGCACATCGGCCGAAATCTTAAAGGCGCACACGCACACATATGTACATACAGGACACGCTTAATCTCTTGCTTTGCTTCTATTTTCTAGTATTGGTAGCACACACGCCTTTTATTTTCCACTTTCTACGTTTGCATCAATCCGAATTTCTTTTCTAACAGTTTTTCTAATATTTAAATTTATTATATATTAAAAATTACTTGCTCAAACGGCGAAGTTAATGCAGTTAATTACAAAACAAACACATTTTAACAGTCAAAAGCACAGAGCAAACACGCAAATCAATGCTTCCAGAGGCTCAGTGCTAAAAACGGCAATTTGTTACGTTACCGAACACTGCTTTAAATAAATTAAACAGCTTACTTAACAGAGCCGTTACTAAGTTAACAGAATTACATTTTGAAAAGAAAATTTGAAATTTTCAAAAATCAATTAAAAATTAGATAAAAACAATTTCAAAAAAACAAAAAAATCCAAAATTTTGTAAATTAATTGAGTTCAATCTAAAATTGGTTTGGTGCGATTTACTCTTCGCGTTGCAAAGTTAGTAAAAAATCAAAAAATAAGAAAATTTTAAATTCGAGAAAAATCCAACAAAAATTCTGGTACAATTTTCAAAATTTTAGCTTCAAAATTGAAAAAGTTAATTTTTATGTCGCGAAAAACTTAGCACTTTTGAAAGTGAGAAAAGTGGGGCCCAGAGGTTGCCACCTTTTTTTTGTAGTCTTAGCCAGGGCTGCCACCTTTTTAAAGTCAGGGTTGCCAGATGATTTTTTCTTACCGTTAAAAAAAAGACGCACGACAAGCAAATTAATCTATATATATAAAATTCTTTGTCCTGACTGACTCACTGACTGACTCACTGACTGACTGACTGAGAATCAACGTGTAGCCCAAACGGTAAAAGATAGAAAGCTGAAATTTGCACACAACATAGATGAGATAATTTCATCGTGCAATAAGACGGCGTTTTGCGAAATTCGACCTGTAAGTGGGTCAAAATCAAGGTCAAAGGTCACAGAATTGCTTAGTATGAAAAACTTTTTTGTTTCTTAAGATATCTCAACCAAACACACAGATTATATGTTTGGTACTGTCTCTAACATTCTGGCTAAATTTGGTTAAGGTCGGGTTACTATATCATATAGCTACCATAGGAACAATCGGATGAAAAAAACCTTTAGTATGAAAAACTTTTTTGTTTCTTAAGATATCTCAACCAAACTCACAGATTATATGTTTGGTACTGTCTCTTACATTCTGACCAAATTTTGTCAAAGTCGGGTTACTATATCATATAGCTGTCATAGGAACAATCGGATGCAAAATAACCTTTAGTATGAACAACTTTTTTGTTTCTTAAGATATCTCAACCAAACTCATAGATTGTATGTTTGGGGCTGTCTCTAACATTCTGGCAAAATTTTGTCAAAGTCGGGTTACTATATCATATAGCTGTCATAGGAACAATCGGATGCAAAATAACCTTTAGTATGAACAACTTTTTTGTTTCTTAAGATATATCAACCAAACTCTCAGATTATTTGTTTGGTACTGTCTCTTACATTCTGACTAAATTTGGTCAAAGTCGGGTGACTATATCATATAGCTGCCATAGGAACAATCGGATGAAAATAACCTTTAGTAAGAAAAACTTTTTTGTTTCTTAAAGATATCTCAACCAAACTCATAGATTATATGTTTGGTACTGTCTCTTACATTCTGACTAAATTTGGTCAAAGTCGGGTTACTATATCATATAGCTGCCATAGGAACAATCGGATGCAAACTAACCTTTAGAATCAAAAACTCTGTTTGTGCAAGAGATATTCTTAGAAAAGTCACACATTTACTCTTCTTGCTAAATTTTGAATTTTTCCTTAAATTTAGCTTTTTTTCGCCAAATTTAGCTTTTTCCCGCTAAATCTGGATTTTTCCCGCCAAATCACTAAATCTGACTTTTAGCCAAAGTTCAATTGCAAGGAGGAAGCATTAAAACCGCGGTCAGCGGAAGTTTAATATTTCCCTTTTTTTTTTTTTACAAAAAATGCTATATTATATAAATTTGTTAAAGCGGACTACTAAGGACCTTCTTTTCAATTTTGCGAGCGTAGCGAGCAGGGGACGGACCCCTTATATTGTATTAATTTGCTAAGCCGGACAACTAAAGAAGTTCAATTAAATTTTTGCGAGCGAAGCGAGCTGCGGGTTGGCGAGCGAAGCGAGCAGTTTAAGTTTAAGCTGGACAACAAAAGACCTTCTTTTCAATTTTGCGAGCGAAGCGAGCGGGGGTTGGCGAGCGAAGCGAGCAGGGGGCGGAGCCCCCTAGTTTCTAATAAAATCATAGCACAAACAAATAAAATCAATCATGCCGAGACTAAATAAAGCAAAATAACACATGAATATGGTTAATAAGTAAAAATAATTATGTGCTTCACCTAAAACTATACAAAATACCTATGTTAATTCTGACCTGATGAAAACATGAGCCAATTCGAAAAAATAAGTGCCATTGCGCCAACTGGACAAAAAAGAGCCAGTTTTGGCGCAAAAACGCCAATTGTGGCAACCGTGGCTCAGACCTTTTATTTATCTTAATTTTATCTTTTTTTATCTTAATATTTTATACTTATCAATAAAAATTGTCAAATTTTTCGTGTTTTGGGAGCCATGGCTGCCACCTTGTTTCGCCAAAGTTTGCCCAAGGCTGCCCAACTACTACCGGCACCCTTCACGTGGTGAAGAAGTAAAAAATAAAAAAATGAATTCCAAAAAAAAAATTTGAAAAAACCGACAAAAATATAACAAAAATTCCTGTGAAAGTTTAAAAATTCTAGCTCAAAAAAAATTAAGTAAATACCAAATTTAACTAATTTTTTAAAAACGAGTTAAATGTGGAATTGAGTTATCCGTGTGGCCCAGTGCTGCCAACTTAGCCTTTTACCGGCCAGATCTGGCATTTTTCTACTGTCAAATGCAGGAAAAATTGTAAGCTAGCTGCTGGCGGGAAATTTGGCATTTTTGAAAATCAAACTGGCCTCTTAAATCCTAGAGCATTTCAAACTGCCTGTCCCTCAGATTGAACAGCTCCTTCTGCAGTACAACAATAAACATCTTTTAAAATGGGAAATTACGGATTGCACGGTGAAATTTTGGGCTGAAGCAAACAGTTATGTGGATTCGGCCGGCAATCACCGATTTAAAGCATTAGCTTCTTTTGTCTTAACCCTCTAGTGCCCAAGACCGTCTAGAGGCGACGGGGTAAAAAAAAATCTTAGTTAAAACTTTAAAAATTAATATAATTATATTAGATATATAATTAAAAGTATATTGCTTCAAAACTTTATAAATAACTAAATATTCCATTAGCCAGTTTTTCTTTTACCGCTCTACGATGAGATTTACTACGAATTTTCTATGTCTGAAAATTAGTGAATGCTCAAATTTCTTTTTTTGCCTGCGCACTAGAGGGCTAAACTTACTATCGCTGCCGTGGTCAAACGAGGAAGTCGAACGAGTGTTTAGTCAGAGGAACATTGCAAAATCGAACCTGAGGAACTCAATGAACATCGACACACTTAATTCGATTTTACACATACGGTAATTAATAATTTTAACACAATATTAAAAATTTGAACTTCTTATTAAACATAATTTAATTTATATTCACAGTTATGGATTGCGACGGTCAAATAAATTTTGCCACAACTTCGAAGTGCCTCAAAAGTACTTAAAAATGATTGTTACAAACGACTCGTACACTGCTGAGGAGAATATCGATTTCATTGAGCTCGATAATTGTCTATCAATTTTCAAATAACAATACAGTCGAACTTCCCTAACTCGAACTTCCCTAACTCGAATTTTCTCTAACTCGAACAAAATCGAGTGGCAATAGCGTTTTTACTGAGCAAATTTCATACAAATCGCCTTCCCTAACTCGAACTTCCATAAGTCGAATTTCTCCGTAACTCGAACAAAAATATTGGCCCGTGCTTCTGTAAGTCGAATTTTTTGGGAAAATCTCCAATAAAGTTTGAATTTTTTTTTCGTTTCTGTTTTATGCTTTTGTTACCGGCTCGTTTGGATATGTAATATTGATGTACATTAACATATGGTGATGGTAAATGATAGAATATTGCATCAACAATTACTTAAGCTTGTGAAATTGCTATAGGAAAGATGTTCGAAATGTACTTCTTTGTCAGCGCATCAGTGTACTAAAATGTTTAAAAATGTTTAAAGAAATATTCAAACTTATTAGTAGTTAAGGAATTTGAAAGTAGACCAAATAAATTAAAGTTGCTGAAAAATGTGGTATGTCAGCAAAAACATTTTTCATTATATTTAAAAATGAAATATTAATTATGATGACATTTGAATCGGGAACTTCTTCTGGATACAGCAAAAGAACGATAAAACCAATTTTTGAGAATATCGACAGGTCTTGATCAAACTGGAATCCTTTTTTGTTCAAAATAACAAGAAAAATTTGCAATTTGAAATTTATTTATGATTGAATGCATTTGTAGTTTCTTTTAATATACTAAAAAAAAAATTCCCTAACTCGAAGTCTCCCTAACTCGAACTTTTTTCCTGGATAATGGTGATTCGAGTTAGGGAAGTTCGACTGTATATTCAAAAATATTCATCAAAACTAAAATGGCTTTCTTTCTGGCTATTTTTGAATTTGATCTAGCCGTTTCTAGCAGGTTTGAAAGGTTACTTTAGCATTTTATTTCCCGAAAGAGTTGGCAGCACTGGTGTGGCCTGTTGGTTGGTTTTTTTGCGCATTTTTCTGCGTTTCCTATTTCCCAGCCAGCATTTCAAGAAATTTCTGATCACATTCGAGTCGTTTTCGACTCCTCTAACTGATTAAAATAGTCATAAGCGCGCTCGTTTTCCGATCTGAAATGACTGTTTCTTCGGGAGAAAATGGTACCCTAGCCGCAACTCTTCTAAAAGAGTCGTTTATGACTCTTGTTAAGGAGTCGCTTTTGACTCTTCTGAAAGAATCGCTTTTGATTATTTTTAAAGAGTCGCTTATTTCCAATCAGTTTCGACTCATTTTTGAGTCTAATCATTTTCCTTCAATAAAATAGAAATATTTTTTTCAAAAAAAATATTATGTAGAAAAGATATTTATTTAATGAAAAGTAAACTTATAAATAAACAGGATTTCGTACATACATATTAAAATTAATCAAAACTTTATTCATTTCGTGGCGTGAACAAAATGCTTTTGTAAGACAGCGTTCATGTCCTTGTCCGTGCACTTAAATACCTAAAAGGAAATATGTATTATTATTTTATTTTCTCAATAATATAAATATATACCTACTTTTAATAGTAGTCACCAGGAAGCATTTCTCAGCGCTTGGCTTAGTGTTGGTCCCTTTCCAGCAATAAGCAGAAGCCAACTGATCCGAAAATACCTTTCGAATTGCTGCTCCTAAAAATTGTGTTGGTCCTTCTCCACCTGTTTTTGCTATGAATCGTTTCTGAAAATTTTTGTATAGTTAATAACCGAATTGATATGTAAATATACATTCACTTGCACTAACGGACGAACGGCCTTCACTTGCTTCACTGAAATTTTCGCCAGAAAAAAAATTATTATCCATATTTGGTTAGCTTGGTGTCAACTCCTCTTGAACATTTTTGTTTACACTTATTACAACATTTCTTGCAAACAATTTTTTGGCTTCTATTTTTGCCAATCTTCTTAATTGTTTGGCTGACATAATCATAATTAATTATAATATAAATAAATTGAATTTTAAAAAGTATTCTATTATGTATAACTTATATTTTATTCAATGCAACACTTCCTGACCTTAACTTCACTTTTCAACTAATATAAATGAAGAGAAATGCAGAATTTGACATGAGCTCAAAAAAACAGCACCGTTAGAAAAAGAAGAAAGGCATAACAAACGGTAAACCGACCGATTCTGTGTGCAATGCTAGACTCAAAACAATCATTTTTGAATCCCCTGCGCGAGTCAATTTTCGATTGCTTTACATTTTGTTAGTGTAATTTCAATGAATCATTTTTTGAGCATATGCACGAGTCATTTTCGAGTCTTTTTGTGAAATCGCTTTTCAATCAGCAAGGCGACTCGAAAAAGACTCTTCAAGAAGATTTTTGTAAAAACAATCTTCCAATTGCTGGCAGGGTTATTAGAGGTGGGACAAACTCCCCGATGTTTCGATTTTTGCTGAACACATCAAATTTTTTGGAAACGTTTTTTAAATATGTAAATCTCATCTGTAAAAGGGATTGTATTGAACATATTTCTCAAAACATTTGAAATTATTTTTCCAATATTTTAGAGGGTCGTAATTATCAGGATTGTTTTGTTTTTGTTGTATTTAGAAACATTCGATAGCACCGATAGCTCCGATGTTCTGCAAGCATCGATATGACATCGATGTTTCACTCAATGTTTCTCCACCCTTAGTGTTGGGTAAACATTGCTCATTTAGGTGAATGTTCACTTGTTCTTTTTTTTTAGGTGAGTCAACTCACTCAGATTGCTCACTTGTTCAGTTGTTCACTTGTTCAGTTGCTCACTTGTTCAGTTGCTCAGTTACTCACTTGCTCAGTTGCTCACTCATATCGCTCAGTAATTCACTGAGCTATTCACTTTGCCTCTCACCCAACTGATGGCTGCTCATGTTGCTCTGTAAACAGCAGCTTAAAAAACATTTACAATACTTGCTTTTAGCTTGCTGACTTCCGACATCTACGAAATGGTTGCATATTTTGCTCTACTTTTTGATAAGCGACATTCTGAATTCTTAAAATGAGTATTCAGCTTTGGCACTAATCCAACAATGTGTATTTTCAAAGAAAGTAGCTACACAAAATGCTCTAAGAGCACAGAGAAAAATTCGAGCAATGTGCGCAATAGGAACAACTGAGCAATAGTGAGCAAAACTGAGCAACTGAACAAGACTGAGCAACTGAGCAAAACAGAACAACCGAGCAAAAAAGAACAAGTGATCAAAAAAGAACAAGTGAACAAAAAAGAGCAAGTGAGCAATTTGGAAGGAACATGTTCACTTGCTCACTTCAGGGAGCAACTCTTTTTTGTTCACTCACTCATGAGCAACCCAACACTACTCCACCTCTACTTCAGACTTGCCTAAAAAAAAATTTTATACAAAAATTACGTGTCTCACAGGAATTTTGCAATATGGTCGACAATCTACCGCCACTAGAGCCAAGTCTGCAAAATCTTGTGGAGCAGGAATCACTGAAATGGATTTTTGTGGGTGGCAAAGGCGGTGTGGGCAAAACAACCTGCAGGTGAGACAGAGACAGGTCATACAACAACAGTAAACTTAATATTGTGTCAATTTATTGTATTTGCAATTTCAGCTCCAGTCTCGCAGTGCAATTGGCAAAAGTTCGGGAGTCGGTGCTTATAATTTCCACAGATCCGGCACATAACATATCAGATGCTTTTGATCAAAAGTTCACCAAGGTGCCAACAAAGGTGCGTATGGATATTAGCATACAAAATGAATACTTAATTTCTCTGCTTATAGGTCAATGGGTTTGATAATTTGTATGCCATGGAAATAGATCCAAATGCGGGGCTCAGCGAGTTGCCCGAGGAGTATTTCGATGGCGAGAACGAAGCTCTGCGAGTCAGCAAGGGTGTCATGCAGGAGATGATTAATGCACTGCCCGGCATTGACGAGGCCATGAGTTACGCAGAGGTGATGAAGCTGGTTAAGGGAATGAATTTCTCGGTGGTTGTATTTGACACGGCGCCAACAGGACATACGCTGCGTTTAATTGCATTCCCTCAGGTTGTCGAAAAGGGATTAGGAAAGCTGTTGCGTCTGAAAATGAAATTGGCTCCGCTATTATCGCAATTTGTCTCCATGCTGGGCATGGCAGATGTGAATGCGGACACATTGTCACAAAAACTGGATGACATGTTGCGTGTCATCACGCAAGTCAACGAACAATTCAAGAATCCGGTAAGATGTGAATAATTCATTTGCCCTTCAGTATGAACAACTAACGTATCCGTTTAACCAACTTTAACGCTTGCAGGATCAAACTACCTTTGTTTGTGTGTGCATTGCCGAGTTCTTTTCCCTGTATGAAACGGAACGTCTGGTGCAGGAGCTTACTAAGTGCGGGATTGATGTGCACAACATTGTTGTGAATCAATTATTGTTTTTGGAGAAATCACACAACTCGTGTAGTATGTGCGCTTCGCGTTTCAAGATACAGGAGAAATACTTGGACCAGATTGCAGACTTATATGAAGACTTCCATGTCACCAAGCTACCACTACTCGAAAAAGAGGTTCGCGGCCCAGATAGCATTAAATCGTTCTCGGAAAACCTCATGATACCTTATAATCCGAGCGAAGATTCGAAGAAATAGGCAATATCGGTGCTCCTTTGTAGGCTTAAGTCATTGAAAAACTATTTGTGCATACGTGTGTGTGAAATAAAATATAAACCGGCGTGCCCTCGTTTTCACTAACATGAAATCTTTGCCAAGTTACCTTTTTAGTTTGCTAAAATGAATTTCGAAAATGGCGCCTCAGTTTTGAAACGTGAAAAGGGAAACTATTCATTCATATTTTTTTTTGTCAAACAGTTTTGTTAGAATTTTGTCGAATTGTTTATTATTTTAATTAGGACCCCCGAGGGGTAACAATCTGACAACTTTTCTTATAATGGTCACCTTTCTTTATATATTATAATTTTGAATTAAGGATTTGTTGGAAATTTCATTTTTAGTTTAAATACCCATTTTTAGCTCCGAGCGGTAGATGTGGCGGTCGGACGATATACAGCAGTAAATTTTACACTTGTATCGATGTCTTTTATTGCTCGATAAGTGTTAGTGCTAGCACTAAGCAAATAACCTATAGAGAACCCATCCTATACAGTTGTATTAATTTATAAGAGAAACGATTTTATTTTTGAGGCCGTTGCTTGCGAAACTAAAACATGTGAAATATGAAATACCCTCTACCCTTAAAACTTTTAACCCACATTATTTTATTCAAAACAACACCCTTAATTTTTATAAATTTCACTATAACAATGTTGCCAGATCGGTAACACTTCGCTGTGGACGCTTCGCAAGCATTTTTTCTGTGACATTTCAGTTGTATAGGATGGGTTCTCTATAGGTTATTTGCTTAGTGGTGCTAGTTAAAGCATAGTACGCTCTAGTCGAAA
Organism: Drosophila suboccidentalis; assembly: GCA_037043435.1. NCBI lineage: Eukaryota > Metazoa > Arthropoda > Insecta > Diptera > Drosophilidae > Drosophila > Drosophila suboccidentalis. The sequence continues at coordinate 354,420 of JBAMBK010002779.1, forward strand.
ATATGTTTGCAAGGCCAAAACTCCATATAAAAAAAAGGGCTGCAAACATGCTCGAAATTATTTTGTAAGGCCATTTCTAAACCTATGTACGCTGTACCTAAATATGTGCAGCTCATAAAATTTTCGGGGGTTTTACAATACTGCTTGGTAAACAGATGGCATCTTTTTTTTGACCTTTCAAAACATCGATTGAATCGTTGTTTCGACTATTCGAAATCTTTTTGAACAGAAATGGCGACCAACAAGCAGCAAAATAAAAGCCGAATTGAGTTCTTTGAACACAAAGAGTGAATTAGACTGATTAAGGAGGTGCAACAGAGGCCAATATTGTGGGGTTTGACCGAAAATATATATTTTGATGGGATTTTTATAATTAATAATTTTTAATTTAATGGCCGCGTTCACCAGAACTAATCAATCAGTAATCATGTATTTTGTTTGTTCGATAACAAAGCATCACAATCACAGAATTTCAGCGTACTATTTTGGTGATGAATTTTCAGTCATCATAATCACAAAATTTGAAATCATGATTGCTAATCACTGCATTTCACCAGAATAATCATGCAAATTTCATCGATTTTCTGTTGTCGATTTGTTCTGGTGAACACGGCCAATGATTAGGGTATTATCCTATCCATTTGATCCATTTTCTTTTTTTTTGTTGTTATCAATGTTATTTATTTGTTTGTTGTGCACAGCTGACGAGCAGTGTGACCACAGCAGCATAAGACCAACAATCTCTCAACTTTTTAGTGATTTTTGGTATTATGCTGTCACACTAAAGTTTGTAAGGCCGGACTTCAAAACATCGAACATTTCGAGCGCCCAAAATGTTTTCAGCTAGAGCGTACTACGCTTTAAGGTAGAGGTGGAGAGCTATCGATAGTCGGCACCATCGATAGTCTGCGATATTATTTTTCAAACCATCAATAACCATCGATAGTTTTCGATAGTGTGTTAATTTGAGTATATATATGTTAAATTCCAAAAATTATAATTTTTTTTATAAAATTCTAACTAAATTTTTAAATTGCTATTAATTTAGGTATTATAAAACTAAAAATAAATAAAATTCGTTATCAACAATAATGTTTCGCTATTAGCTATTGTAATAGCCAAAGTTTGGCGATCTAAAACTGGCGAAAAAAGTGTTGTTCCACCAAGACAATGCACCGTGTGACAAATCAATGAAAACGATGGCAAAATTGAGCGAATTGGGCTTCGAATTGTTTCCCCATCCACCGTATTCTCCAGATTTGGCCCCCAGCGACTACTGGCTCTTCGCAGACCTCAAAAAGATGCTCCGTGGTAAGAGATTTCGCTCAAATGATGAAGTAATCGCCGAAACTAACGCCTATTTTGAAGGCAAAGAAAAATCGTTTTACAAAGGCGGTATCGAAAGATTGGAAAAGCGTTGGAATGATTGTATCTCCCTAAAAGGGGACTATGTTGATGAATAAAAACGAATTATGGCAAAAAAAATGTGTTTTAATTAATTAGTCACACACATTATTGAACGAAGTATTATGATTTCCACATAGTTAAAAACTTACAAATATATGAATTTGAAATTGTATTTCTCTAAGAAATTTACAATTTTTTTTAAAGAAATTTACTGACCAACTGCGAATGAACGATGTAGTTCATGATTCGTTCATCTTACGTTCATTTAAACTTTTTCAGAACGAAACGACACAACTCTATCAACAACCCTAGCCACTATTTCATTTGCGTCGTTTGTTTTTGCTGCTGCACAGTTTCGTGTTTTTGTTTTCCTCATTGTTTTAATTCCTTGGTGGATGATCTGCTGCACTTATTTCTAATTTAGTTTAGCTGTCAACCAGAGGGTTTGAGAAATATTGTTGCTTAGTGCACTCGCGCTAAAACACTTACAAATTTCCAAGGATACTCGACGAGGAACTGGGAAAACAACTACAAAAACAACGAAGTGTCACAGGTGAGTTTGCTGTCAGTTAATTGAGCGCCAAAGCAATTCGAGGTCTATGTGCGTATGTGTGGGAACATTATTTGTATGTTTGTGCGCTTGTTGCGATCAATAATACAACAAAAGCCCTCGCTAACGCCACCCACTATCGCCCCAAGCACCACAACAAAGTGTAATAATAATAACTACACACAACGAAACTGCCACTACTTGTGGCTGCATGCATATTTACACATACTCTACGTATGTATGTATTTATGATTGTGTATATTTAGCATGAAATAACGATAATGTTGGACAACAGTCATCCGTCCGTCCGTATAAAAATTCAACTGCCGCCATTTCCGCATTCCCTTTGTGCACCATATCCGGTCAGGTCATGCTAAATGCTCCGTTTGTCCTTGGGCCTGCGTCACTCACTGCTTGATGCCTGTTTTGGCCGAATCATTGTTTGTCGCGTGACCTTAAGCCATTCCGTGGCGTCTATGTCATGGTACGAATAGAATGTGTATTTGAATATATAGTATGCATTTATATGTGTACATATGTATATACATAGCTGGAGTATGTGCTTACTTAATTGAATTGGTCTAACGGGCAGCGTGGCGCCTTTTTTGGCCACAACTCCGCTTATGGCCCAGACACGTATCGTCGCATATGAACGTCGCCCAGAATACCGTTAGAATGGCCCCATGAAAAATTCATCGTGTCATTTGTGTTTAACCCGCAGCCGAGTTAGTCATTACTCACTTTTACGCTATCTTGAAATATTTGAGGAACCAGAACGTCTTTGAGGTCTTTGTCTTTTTTATCAGGAGATATTTTGTATGT